>CAOKZL010002915.1:0-327558 GCA_948472985.1 Iguana delicatissima
TTCATCGGGGCAACCTTAGATGCAGTATCGGCGAGGGGCTACCTACTGATGGACAGGGTGCGGACTCTTTGTCGGGCAGCGTCCGCCGCCTTCCATGCTCCGACGGTATCAGCCAGGACAATACAGCAGCTCCTCGGCTACATGGCCTCGACGACCACCGTAACCTATCTCTCCAGGCTGAGCGCGCTGCCGCTCCAGCACTGGTTTGTCAGGGCCTTCGATCCTCTTTGGGATGACCAGTCTCGCCACTACCAGCTGCCTCAGCAGGTGCGCCAATCTCTCCTCTGTTGGCAGTCCTACCGCTACCTCCTGTCGGGCATGCCATTCCGGGAGCACAACTCCTTGGTCACGGTGACAACGGATGCCTCGCTCTTCGGCCGGGGAGCACACTCCGGCGACCTCAGGGTCCGCGGTCAGTGGATCGAACGTGAGACTGCCCTTCACATCAACACTCTTGAGCTGCTGGCCATCTCGAAGGCTCTGCAGGCGTTCCGTCACCGCGTCGTGGGCCACACAGTGTTGATCCTCACCAACAACACGATGGCGGTCTGCTACGTGAACAGAGAAGAAGGGACTCACTCCACCACACTCTCTTGAACATCGCCCTCAACCTCTGGGACTGGTGCGTTTCGCTGCAGATCCATCCAGTGGTGGTTCACCTGGCGGGGCAGGAGAACACCACAGCGGACGCCCTCAGCAGGGACACCTCATCCCACCACGAGTGGTCCCTCTCCACTGAGGCCTTCCAGATGGTTCGGGATCGATGGGGCTAGCCGACCATCGACCTCTTTGCCACCAGCCAGAACACGAAGTGTTGTCGGTTCTGTTTGAGGGCCGGTCGCGATCACCACTCCATCGGTGACATGTTCCAGTTTTGGTAGGACGAGGGACTTTTCTACACGTTCCCTCCGTTTCCCCTTCTGGGCTGCGTGATAGCAAACATCCTCGTGGACCGAGCGGACGTGGTTCTCGTGGCACCGTACTGGCCGAGGCAACACTGGTTCGGACCCGTTTGAGGCCGTCCGGGGACAAATCCTCTGGTTTCCGACAGTACCGGACCTCCTTTCCCACTCCGACGGTCTCATGCTGCACCTGGACCTGCTGTTCTTGGCCCTCCATGCCTGGAGGATATTGCCCTAGACAACCCTGTCATCGGGAACGTCTTGACCGCGGCCAGGAAGGAATTGACTCGCTGCAACTACCACTACAAGTGGCAGCGTTTTATTGCCTTCGCAGAGGAACATTGAGAGCCGGTATTGCCTGTCAGCCTGCTTACCGTGCTCCGCTTCCTCCTGCACCTCCAACAGCAGGGCCTGGTCCTCCTGTCGCTGAAGGTGTACCTCGCTGCGATCGTGGCATACCAACCGCCACGATCCCCTTCAGCTGCTCTCTTCAGGGACAGTACCGTCAAGCAGTTCCTGAAGGTCCTACAGCACCCCTACCCACCGGTATCGCCACCGCTACCGCTGTGGTCGCTATCGCTGGTGCTGTGGCAGCTGACGAGGCCGCCCTTCGAACCGATGACGACAGCAGATGACAGGTTGCTTGCCATGAAGACTGCTTTTCTAGTGGTTGTCACCTCTGCCAGGTGGGCGGGAGAGCTGACAGCACTTCAGTCTGACGAGCCATACCTCGTCTTCCACAGAGACAAAGTGGTCCTTCGGCCTGACATCTCTTTCCTGCCGAAGGTGGTGTTCAGTTTCCATCTGAGCCAGGACATCATCCTACCCACCTTCTACCCAGACCCAACTACACCTCTGGAGTGTTCCCTTCACTCTCTGGATGTCCATCGGGCCCTGGAGTTCTATAAGGACAGGACTGCCTCTTATAGACAAACACCACACCTTTTTGTGTGCTATGGCAGGCGCTGAAGGGGCCATAAGGTGTCCACCCAGCACTTTTCCAAGTGGGTGGTCCAGACGATCCACCTGGCATATGAGCTTGCCAAGAAGCCACCCCCGGACCTTCTTCGGGCTCATTCCACCCGAGCCATGGCAACATCTGCAGCCTTGCTGCGAGGAGTTGATCTGCAGGAACTGTGCCGTGTGGCGACCTGGTCCCAACCATCGACCTTTGTGCACCACTACAGGCTGGACTGCTGGTCCCGGATGGATGCTCAATTTGGATGTGCTGTGCTGGCTTCTATTCTGTAGGACCTGGGACCTGACCCACCATCCTATCGGTAAGCTACGCAGTCTCCTAATGTATGAGGCACAGAGACCACGGAGAAGAAGAACAGTTGCTTACCTGTAACTGTGGTTCTTTGAGTGGTCATCTGTTCCCTCATACATGCCCGCCCAACCTTCCCCTCTTTTTCAGGTCCCATTCTACACGGCGGACCAGAACTGAGGAGCAACCGTTACTCGGCGGGCTGAGCATGCGCGATACCGGCACGGGGGAGGGGTTCCTGCCAAGCTAACGAGCTCTAGAATCTTCCGAATGCTACTGTGCAGGTGCGAAAGCGCCTAATGTATGAGGGCACAGATGACCACTCGAAGAACCACAATTACAGGTAAGCAACCTGTTCTCCTTTATCTCTGCAAAACAAGACATTTCTTTTTATTTACCACCAAACTGTATTGAATAGACATCAGGAAACTGAGGTCAGGATACTCTTGTGACATTCCTAACAGTAGCAGCAAATTCAGAAAAAAAAAGTCTCCATGTAAATAAGAAAGATCAGTAAGTTATATTCTTTTCTTTCAGATCTCTTTTGTATAAAACTACACAGAACTACAGTAAAATTGAAAAGCATTTAAATCTCCTCAAGAAAAGGTAATGGATCACATGTGTTTTAGTAACATAATTCTGAGCAGATTTATAAATGCAAATGTAATTTTGTTCAGTAAATTTGAATACCTGGTAAAACAAGCAAACAAATAATTGGAATTGTAGCCTTAACGATATCCTAAAACAAAGCTATCTAACTCACTCTAGAACAGAGCTTTCTGAACTGTGTGTCAGGACATGTTAGTGTGTTGGCTGCAGTGTGTAGGTGCGTCATCACTGCTGCCCCAGGAAGAGAAAGACCCAGGTGAGAGCAGTGATGGCAGGCCAAACAAGGTTGGAGGGTTCGCATTTCAAAAATGCATCCAGACATAGGTTAGGAAGTGTTAAAGATTCTTCTTCGTGGTCTCAGTGCCTCACACATTGGGATCTTAGCTCATGCGTGTTAGCTTTCGGAAAGTTCTAGAGCTAAGCAGCTTGGCAGGAACACCTCCCCCTCTCAGCACTGAGAACTCAGCCCACCAAGCTAATGGTCCTTCCTCAGTTTTCTTTCATCCGCCGGCGTGTTCACAGCGAACAGAAGGTCCTCTTCCTTGAGCAGCTTCTTCTTGGCATTTTTTCATTCTTTATGTTCATTTTCTCCTTCGGACTTCTTGTGAGAACCTCTCTGTATCTTCTTATGTCTTCCTTGTTCAAATACAGCATTTTATGTGGTCGAAAAGTCGCCCTCTCCGATGGGCACTCCGAGTGCTTCTGCCTCGAGGAGGCCCACAACATGTGGACCTGCTCTGTTTGTAAGGAGTTTACCTTGAGAAATACATCTTCCCAGGCTAAAGTCCCACTGCTGGGAGCAAGCCTTAAGGAGAAGGCGACCAAAAACACTGCCCTCTTTACTTTTATGGCTTTGCGTTCCTCTGCTGTTACACAACTTGTGACCACACCCTCGTCGGTATCGACGGCTGCGATACTGACCTCGACGGTACTGGGCTTGGTACCGTCCTTGGTGTCTTTGCTTCTGGTCTCTGCCTTGACGGGTATTCCAGAGCTTTCCAGGATGCCAGTTCCCTCTTCATCATCGGGAGATGCCTCTGCGGGCTTGCAAGTGGCTCCACCCACCAAGCCTCTCACGGTGGCTCAACGAAAACAACCTTTTCCTTTGGACCCTTCAATAAAGGAGAAACACCGGTTGCCCTCACTGGCAACCCAACCATCCTGTCTTCCAACTCCTCCTCCAACTCAGCCTGCGATGGCTACGGTTGAGGAAGAGCGCCCTCAGGATATTTCTGCGGAGCACGGCAATGTCCAGCTCCCAGTGGTACTGCTACCATCAGCTGTGGAGGATCCTCCAGTGCAATCCAAACCGCTTGTGCTAGCCACACCAACCTTGCCACACAGTCAACCCGACCATGGGCTGGACCATCTAGAACCTTCCTGCCCTGCCTTGGACACTCCGTGAGCTCCATCTCATCACAGAGCACCTTCCAGTGACTGCTCCCGACATAGTACAGTGCGCTCTCTGGGCCGTGTTGGCAGACAGTGGGAGGCCGCCTCTGATCATGGCAGGTCTAGGATGAGGCTTGATTCGCCGTGCTCGTCAGCTTCGTATATCACTCGTTACAGCCACAAGCACATATAGTGGTAGTAGCCAGGATCATACTATTCTTACTCCCCTGCATATAGAAACCGGTATCATGCTGACGTCTGTCACTGGTCACCATATCGTCATCAGTCCCAGTCTCCGTCCTCGGTGTCACGATACCATTGGTCTCCATCCCGGTTAAGATCGTGGTCTCTGTATTACCACCGTAGAACTAGAGACTGCTCACCATGCTACCAGCTGGTATCACCACCTCCTAGGATTGCAACTACTATTTCTCGACCGACAACGGAGGCCCATCCGTTGCCTCGGCAGTCATCCACATCACCGATCTTGAGTCAATCAATTTTACGCCCGATTCCTGCTGTCCTGCCAGTACCATCCTCGACAACACCCCCGCCGGTTCTCCCATCATTGGTACCATCTTTGTTACCGTCGTCAATGCTTGCTCTGCCTCCACCAGCTGCTACAGTACTGACTCAACTGCCTCTGGGCCAAGGGCCGCCTTCGCACTCTTGCCGGTCCTATGAGTCGGACTCAGGCGACTCCACACCTAAGTCGCACTCATCTCAGCCACTTGCTTTTTCGGAGCCCACACCAGACAGAATTACGTACTGTAAGGCACTCTCTAGTTTTAAGAATGGAAGGTGAGGGAGCTACTGCAGTCACCTGTAAAGCTTGTGGCATGTTCCTTTTTTTGCCACAAGATGTTCTCGGGTACACCTGCACCAAGTGCAAACTGGTCACCCTCTTGGAAGAGAAGGTGCGCCAGCTGGAGGCATGAGTTTCTGATCTTCATCTTATTAGGGAAGGGGAGGCGTTTTTGGATATGGCAGAGAGGACCTACCGGAAGACCGAATGCACAGAGGAGCTGCCAGATCAGCAATTTAGCACACTGTGCCAGGAAACGGAGGCTTGGGCGAATGTCACACGGAGGAGTAGAAGGACCAGGAAGGCAACAGAGACTCTCAACCTGCACAATTGCTTCAAAGTTCTTGGCCTTATGAACAACGAGGGAAGAATTGATGAGGGAAGGCTACTCAACACATTGGTTGTTGCATAGACAATTAGTGGAAAAAATTAAAGAAGACATAAAAGAGAAGGGAATATCTTTGGAAGATACTGAATTTGATATGATAATGAAACCGGAGGTAAAACAGCCCCTGAGCAAAATCTACAAAATGCTTTTAAATTTAGAATTAGAAAAAGAGATAGTTAAAAACAATATGATAAAATGGGCTCAAGAGTCACTCAGTAACTTTAAAACAATGGCAAAATGCTTGGAAAATCAACCAAGAGTTCACTAGAAGTTATAATTTAAAAGAAAATTTCTTTAAGATGTACTATAGATGGTACCTAACCCCAGTTCGAATTTCCAAGATGCACAAAAATAAAGGAGCAACTACTTTCTGGAAGTGCCAGGAGGTAGGTTCCTTTTTCCATATGTGGTGGCGCTGCAAAAAAGCTAAAGAATTGTGGTCTCAAATACATAATCAGATAGAAAAATTTGTCAAGATTAAATGTGTAATGTCCCCAGAGATTTATCTCCTGAATATTTTGGAAGGGATAGATGTGGAAGATAAGAGGAAATTTTCGAGAATATTATGTTACATAATTTACGCTGCGAGGATCATATTTGCAAAATACTGGAAAGCTGAAGATATACCAACTTTGGAAGACTGGATACATAAAATCTATGAATTTGCGGAAATGGGTAAATTAACTTTAATGTTACAGAATAAATTGAAAGAAACATTTACGCAAGAATGGGAAATATTGAAGCCCATGTGGGAAGAAGAATGGGGAGAGTATGCCTTGATAGGTATGTATGGTTAATATTAATTAATCCTATTAAAAGGAAGATAATTTAGGATGAAATAGATTAAGAAATAGAGATAGAGGATAAATTAATAATATTGGAGTAGGTCTAAGTAAGTAAACAAGTAAGGGTAAATTAAGCAAGTAAGGGTAAATTAAGACGTATGAAAAAGGATAGATTTAAATGGCATATTTAGATTAGAAAGCTGGGTTAGATTAAGAGAAATTATAATAAACTATTCTATAGTTAAGCAGGAAGAATAGAGAGAAGGGAAAAATAAAAAATATGCAAGTTTAGAGGTAGATTACATATAGAAAGAGAATAGGTAGTAGAGTGGAAGCAGATAAAGTGGTAAAAGTAAGAGAAAAAATAAGGTTGAACAGGAGTGACAGGAGAAGTGATACCCAATGGACATTTCAAAGAAGTCAATGTATGGTTGTATGGTTGGTGGAAGACAGAAGAAGATCAGGTTAAGTATGAAGGTTTGCATGTCGAGATAGAATCATAGAATCATAGAAATGTAGAGTTGGAAGAGACCACACGGGCTATCCAGTCCAACCCCCTGCCATGCAGGAACACCCTCAAAGCATTCCCGACAGATGGCCATCTAGCCTCTACTTAAAAACCTCCAAAGAAGGAGACTCCACTAAACTCCAAGGCAGCATATTCCACTGCCGGACAGCCCTGACTCTCAGGAAGTTCTTCCTGAGGTTCAGGTGGAATCTCCTTTCCTGCAGCTTGAATCCATTGCTCCTTGTCCTGGTCTCTGGAGCAGCAGAAAACAAGCCCTCTCCTTCCTCTACATGGCACCTCTTCAAATGTGTTTAGTTATTATCACCTTAGCCCTCGGAGGGTGACGCATGACTATTATGGATTATAAGGTGTATGTATGAATGTATATATGTAGTAGATGTAGAATTATTTCTGTGTTTGTAAGAAGTATGTATTAGTATGCATTTCGGTGTACTGTTTTGGTTTGGTGTATGTGTTTGTATGGAGTATATGTTTGAGTATGTAAGAATTTATTGTATTAATAAAATTTATTTTTAATAATAATAAAAAAATGTTTTTCACAGTACTGTTGGTGCCCATGTGAATAAAGAGAAAGGGCTACTGATGAGCTGTAGATAGTGACATTGCAATTGTTTGTGCCAAGGAGACAGCACATTTCCTGATTCATCTTGTACAGTTGCTACACAGGTCTCTCTGCTTGCAGTGTCCCTTCTTACAGGTCTTCTGTCTGAGCATCTTCACCACTATTATCTTATATGGTATAGGAAATGATTTCTTAGTTGGAGTGGTTCTGAATCCCTTGTGTATTGTCTGCCCCTAGCAGTGACTGTCCTCCAGGGTGTTTCCTCAGTGTTAAAGTTCTCTTTGTTTTCCTTGGCAGTTTCTTCCTGTTAAATCTATAAAATTAATCCTGCTCTGTTCTGCCCAGGAAATCCTTATGTTCTCTGATGCACTGAAGATTATCAATATGTTGCTAAAGTGTGCTAACCTTCTCTTCCGAAAGAATGATCAGTTTTCATTTTCTATAAGAATAGTTAGAAAGGTTTCCTTACGAGAAAACAAACCTTGCCTGCACAGGTGATTACAGATGCTTCCATCCTTGTAGTTAGTTTTTCTTCCCTTTTAGACTGCAGTTACTCATTGGGATATAACTGATTTAAAAGCTTGCTTCGTCATCCAATCTGGGTACATTTCCACTCATGGTGACCTCAGCAAAGGTTGCTGGAAAGATATTCAGTTGAACTGCCCTTCTTTTGAGAGCTCGGCTTCACCAGCCTCCATTTTCTTATAATTTCCATTTGACCAACATATGCTTTTTAAACATAGACTCATAGAATAATAGAGTTGGAAGAGACAACAGAGGCCATCTCATCCAACCCCTTGCCATGCAGGAATACATATCAAAGCACTCCCAACAGATGGCCAACCAGCATCAGTTTAAAAATCTCTGAAGAGGGAGACTCCACCACACTGTAAGGCAGCAAATTCTACTGATGAACAGCTCTGACTGTCAGGAAGTTCTTCCTGAAGTTTAAGTGGAATCTCTTTCCCTGTTGTTTGAATCCATTGCTCCTTGTCCTAGTTTCTAGAGCAGTAGAAAACAAGCCTGTTCCCTCTTCAATATGACATCTCTTTCAGATATTTAAACATGATGATCATGTCCCCTCTTAACCTTCTCTTCTGCAAACTAGACATACCCAGCTTCCTAAGCTGTTACTCACACTAATGGTAGTTGGCTTTTGTGATCTCCCTTTTTTTTCTCTGTTTTTCATGCATCATCATAAAAGATTCTGGAAGCAACTGCTCTTTATATCATAATTGTATGATGTAAAAATTCTAAAGATAAACGTATAAGGGAATCATTTACACTGGGACTGATGTCTCATAATTTGTGATCTTTTATAATTTCTGATCTTACTATCTTATATATATCAAGAAATATTACAACAAGAAAGACAAGAAGAAACAATCAAGTCAGTAATGATTTTGTGGGCTCAAAATATAGGACATTCAATTCAATTAGAATTCTGGGAAGAAAGCTGGAAAAAGACACAAAAATTTACAGTTGCCCAGAATTTGAAAGAGAACTACTACAAGCTGTTCCATAGATGGTACATGACACCAAATAAGTTGAAAAAGATTTAAAATACTGGTACAGGACTCTGTTGGAAATGTCAGAAAGAGGTCGGTACAAATATGTGGTGGACATGTCCCAGAGCTAAGAAATATTGGACTGATGTACATAATAAAATTTGTGATTTATTGAAAATACAATTTGTTAAAATACTGGAACTTTACTTGTTAAATATGACAAATGTATTTGGTGGTACTGATGCTAAGAAATATTGGAGAATAATTCTGTATATGATAATGACAGCTAGGATAGAGTACGCAAAGCTTTGGAAAACTCAACAGATACCAACTGTAGAACAATGGTGGGGAACATGTATAGAAAACAGAAATGCAGATATTTTGTCACAGAGATTAAAAGCAAAATCAGAAGAGGAGATTAAAAAGGAATGGCAGATAGTAATGGAAAATTGCTGGGTAACGTTGAATGAAAATGACCAGGATTTGAAATGAGGAAGCTACTGTAGTAAGTCATGGAACTGTAATGAAGAGATTGAAATGCAAGAACTGACATGTAACAACATCATTAAATGCAGTACAAGTAGAGATAGAAGTATTAAGAGGTATTGAAAATAAGTTCTAGATCAGTGTGGAAGATCAAAAATATGTCACATACTATTACAGTTACAATTGTTTGTTTTATACGTGAAATTGAATAAAATGATTTTAAAAAATAATTTCTGATCTGATCTCATAATTTCGTATATAATAGATCATTATATCAATAAGGGATATGATTACCATAAATGGCAAAAAGTATGGATGCTGCATTTTGAGCCCCAGGCCAGATGAAGCAGTGAGAAAGGGAGGTGGCTCTACTGTCTGGCTCTTCCTGCCTTACCCTACCTACCTTCCTTCCCTTCCAGCATCACTTGGCGGACCCTTCCCTGGGTGGCAAATCTAGCATGAGGCCTGTCTGCTCAGAGCTATATGCCTCTAAGCTGAGGAACAAGTGTTTGTCTTCTTCCTCAGCTGAGAGAGACATGTAGATTCACACAGCCAGGCTACCCATCCCTCTCTCAGCTGAGGAATGAGTCTCCCTCTTTCCCAAGCCAAGAGAGGTGCAGGGGGAGCTGTGCACCTCTCTCAGCTGGGAAGTGAAGGAAACTGCTTCCTCAGCTGAGAAATGCACAGGAGGCCAGTTGTGTCTCACTGTGTTCCTCTCAGCCAGAGATGGAGGGAGACTCATAATCCTCCACTAAGAGGGGCATGGGAGGCTGGCTGTGCCCCGCAGTGCACATCCCTTGGCTGGGAAGACTCCTTCCTTGGCCAAGAGAGGCATGGGGAGCTCAGCTGCAAAAAGCAAGGATCTCAGTCAGCTGTGGCAGCCATGGCCCTAGAGTGGATTGTGGGTAAGTGAAACCATGGATACTGTTCTATTGGAAACCAGTAAGCTACTGTGTTGTAATTCATCCTGTTTGCTATTCCCACACATTAGTAATGTTCTTAATCACTTTCTTCAAGGTTTCTCAAAAGTTTTGAGACCCTGCAAGTTCCAGTAGAGAAGCTAAGCGGTTGGAAGAATGTGCATACAATTCTAGCAAAGGAAAAGAAAAAGAGTGTTGCTATTGAAGAGGCTTTGGAAGAGCTCCAGGTAAGGAAAAGGAGATAAACCTTGAGGAGATAAACTATATGATGCTCTACCCAAGAGTAAACAGTGAAGAAATAATCAGTTTCCTGAATAGAAAGATTTATGTGATTTGCCCTTCAACTTCTTTTTCTACTACTTCATGGCACAACTGCTGCTCTGAGAAATATTAGGGGGGATCAGAATCTTAGAGTTGGAAGAGACTACAAGGGGCATCCAGTCCAAACCCCTTCCACATAGGAATATACAATCAAAACACTCCCAACAGATTGCCATCCAGTCTCTCTTTACAAACCACCAAAGAAGGATACTCACACAGAAAGCAGCATGTTCGATTTTTGAACTGTTTTTATTGTTAGGAAGTTCTTCCTAATGTTTAGGTGGAATTTCTTTTACTGTAGTTTGAATCCATTGTTCCATGTCCTAGTCTCTGGAGCAACAGAAAACAAGCTTGCCCCATCTTCAGTATAATCTCCTTTCAAATATTTAAACATAGCTATCATGTCACTTCTTGGCCTTCTTTTCTCCAGGCTAAATATATCCAGCACCCTTATCTTCTCCTCCTTGGCATGGTTTCCAGAACTTTTATTATTTCTATTTATTATTTACTATTCCTCTGAACATGTTCAAGCTTGTCAACATCCTTCTTGAATTCTGCCCAGAACTTGACACAGTATTCCAAATGAAGCCTGACCAAAGCAAAATGGACTGGAACGATTACTTCTCACGATTTAGACATCATACTCATATTGATGCGGCATAGAATCACTTTGGATTTTGTTTGGCTGCCACATCACACTGTTGACTCATCTTCAGCTTGTGGTCTACAAAGACTCCTAGATCCCTTTCACATGTACTGTGGTTAAATCAGGTGTCACCCATCTTATATCTGCGAATGTCATTTTTTTATGCCTTGTACTTCTCCCTGTTGAAATTCATTTTGTTAGTTTTGGCCCAGCTTTCTAATCTGTTAAGGTTATTTTGAATTCTGATCCTGTCTTCTGTGGTGATAGCTACCCCTCCTAATTTGGTGTCATCTGAAAATTTGATAAGCATGACCTCTATTCCCTTGTCCAAGTCATTGATACCTAACAGTAGCATTGTCTAGCCCACATTTTGCCAGCTTGTTTGCAAGAATATCATGAGGGACTTTGTCAGAAGTCTTACTGAAATCAAGATATGCTACATCCACAGCAGTCCTTTCATTCACCAAGCTCATAACTCTATCAAAAAAAGAAAAAAGAAAAAAATTAGTGTGGCATAACTTCTAAGAAACCCATGCTGACTTTTAGTAAGCATGGCATTCTTTTCATATGCTTACAGACTCTCTGTTTAATGATCTTCTCTAGAATCTTTCCCAATATTGATGTCAGGCTGAGTGGATGATAATTGGTTGTGGGTTTTCCAGGCTTTGAGGTTTTGTTCTATTAGTATTTTCTCCTGACGTTTCACCTGCATCTATGACTGGCATCTTCAGAGGATATGGTGGCATGGAAGTGAGGCAGAATATATATACTTGTGTTGGGATGAAGCAATTTGCATATGTTAAATTGGTCTGTGTGATGGCCTACTGTTAAATGGAATATCCCCTAGGGTTGAGTTGTTAGTCAGGGGATGTGCCTAACAGTGTGTTAAGTACATTAGCCATCTATTGTGTTGTTTCTTGTAGAGGGACCTCCAGAGTCTGGGTGGTGTTTATTGGCATATTTTGAGTCTTGATTTTAATGTTCTTCATTACTAGTAGCAAAATTTTGTTTACATTCCGAGTTTCTTCTTTCCTGTTGAAATTGTCCATGTGTTCATGGATTTCAATGGCCTCTCTGTGTAGTCTGACATAGTAGTTGTCAGAACAGTCCAGAATTTCTGTGCTTTCAAAAAGTATTCTGTGTCTGGATTGGTTTATAACTTGTTCTGCTACTGCTGATTTTTCTGGCTGGATCAGTCTGCAGTGTCTTTCATGTTCTTTAATTCATGTTTGAATGTTGCATTTTGAGTCCCTATGTAGACCTGCCTACAACTGCAAAGTATGTGATAAATTTGAGCAGAAGTTAGAGGATCCCTTTTGTCCTTTGCTGAACGTAGCATTTTTTGAATTTTCTTGGTCGGTCTGTAGATTCTTTGGAGGTTGTTTCTTCATCAGTTTCCCTATGCAGTCAGTTACCCCTTTGATGTATGGTAAAAACACAGTCCCTTTGGTTGGCTGCTTATCTTCACTTCTGTGGTTTTTTCTGGGTCTTGAGGCTCTTCTGATGTCTGAACTGGAGTAACCATTGGCCTGTAGAGCCCAGTTTAGATGATTTGGTTCATCTTTCAGGAGGTGGGGTTCACAGATTCTTTTTGCACAGTCTGCCAGAGTTTTTATTGTGCTCCTTTTTTGTCCTGGGTGGTGGTTGGAGTTTTTGTGTAGATATTTGTCAGTGTGTGTAGGTTTTCTGTAAACTGTATGGTCCAAGTGTTGGTTAGGTTTGCGGACTAGGACATCCAGAAATGGTTGTCTTTCATTTTCTTTTTCCATGGTAAATTGGATGTTCGGCTGGATGTTGTTCAGATCCAGAAACATGGTCAGTTCATCTTCTCCGTGGCTCCAAATGGTGAAACCATATAGTGAACCATATAGTGGGCTCTTTTGGTGCGGTTTCCAAAGCTTGCTTTTCAAAGTGTTCCATGTAAAAATTTGCTATCATGGGGTTGAGCGGGCTTCCCATGGCAACCCCATCTCTCTGCTCGTAGAACATATTGTCCCAGTGGAGGTAACTAGTAGTGAGGCAATGTTGAAACAGGATTGTAATGTGGTTGGTGAGTGCAATGGTGTCCGCTATGGGAACTTTAGTGAACAGAGACCACATCAAAGCCGATCAGTTTGTCTCCAGGTTTGAGTTCGAGGTTGCTGATGGTAATTGTTTGGGTCCTCTTACTTCCCTGTTTGAAGATGGGGACAACATATGCCTTTTTCCAATCTACTCCAAGAATTCTCCACAAATTCTCAAAGATAATTGCCAGGGGTTCTGAGATTACTTCTGCAAGTTATTTTAATATCCCTGGATGGAGTTTATGTGGCCAAGTATTCCTGATCAAACTCTTTCCCTATTTAGTCTTGCATTTCCCATTAAGCAGCATCAGCTCCATTTCCCTCAGGTTGAGCATTGTTGTCCTTTTGAGAGAAGACTGAGACAAAGAAGGTGTTCAGTAGTTCTGCCTTTTCTCTATCTCGTGTTAGCATTTCATCATCTTTTCCATGCAGAGACCCTACCATTTCCTTGTCCATCTTGCTATGGGCGTAGCAACCCCCCCCCTTTATATTGTTTTTATCCCCACCCCCGCCCTGATGTTGGAATCCTGAGCTTATGCTGCACTTTAGCTTTTCTGACTTTCTTCCTATTCTTGCTGGCTATTTGTTTGAATTCTTCTTTGGTGACTTTCCCTTTTCTATTTCTTGTACGTGTGCCTTTTAAATCTTAGCTCAGCTTAAAGTTATTTTAGACATCCATCTCAGGTTCTCCAGACACCTCCTATTTTTTTCTTCTCATTGGAGTTGTTAGACATTGTGCCTTCAATAACTAACTTTTAAGAAACTGTCATCAATCATGCTCTCTTTTCTCTTTTAGTGTTCCTGACCATGAGATCATCCTCAGTATTTCCCTAAGTTTACTGAAATCAGCTTTCTTAAATTCTAGAATGTGTGCCTAAGTAATGCTTGGCTTCCCCTTTCCATTGTGTAACAAACTCCATCAGAACATGGTCACTCCCACAAAAGATCAACTTTTACCCCTTTAACCAGCTCATCACTCTTGGATAGAATCAGACCCACAACTGCTGTATAATTAACAGAGAATATTTAAACCTTGTCATCTATTGATAGCAGAAAGAGCTAGGCTAATGCAGGGATAATGTTTGCCATATGAATAATTCCTTGCTTTCCATATATTCCTTAACTTCTTTTTTTAATGCAGAAAGAATTGGATAAAGTTTTGCAAGCAGCAGATTCATAAATAAGAATATTGAAAGTTTCCGGAACAGTGTATTGAAATTAAAACGTGAGCTGGCAGCAGAGGAAGCAGCAGCAAGCAAGGTATCTAGGAAATGGGGGTTTGTTTTCAGATTTTGTTTGAACCAGAACTGGACTTGTCTCATTTCTACATGGGTTAAGGAAGAGGGCAAAATGGTTGCTATTTGCCTTTGACAGTAGTGGTTTGTAAAAAAAAATGCAGTTAAAAATCTTGGTATATAGCAAGGTTTTTTTCACAATAGGGACATAAGGGAAAGGTAGAATTAAATATCTAGATATATTCATGTTATGCATTCTCCCTTTCTCTGCAGTTATTCCAGAGAGATTATAAAGATGTTCTTGCTCTTCCAGATACCTCAGAGAACTATCTAAAAGCACCCATCCTTCAGGTGAGTAGATATAGGGTGGTAAGTTCTGGGAGCTTTTCAACACTGAATATCAACCTCTTGATATTTCTTCTTGCCAGACTGTTTTGTTTTCATTGTTCGGTATTTCACAGTAGGAACAAACTTCCCATCACTATTGTGTTCCTAAGAATAAGAACAAATGAAGAGTTGTGATAGATATTTTTTAGAGAAAAGGTTTTCTAGTATAGTATTCAGTTCATACAGTGTCCTAGTAGCTGCCCATGGGAGGACCACAGGCAAACCATGAACAAACTAACACACTCTGATTTACATCCTCTGCAACTAGGGTCCCTTTAGACAATCCTGGATAATACAAGTGATGATTGTTACTATTTCCTGCTGTACTCTAAGTTTCATTACTCTTTTGTCATAGTGCCATCATTGCAGACTTGATCTTCTAAAGCTTTTCTGGAAGTTGCTTTGAATTGTTACATGATAATCCTTTATGTTACGTTCATACTATCTTAAGCATTCTGCCTTTTCACATCCTATAGAATGAGCTTTTGAAAGTTAGACACCAACAAGTTCTTCTTAGTGACTTGAATACTATTCAGCAGTCAGAAGAAATGAAGACTGTGTCAGCTTTTCTAGAACAAGTATATGAAACCATGGACTTCTGAATGGATTGAATTACTGCCTGAGTGCCGCCTGCTGAAGAAGAGAGGCATAAGCTGTTGCTTTTATCTTCCATGGATATTTGTGGGAAGACACTGGAAAGAAATTACTTGTTTTTTGAACATGATTATGATGCTTCCTTTATGATTACCTTTATTTCCAGATTGTGCTTCTGCATATTCCTAATATGTTCCATGGAGATATGTTAAAATTCACCTTTCTGTACCTGAAAATATGGTACAAAGATGTTATGAGCTTAGTTTCATAAGAAATAATATATATAGCTGAAAAATTCATTTCATAATCCAGAGGATTAAAAAGAAGCACATCAAATCTCAGTCTGAGTATGATTCTGCTAAGTTTTACGACTAGCACTTTAAAACTGCAATCCACATTGTTCAATCTGATATATTTGTAGTTCAGTTGTTTGATGGTCCAATCCATATTGTTCAGGTTTGAGTAGTTGATAATATAGTGGGAATAAAGTCTTCCTAATATTCCTTTGTTGTATCCTTTTGTTTTTCTGTAACATGCTAGCGTAGCTTTGTAGGTGTGGGCTCCAGCAAACATTAAATAGACTTGGATTCTTAACCTCATGGACAAGCTGATAAGCGCAAACAAAATAGCTTTGGTGATACATGATTCTTATTGTCCATCCAGTTGCAGTTAGTTGAGTGGCATCCATCCCTGCTGCTGCCCCTGAAAATGGATGAGGCTTAAGAGGCTATGCTGAACATTATAACTTAACCTAAATGAAAGGGTGTTTTTTTTCCTGGCACTTTTGTAGCTGATTTTTTTCCTTGCCTACCACTAAAAATTCAGAGGTGGGCAAAAACAGTAACTCTGGCTCCTGATCAAATAGAAAAGGCCAGTCTGGCTTTCTTTCCCTCCCTTCCTTTGTGTTCTTTGTTCACTTACAGGGATGCTTTCAATGAACCTTTGTACTGTGGCATCTTTTTCTAGTTGAAATCATGTGAATTGAACTACCCGTCTTCCTTAGCCACTGACATTTTCCATGGGGAATAATAGAAGTTATAATGAACTATCCTTACCTTAGATAAAAGAAAATACTCCAGGCTTTTGGGATAAAAGGATACAAGAGAAGGGCGAGAAGCTACCTTGGCTTCTTTCATGCAGAAACAAGTTGCTGAAGGAGCTGTCTGCTTTGTGGCCACCCTTCCAAAAGTCAGCTGATAGCAGGTGTGGCTATAAGAATTGTAGGAGGAAGAGTACTTGGGGTGGATTTTGCTTCCTGCCTTTATTCTCCTTGAATAAAGGAGTACCTTAACTCAATTTCTTATTAAGCCCTATACCTTAAGATCTTAATTCACATATAATGAAAAGGCCCTGAAACTTAGATTTTCTCTCTTTATTTTTCTAAATATTGTTTGAATCCACCTACATCTATTTATCTAATTGCTGTTGCCCTTCTTTTCAGGTAAGATGTGCACTGGAATTAATATCTAAGTGTAAGAAAAATCTGATATTAAAAGATTATTTTTAATAGTAGGATTTTGATATCATTCTTTTCTCAGATTGCTTTTTAGTAAAGAAAATCGTACCTGAATCTTTATGTTTAATAGCCATATTAAATTAAGGTATAAATCTCTGGATCTTTTTCAGAACTCTGTGTTTGGATATTATTTGTCCGCTATTGTTCAGTTTTGAAAAACAAAGCAAAACTGACACATCTGAAATTATTGTATTCACATTTGTTCCTTCATGCCTCCCAAAAATAGACCTGCTCTTTATTAATTAAATTAAGTTCATTGCTTTTCACTATAGTTACTAATAGTTCTATTATGCTAGAACACTGAAGCTCTCTCCATTTTTTTGCTGAGAAAATTTATTGTTTTTCGTGGTTTCTGACTCACACAAATGGGTCATCTGTGCCTGTGTATTGCACTATTCAGAACCTTCCAGAGCTTGAAGACAAGCATTTTGGTGGGAACACCACCCTGTCCCCTGAGGCAATATAAATCACCTTCCTGCCAAAACCCTCAGTTCCTTTTTGTTCACTGCAGGAGCAATGCCATCAGGAGACTTCTAAGTTCCTCCCGTAGTTCCATCCATACCTTTTTATAATTATTATCAAATAGATCCACATTATTCTTTGTGATATTTATTCCAAGATATCTTACCCGCTTAACTGTCATGAATCCTGTTATTAGTTCTTGTTCTTCCTGCACTTGAATATTTTTATTAATTATTTTTATGTTCTGCTTATTCATTTTATAACCCGGTAATATGCCAAACTCCATCAATCTATTCATTAATAAGTCTATACTAGACAAGGGGTCTTCCAAAATGATTACTAAGTCATCTGCTTAAGCGCTAATTTTATACTCTTTGTTACCCTGTGAATTGGGGGTCCCGAGAGGGGCACCCAAATGACCAAATCAAGCCAAGCAAAGATGGGGAAATTAACTTGAGCACTTAAGCTAACAAGAGGCAAGGTAATTTAGTGGGAATCTTTTACCCATGGATACAGCGTCGGATCAGTGAGCAGTCAGACAATTGAAATAGCAACAATGATATTTATTAACAAGCAGGCAAATTATTAAGAAAACACAACCACTCAGCTAACTATAAATAGGAAATGAGAGTTTTGGGGAAAATGGGTGATACGCCACCTTTCTTGTAGTCCTGAAGAGGTCCAATTGAAGAGAAGGAAACTCGGCGTGGCGGCCGAGGGGAATTCGCTGAACAGAGTGGCAGCAAGGCTGGATGGAAGTCTTGAGCGATCCGAGGAAGCTCTCAGAGCTTGGAGTTTTTATTAGGGAAGGAATGACTGTGGGCTAGTCTGGTCTTGGGCGAAAACAATGAGTTTTGGGCTTGAGACAATGTCTCCGAAAGGTTAGAATTTACATGATTGAGTTAGGGTCCGAATTGACAATAGTATGGCCGGTATGTAGATGCAGCTAGCTTGGCAGCTAAGCACTCAGCTCGCCAGGGTGCCTGCTTGGGGCAGAGGTCTCTTTGTTTTGACGTGCATCTGTAATGAAGGTGTTTGTTTCGGGAGGTCTCCTAAAGCAGATCTGGCAGTTTCTGGCTTGCCTTGGTGTAAACAAGTATGAGTCAGCATATAATAGCCATGCCTAGCTTCGTGTTTGTTCGGTGGCCTCACAAACACTTGGCTGGTAGCAAAACAGGGCCAAATTGTGATCTCAAAATGATATCTAAAGGTTACCAAAAGCCAGGCCAGTTCACGGTGGTAACAATCCCCCCCCCAAAAAAAATGGACAATTTGACACAAATTGGTCATTTTCCAATAAAACATTTCAAAATGAATTTAGAACCGAATAGAGGTCTACAGATTCCGGAGTTGTAGCACACCTTGGGAGCCGGGGATTTTGCAACATTTCTATCTAGTAAAAGCAGTCCCTAACTAACAACATCCTAACCCTAGCTACATATATACAGGAAATGTAACAAGGTACAGTTGCAATAAACAAAATGCAATAGTGGCTTAAACAGATAATGCACAATGACCAGAACAAATGAAGAATGCGGGCAATCCAATGAAGAGGAAATGCAGGCAAATCAGTAGTAACCCAGCAGGTGATTAGAATGTATGCGAGCAAATCAAATGACCAGTTGGTAGTCCAATGAATGATGATGCGGGCAATTCAATAGTCCAAAGGGTAATTAAAAAGTATGCGGGCAAATTAAATAGTCCAACGGCAATGCAAATGCAGAAATGAGAGTCTGTAGACCTGGGGAGGTGAGGTGCAAACAAGAGTCTGCACCATCCCCTGGAATCAGAAAAGTTCGGGGTCTGGAGAATGCAGGCATATTGGTGGCTCCAACAGAGCTGGAACCATGGCAGCAAGTCTGGATAAAGCAGGAGTGGCAAAAATGTCCAAGTTCGTGGTCGAGCTAGCCCAGGCACGCTAGCTCTTTGCAGGAGCGGGTTTACAAAACGGCAACAGGAATAGTCCAAACAGGCTTTAAGATCCAAAATTCAGGAAGTGTAGTTCATGAAGTTCGTTGGGGAGTGGCTGGCTGGGGTCCCCAACTGCAGAAACAGGAACAAGTTGTCATCACGGGTTTGGCTCCTCAACTGGAGCCATGGTGTGGCTGGACTCACACACCCCCACGGTGCCTCGGGGTCGGTGGACGAATCCGGGGATGGCCTCGGTTATCTGGAACCGTCAACCTATTGCTTTGTAGGAGGAAAGACTGGCACGGGTTATATCCAACGTAAACATTTAATGCAAATCACTGACACAGAGCTGGTTGGGAGTTGAGTTCAAATTGTGGAATCCAGGGATGATGGGAACCTCAGTTGATTTTAACAAAATGCCAGACAAAGGTGCTAATATGGAGGATTCAGGAGTGACTGCCCCAAACCTTGGTCACTGTAAGGTGGAGGACAGTCTGACTGCACCTCAGTAGAGGGGACCTCCATGCGGAGGGTACCTTCTGGGGTAGCTCGGGCCTACCATGCTTCCTCCAATATTTCACCAATGAACTTATGAGCAAATTTGTAATGCAATCTGGGCTTGTGCTGAAGCTCCGTTTACAATAGCAATGGTACCCACTAGTTCAGCGTAACTAGGGTGGGCTCTGATCTTAAGCTGAACTAGGTTATACTCTGGCCTTCAACTGGCAGCGAGGGTTCCCAAACCAGTTGAAAGACAGAAATTGAAACCAATCCGAGACAAGCACAGGCTACACTTGCTCGTTGCCAGAGCAGATGTTGACGCTACCGGAGATTGTCCAGGATGTTTGAGCTTAAATATGCAAATGTTCTATTAACGTATGCAAATTGGAGACAATGCACCGGGGCCAAGCGTCTTGCCAATTATGTGGATCTCCGCTCCTTAAGGGGCGTTGGAGAGTGGACATACACTTTTGGGATATACGGTCAAATTGCGTTGCAAACTAAGGAGTGACCAAGACTGTTCTCACCCTAACAGTCCAAGCACACAAAAAGAAAGGGGAGAGAGGTCTCTCCACAGCTGAAACTATTCTGGGCTGTAGACTGGTACTCCAGAGTCAGACCTGGTTCTACTGAGAGGGTCGTTAAACCCTTGTCATCATGCCCGTACTTCCCAGGGACGCCATTGCACAAGACCATCCCTCAATGTCAGGGATGGCAGGCGTCCCAGTTGGACTCACCCCTACTCAGGGTAATCAGGGCCAACTCTGTAGGCCCAATCTACCACAGGACCTGGGGGACCTCGCTTGGTCTCCCACCCAAAACGGTGGAAAAGAAAGAAATAGCTAGCAAAGGAAAAAGCAAGTTAGGCAATACCAAAAAGAAGCAAAACTATGTACAAGGCGAAACTATCTACAGAGACCAGGAGTTCAGGGGGGGTCGCCACTCCACCTCCGCTCCGCAAACCGGGGGCCATTCAACCATTGTCGAACGCCTCGTAAATTAAGGCCAATGCCTCGGACCAATTGAAGTCAAATACTTCCTTGCTCTGTAAAGAGGTCTGAGGAAGTACGGAGCTCAACTGTCGACATTTGGGGGTCTCTGGAATTACTGGCAGGAATGGCAGCATCCACTTCTGGCTTGAGACCCTGATTTTCAAATTAAGAAGAAGGCTGGTCGTGGACCTGCGTGTCTTCTGGGAATCTCTCTCTCCTGGTGTGAAGGTGGCCGAAAAGGAGCCATAGCTAGTCCGGGCCTGCTGTACGACCACCAGAGTCACAGTCAATATGCTGCTGGGTCCCTGAAGTACGATGTGACAGCAAAACAATTTTACAGAGGGGGAGACAGCAGCCAGGTCCACTTCCATGTGACATTTAGAATTTTCCATTTTTGAAATCTCCCAGGCTGGACTACAACAAAGGGGAGTATATGGTGCCAAGTTGGGGGATGCCAGGGCAAGTGCCGTTGCTAATCTGGGCTCTGGCTGGGCAGAAACCACTGGCTGATGGAGTCCCCAGTCTCCCTTGAGATTCCCCTGAAAGATGGCATGGAGAGGAAGGACTCTCCTGGCCACGGTCTCAAGGAAATCCTGGGGGAAACTGCTGGTTTCTAGCCGGGGGCTCAGAGCAGGGACGATGGAGAGCTTTGGAAGCATGGGACTGGCTTCCCCTTACTGTGCACTCTCCTCTTCCTGACACTCACACTGGCTGGAACTGTCCTGTGTCTTATCTGATTCCAAAGGGGCTTCCTCCTGAACCTCAGCCTGGTACGACCCTTCTTGGTGCTGTGAAAGCACGGAGATCTCCGAGATGGCAGGATTCGCACTCAGGGCTAAGCCAGGAGGAGGTGCAATCTGTCTATTTCTAGTGCACCCTGGGCACTTGTTTCCCTTGAAGGGCTTAGGTTGGGGTCCCCCCCGCCATATCTGGGCAAACGGATAGCGTCGGGGGTGGGCTCACCCTGTCTCGTCAGGTTCGGGAGCAGCACTTTTGGCGCCACTCCGAAGTCTGCAGGAGGGGTGGCAGGAGTCTTGTCCCTATAGGTCCCAGTGCCTGCCATCACCGTAGATCTACCCTGTCTGTTGGGCTTCAGCCGACCCGCAACTCGCTGGGAGAGATCCCGGGACCGAGGGCACCCCTAGTCCAAATCCAGAACTGAGTGACCTCCAGCGGGAGGCAGGCTGTTCGTAACAGCCTGGACTGGCTGTCTACCACCCGATGCCAGTTGTTTATCCAGAGCTTCAAGAAGCTCCAACGTGGGCCACTTGTCGAACTGGGTCATGTCCAGTCCTCAGCGACATAACACGCTCCAGACTCTGGTTCTGTCCGTGGAATATGCCTGGGTGGTGGGATCGTACCCACCAGACGTTTCCCAGGGAGAACCAGACTCAGGAGATTGTTTGGTGGCAATGAGCTGACTACGGGAGTCTCTTCTCTGCCACTGCCTATTGTCCTTTCAGGGAGCGGGGCGCGAGTTCCAATTCCCTCGTGGAATGGAATTCAGCGTGGACTTCCTATGCTGGGAATGGGGTCCGTAATTGGAGTATATCACCTCCGATACAGGTTCCCAATTCCTGGGTTCCTTCCTGGGGGCCTTCGGGGAGGACACAGGGAGTCAGTCTCTCGCAAGAGGTCGGCAACCCTGTGGAGGTTGTTCCCAAGCTCTTCCCAGGATGTCGTGGCCGGGTCCACCAAACCCAGGGTCAATCTTGTCTCGCAGTTCAAACGTGCGTACAACAGAGTCTTGAACTCAATGTGATCAAAATTGTACCTGCGAGCCGTCAGGGGTACCTTTTGGGCCAGAATAGCGAGTAGCTGCTTCCGCGCCACATAAGCCTCAGGATTCTCACGAGGACCCTGCTGCTCCATGACATAGAGCACACTCGCACTCTGTCCAGGCCAAAGGATCCTCACTACCTCTTGCATCCAGTCATGTGCCTCGAACCTAACCAAGCCTTCAGCCACCACGGCCGATTCAAGGGTAGGGAGCTGCAAAAGGGACATGCAAAGCCAGATCAATTGGGTCAGGTCCTGGCCATTGGCTGTCGGGTGAGAGTGTGTCACCGCGTTTAGCCACATGATGCTGGTGGACTGGTTCGAAGGACCCAACTGGTCCGCAATTGCCTTCACCTCAGTTACACACCAGGGGACCCTAGTCTCAGTGACCTGTGTCTCCTGGGTTTCTGCACTACCTTCCGTAGCAGGGACGGTCCTGCATGTCATGGACCGTGTCTCTACCAGGTGGACTGGCACGTTAGGGGCATCCCAGTCTGGATTGTGAGGAGAGGAAGCCAGAGCGTCTTCTGGCAACGTGTCCTCAGACAAGTCTTGGACAAAACTCGGGAGCAGCCCGGACACACCGCCGAAATTAGGGCCTTACGTGTCTGGAGCTTACTTTCCAGTGCAGCAATTTGCTTATGGCAGGCTGCATGCCTAACAGCCTCTTGCTGTTCCTTCACCAGCCCAACCATAAATCAAGCCGCAGACCGGGCACGATCAAGCTCAGCCGCGAAGGCATGGGCTTTCTCTTCCCAGGTTTGGGCAACCAGCATGAGTTCACTAAGCTTCTGGGTTGAGGCCTGTGCAACGGAGGCAAAAGTTACCTTGTCCGCTTGCAAGGTCTCGATCTCGACATGAAGCCGGCCATTCTCCTTTTCCACTTCTGCTAGCTTCCCACGGGTCTCAACTAGGGCACTGCTAACGTCTCTGACCGCAAGCCAAAGTCTCCAGCTGCCAACGAATTCTTTGAAGGCCCGAATGGGTTCTTTGATTTGCACGCCAGGGTGTACGCTTCACGGAGAGACATAAAAGGATTGGCCATCTGGAAGACAAGAGTCCTTTCAGGGGCACTTTCGCTTACCCAAAACCCATCTCTCCAGTTTCCCTCGGACCTCTTCTTCACACATGAGGTCCTTCACAGCCACAGGGTTCTCCTTAGCCATTTTCCTACACTACACAGCACAACAACAACAATTCACCAACGCAAATACTGGACCAGGAACTGGAGTGACGGGCAGGATCACGTAGACCCTTGGGGGAGCTAAGGGAAATGAACTCTGGAACTTTTCTAGGGAAGAGGGAAAGGAACCAATCTCCAGCCTGCCCAAACAAAGTCACTTTTGTACACTCAGGCTCGGTTCTGCACCTCGACAACACTGAAGACGAAAGGACAAGGCCAACAGTTCAGGGATGGGGAGGCCACGTGAGGCCCAGGGAACCCGCAGGAGCATCTCCCGAAGGGGGGGGTAATGAACCCAACGGAACTTACTACACTGCCTGGCCAAACAGCGGAGGAAAAGGGACAAGGAACCCAAAACTGAACCATTTCTAACTGGTTTTCTGGGTGAGGGGCGCCTCCTCTGCCTCGGGCTAAACCGCTAAACCCTAAGCTAGGTCGGAACTCACCACCCACTCCTAACTAGCTGGCAAATCGGGACGCACCTGAAAACTTGAGAAGCCGAGACTCACCACCCGCACCTTCTCCAATACCAACCAAGCAAACCAAAGGGATACTACACAAAGGGACAACGAAAGGAGTGGGGGCTGCTCCTTCAGTACTGTTTGTGTGCCTTGCTGCTAAGGTGTTGAATGTGTGTAGACTGTTCCTGACGTGCTAGGCCTAAAACACGTACAATCCCAGCCCACGATAGACCCAAGATGGGGAGGTGGTTCCCAGGACAAGACAAGAAAGCGGTACAGATATCCACCTGATAGAGTTACTGCACATACGCACAGAAGCCACGCACACACACTAGCCTGCCTACCGGTGTTCTAAAACAGCTCAACTGACCGTTCCCTAAGTCAGTATCACCCGATTTGAGGAGGTTCACGACTCCTTCTCAAATTAGGGGTACCGGGGTTGCCCATGCTGCTCCACCACTCTGTTACTCTGTGAATTGAGGGTCCCGGGAGGGGCGCCCAAATGACCAAATCAAGCCAAGCAAAGATGGGGAAATTAACTCGAGCACTCTCTTAAGCTAACAAGAGGCAGGGTACCTTAGGAGGAATCTTTTACCCACTGTATACAGTGTTGGGTCAGTGAGCAGTCAGACAATTGAAATAGCAACAAGGATATTTTTTATCAAGTAGGCAAATTATTAAGAAAACACAACCACTCAGCTAACTATAAATAGGAAATGAGAGTTTTGGGGGAAATGGGTGATACGCCACCTTTCTCGTAGTCCTGAAGAGGTCCAATTGAAGAGAAGGAAACTCGGCGTGGCGGCCAAGGGGAATTCGCTGAACAGAGTGGTAGCAAGGCTGGATGGAAGTCTGGAGCGATCCGAGGAAGCTCTCAGAGCTTGGGGTTTTTTTTTAAGGAAGGAATGACTGTGGGCTAGTCTGGTCTTGGGTGAAAACAATGAGTTTTGGGCTGGAGACAATGTCTCCGAAAGGTTAGAATTTACATGATTGAGTTAGGGTCCGAATTGACAATAGTATGGCCGGTATGTAGATGCAGCTAGCTTGGCAGCTAAGCACTCAGCTCGCCAGGGTGCCTGCTTGGGGCAGAGGTCTCTTTGTTTTGACGTGCATCTGTAATGAAGGTGTTTGTTTCGGGAGGTCTCCTAAAGCAGATCTGGCAGTTTCTGGCTTGCCTTGGTGTAAACAAGTATGAGTCAGCATATAATAGCCATGCCTAGCTTTGTGCTTGTTCGGCGGCCTCACAAACACTTGGCTGGTGGCAAAACAGGGCCGAATTGCGATCTCATAATGATATCTAAAGGCCAGGCCAGTTCATGGTGGTAACATCTTGTTTCTTGATTTTAACTCCTTGGATTTGTTTTTCTTGCCTTAACCTATTAATAAATATTTCTACGACTAATAAAAGTGGCGCCAAGGGGCATCCCTGTTACTCCTCTGCTTATCCTTATGCTTTGTGTTGTTTCTCTATTTACTATTATTCTAGCTTTTTGATAATTATATATAGCCATTACCCATTCCATATATTGAGATCCCAAATTTATAACTTTCATTGTTTGTTCTAAAAAGGCCCAATTGACTCTATGAAAGGCTTTTGCAGCATCAAGAAAACACAGTGCCATTTTCTTTTCATTATGTTTATGAAAATACTCTATTACACCCAGCACTGTCCGTATGTTATTTTTTAACATTCCCCTTTCCCCCGAACATACACACAGGGATCAGCAAGGCTTTGTTTGAACCCGCACCCTAGCAGGGCATTGTGTAAACAAATATTCCAACGCCTGGCAGATTGCCGTAACCCATAAAGCGATTTCTTCAAAAACCAAACTTGACTTTCTCTCCCCTCAACTACAAACCCATCAGGCTGAAGCATGTACACTTCTTCCTCCAAATCAGCATTGAGGTAGGCAGTGGAAATGTCAACGTGTGTGTGATAACAGCTTTTTTCTGAGCTGCTATGGAAAACACCAACCTGATGGACTGTGCTTTCACAGTCGGGGAGTAGATCTGATCCAGATCACTGATATCTTGCAAGAACCCGCGTGCCACTAGGCGCGCTTTATATTTCACATGTCCATCAGCAGTGGGTTTCAACTTGTAGACCCATTTGCTGTCAATTGGCTTCACACCCTTGGGCAAATCACAAAGAGAATACACATCATGCTGAATAATGGAATCCATTTCACTCTGCATTGCATCCCACCAGGGTTCTGCCTGTTGCTCAGGCATTTTCACAACATCAGCAAAGCACTGAGGCTCACAGTTTACAGCACACACACGAACTGCAAGAGACTCAGGGGAAAACGTTTAGGTGGAATGCCTATCGTTTTTCTTTGAGACCGTCTGGGGATGGGACGATCCGGCAAAGGCTTGTCCCTGTCCTCAGCACTGCGAGACCTCTTCACTGAGCCCTCGCGTTCTCTCTCCCCTGTGCAAGACCCTTGCACATCATTTACAGCTCTTCTCCTCCACGTGCCTCTCTCCTCTTCTGTTTTGACCCTTGAGGAACTGGGAGCGGAGGCTGGGAGTGGAGCAGAGACTGAAGGCTGTACTGGCTGAGAAGCTGGCAGACCAGCCACAGGGAGAAAAACTTCAGACGCTGCCTGAACACGCGACCAATTAGCGTGTTCCTCAAAAGAGGCATTTCTAGACACCACACAGGAATTGCCACCAGCATAAAAACGATACCCTTTGCTGTTGGGCTCATAGCCAACAAAACGCATTCGCTGGGCCTTTGGCTCCCCCTTCCTTCTTTGCCCCTTGGGGATGTGCACCCAAGCAAAACTCCCAAAAACTCTAAGATGTGCAATGGAAGGTTGTTTACCAAACAAACATTCATAGGGAGTAGCATTAACCACAGAACTCCACAGCCTGTTGTGTATGTAACAGGCAGTCAGAATTGCCTCACCCCAAAAACTCAGAGGCAGATCTGCATCAAGCAGCAAACTATGCATTTGAGTCTGCAGAACCCCTGCATTCCGCTCAGCTACTCCATTTTGATGAGGAGAATAGCTGGCAGTCGTTCTGTGAATAATACCTTGTTTTTTAATCCATTGTTGCAAGTTCTCCAACAGGAATTCCATTCCTCTGTCGGTTTGAAGCTTTTGCAGGGAATAACCAAATTGCCTTTCAACCAAGGAACACCAGTTCTTGAGAACTTGACACACATCAGACTTTTGTTTCAACAAATAGCAGAAAATAAACCTGCTAAAATCGTCTACGAGAATGACGAAATATCTAGCTCCCCCTAGGGAGGGTTTACTCATAGGACCCACAATATCACAGTGTACCAACTGAAATGGGGCGGTTGGTACACGAAAACTAACCGTCGGTGCTGGGAGTTGTTTAGATTTAGCTTGCTTGCAAATAGCACAATCAAGAAAAACATTACAAGGCTTCAAAGTACACCCTTTACAACAACCAGCAAGCCTCTTTAATACAGGAAAGCTTGCATGTGCTGCGCGCCGGTGGAGGAGATGAAGGCACTCATCATGTTGTGGGACATTGCCATACACATTACACACAGTGTGTCGTGGCTCAAGAAAGAACAGCCTCCCTTCTCGTGTAGCCACAGCACATACCACCCCATCTTTGAGGATTTTACCTTGCTTCCTATAGAACTCAACCTTGAACCCTGACTCTGTTAGTTGCCCCACAGAAAGCAAACAGAAATCAAGAGAGGAAACAAACAAAACATTTTTCAAACCCATGTCAAGGGCAGGGACAAAAACTACACCTTCGCCACAAACTTTAGCCTTTGTCCCATCTGCTAATGTCACAGTGGAAACACTGGCAGAATCCAAACAGTCAAATAAATCTTCAGAATTGACCAGGTGCTGGGAACAGCCGCTGTCTAGAAGCCAAACGGAATCATCTGCCTCCTCAGAGTCCGAAACAGTGTCCACAACAGCATCTCCCACAGCAACAGCAGCTCTCAGCCGCCCTCTGGCCCGACCTCCTCTGCCTCCTCTGCCACGGTTCCTGGCACCGGCGCCTGTGAAGCTTTGCTCCCCTTGCTTCAGGAGCGGGCAATCACGCTTAAGATGAGAAGCAGACCCACAGCGAAAGCACCTTCGCACAGCATGGGCTCTCACCAGCCCCTCCTGCCTCGCCTCAGCAGCCGGAGAACTCTTCCTCCCGGCACAGGCCTCTACTGCTGAGTCTGTGTGGGAGTAACTGCATTCCTTGCGCGCTTTTCCTCTTCTTCCAGCAGACGGGCAGAAACCAAGGGAACGGTTAACTCCCTCTCTGGCATGGATTGAAGCGAGGACACCACCAGATTCCAGGAACTATCAAGAGAATTCAAGATGCAAAATACCTTGTCACCTTCAGGCAACACTTTGCCTCTCTCCCGAAGTGACGAAAACAGCTCTAACATCTCAGCCAAATGCTGCCTCACCAGGACACCGGGGGCCAGCTTCATCCCATATAAACGGGCGCACAGGGCGTACTTGGCGGCTGCTGATTGACTCAAAAACAACTCCCGCAGCCTCGCCCAGGCTTCTCGAGGGGTGGCAAGATCCCTAATATGCGTAAGCTGGTCATCGTCCACAGCCAGAAAGAGGACAGACATGGCACGCCTCGTTGCCGCTGCTATCTCCGCAGCAGTCCCCTGCAGAGTCAGGGGAGCTGTGAAGGCACCCCACAGCCCCTCAGCTTGCAAATACTTTTCCATGCGAGCTGACCATGCCAAGTAATTAGTTGCATTTAGCTTAACGAGAGGCAGGCCCCCAGGCACCACATGAGCCATTGTAAAAACACTTCAAAAAACACCTCTCAAAACCATCCTTTGCTACCATATCAAATAACCCGCCAGAGGCATTCTTGCCATCAATAGAAAAAACTCACAGCCAAAACGAGGCAGCAGGCTAACAGTCTTTATTGCGGGCAGTAAATCAAGCAAAGGCGATTAAGTCACAGCGTAGCGAGACATCTCTAACAGAGTAGAGAAAAAGGGACAAGAAGCACAGCCTGTTCAGAGACCGTGTTTTTAAGTATACATGTTCAAAAACAAGGGGCTTTTCCAAACCATAACATGAGCCCACAGCTGCAAGAATCAGACGGCCTTGGTACATTCAGCTTTCACATGGGAACCGCTCTATATAGCTAGTCTAAACAACTACAAGCAGTTTTGCTTTCTCACCCTCTGGTGGTGGGAAAATGTGCAGCCAGGAGTACAGCAACACATCTTGTATTGTGACAAAAAGCCATTCTGATCCGTATGAATTATTACTTGCATAATTTTTTTTAGTCTCTCAGTTAATATTGTTGCAAATATTTTATATTTTATAATCAACGTTTAACAGCGAGATAGGTCTATAATTGCTTAGTTCTTTTGGATCTTTTCCCTCTTTTTGGATCAAAGAAATGTTAGCTTCCCCCATGATGGGGGTCGTGTATTTTTATTCATTCTGTTCATTATCTCATGTAGTGGATTTATTAGTTGTTCTTGGAATATTTTATAGTAGAGCGCAGTAAGACCATCCGGCCCTGGCGCTTTCCCTGACTTTTGTTTCTGGATGGCTTGCACTATTTCTTCCTTAGTTATAACTTTATTTAATTGTTGTCTTTGTTCATCTGTAATCTTTGGGATCCCCCTTCACTTAAGTACTTCTCTATCTTACTTCCTTTTAACTGACATGTTCCTGAATCTGCATATAAATCTCTGTAAAACCTTTCAAAGGCCTTCTTTATTTCGCCCTGTTTAACTAAAGTTCTCTTATTCTCATTTATTTGAAATATCAATTGCTTTTCTCTCTCTTTTGGATTTTATAAGCCAGCCACTTATTTGCTTTGTTTGCGAAAAAGAAATTTTTTTGCTTTATAAATTTTAAATTTCTTTCAATTTCATAAGTATCCTGAATTGATACTTGTTTTTGTAACTCCTTTATTTGATCTATAATCTTTGTTTTTCCAGGTGAGGATTTTAATATATTTTCTAATTTCTGTATTTCCTTTGTTACAACCTGTTCTTTTTTCTTTTTCTTTTTTTAAATTTTATATCCTGTTGTATTAGATAACCAGCCTCCCACATGATTTCATTAGGTACAACCTTATTCAAATTTTCTACGAAATATCTTTTAATTACTTCTTTACCTTTTTCAATTATTTTCTCATCTTTCAATAAATTCTCGTTTATTCTCCATCCATATTCTAGTTTTCGGTCTTCCATTACGAGTACCAGGGGGACGTGATCTGATCTAATTGTTGGCAAAGTTTCCATTTTACTTAATTGTCTAACTATTGTTTTTGTACACCAAATCATGTCTATTCTAGATCAGATTTTATATATTTCGAAAAATAAGTATATTCTGTTTGCTCCCCATATTGTCTTCTCCATACATCTACTAATGTGAGATCTTCCATCATATCAAAAAATGCTTTAGGTAATTTTCCTTCATTCTTCTTTTTCCTCTTTGATATAGACCTCTCTAATTCTGGTTGGATGACACCATTCCAATCTCCCATGATTATTACATTTTGACACTCAGCATCCCTTATTTTCCCTAGAAGTTTCTCATAAAACTCATTTTTATTTTCCAGTGGGGCATATATCCCCACCAGCAATACTTTCATACCTAACATCTTAATCTCAACCCCTATGTATCTTCTCTCGCATCATATTTAGAATTCACATAGAGGACCACCCCCTCTTCTTTTTTTCTGTTCCTGAGGAAAATGTGTTTCCTAATTTAGTGTTATTTAACATTTGTTTTCCTTTTTTTGTTATATGGGTTTCTTGTATACAATAGATGTCACTTTTTTGTTTTTCTAAGTAATGGAAGATCCTTTTCCTTTTTATTATTGAATTTATCCCTCTAACATTCCACGATAATAATTTTACCTTCATTCTATTCTAGTTTTGTTCTGTTCTATTATCTCTGACTCCAGTGATGTCTCTTCCCCACCCTCTTGTTCAGCTTCTTCTTGATCTTGCTCCTGCACTATTACTTTTTGTTCCTCTTCTTGTTCTCGATGTTCCTGTTGAGAGTGTTCTTCCAAATATTCTTCCGATCCTGCCATATCTGTCTTCCTGACCGTTGTCTTCCTTCTCTTCTCTTCTTTCCTCTTTTCTGTTTTTGGATCCTTCCCCTGCTTTTCTTGTCTTCTTCTTTAAATCTTTTCAGAAATTCTTCAGCTTTAAAGACCGAATTGATTACATGTCTTCTTTGGTTATGTGTGAATATCACCCCTTCAAACTTCCCCCATCTGTAGGAAATTTCATTTCTCTTCAGTTCCTGTATTAAAAAATTGTAATCTTTTCTTTTCTTCAATACTTGCGATGGTATGTCTTTGAAAATCTTCAGTTCTGTTCCTTCAATAATCAATTTATTCATGTAACTTTGTTGAATAATCATCTCCTTTACTCTTTCGCATACCAGGTAAATCACGATATCCTGAGGTACCTTCCTCTTACGGGCAATTAACAAATTAATTCTAAAGATCCGGTCAATTTCTACATCCATCTGTTCCGTAGGCCAGTCTAGAAACCTAGACAGGGCTGAGATAACTCTATTGTACATGTCTTCATCCTCCAATTCTTCCAATCCTCTAATTTTGATGCACTGCTCTCTGTATTTCATTTCTGAAAGTGTATTTTGCTTTTCTGTTTGCTCTATCATACCTTCTGGATCACCTGTTTTTTTTCTAGAGCCTTCGTTTTTTCCTGTACCTCTTCCACATTTTTGTTCATACTTCTCACATCTTTTGTAACAGTTTCCAGTCTATGCGCCAAGTTTTCCATTTCTTTCTTCATTTCTTTTACTTCTTTTTTGACTTCTGTCATAAGTTCTTTCATCTCTGAGCACATCTTATCTTCTTCTAACGATAACTGGTGAGGGTCCACTTCTCCTGAGACCTTCTTTGTGAAAGCGTATGTATTTGTGTTTGCACAACTTTCCTTCTTCCTCCTGCCATCTTCTGATTATTCCTGATTCTTATCCCCTTCACTTAAATTTTTAGTCAAGAAAGCACAATAAAATTCCTACCTCAAGTATAGTTTCCTAATATTTGTTCTTCTATAAATCAACCCACCCTAATCAATTATTAATTAATTAATTATTAATTGATTAATTAACTATTAATAATATATTTGGTATTAAATTAGCTGTTTTAATCACTCAATGTATATAAACCTACTATTCCTATATTTTATCTAGCCTACTCTGTTTAGATCGACTCAATTAATTAATTTAGTTAGCAATTTGAAATTTATTCAGAGGTAAGTCTTAATATAAATCTTGATATATTTATCTACCTATTTTATATATATGTATATGTTTATGTTTAATATGCTTATTATATATGAGTCTTATGTACTATTATATATTATATATTTATATACTATTATATACTATTAACGTTATATTACTGAGTGCCTTAAAAAGTTATATGAAATCCTGCCTCCTATTACCACTAGATAGTGCTATAACTTTACTTTGTAACTTAAACTTAAACTTTCCTTTTATCCTGTATTTAATGAGTTAAATCTCCATGGTTCAACTGCTAGCACAGAGATACATAAACAGAAGCTTGCCAGTTGCTGTTATCTGCTGTCCTTGAAAGTTATCTTCAGCTTAACACCAGACGTTTACCTTGTACTAAATACAAGAAATGAAATTAGAAGTCTATGATTGAGCTTGCCACGAATCAAATTGAGCAAACCAAAGGAAAAACCTTACAAGAAGCTCTAAACTTTACAATTTATGCTAATGTCTATATTGTTTATCTGATATCAGTGCCCTGCTTAACACAATGTTAACCAAATTGCTATCAGCAAATGCAAATTTAGACATAGAAATATTCTTCGAACAAATGGACAAATAAGCAAACAGATAATAATATATAATAGATATATTTAACCAAACTTTGATTACTTTCCCCCTCTTCTTTCTCTCCAAACCGCTTTCTCTTCGAGTCTCTCTGTCTCGCTGTTACAGTGTCTCAGAAAAAAAAACTTTTGCTTTCTCATCACGCTATCTTCTTTCTTTGTCTTTCTTTCTCCTTCCAGCGCTTTCTCCTCCTTTCTCCTTCCCCCACTTTCTCGTCCGATCTTCCTCTCTTCCAGACTTCTTTATTTGCTTTATCTAATGTCTTTTACCTTCACTATTATAGGAGGATGTACAAACTATGGATCGAAGTCAGGGATGATATGCATTTATTCCTCAGTCTGTATTTATATAGTCCAAATCCAGCTTTCATAGTCTTCCTTTCTTTCTTATACTCCCGGCTCAAATCCACACCTCAATACTCCTTATCCAAAAATGTCCTTAATGTCCTTAAATCTTGATAATATCTTATATATATATAACTTGGAAGCACTATCTTATATATCATGAGTCTTGCTTCTTTTATTTTTATGCCTCTGTCCTTGTTGCAACTATCCAAAAAGTTCACAAGTACCTTTGAAAGATTCTGGTAAAAGCCCCATGTTAAACTGTTCTATCTCCAAGTCTCGAAATTGTGTGTTAACAACCAGAGTCCTTGAACCCAACTGGAAAGTTTTCCGATTGCAAGTTTATACATATATGTTCCAAGTCATCCGGCACCAATCTTTCCCGTTGAATAGTTCTGTTTAGTGTTCAAAGGTTTCCCTCAATTGGGTTAACTTTATACATATATCTTTACAGTGTCCAATATTAATACGACAAATCACATCAAGATATGTTAAATTGTTTCTTCCTACACGTCTTGATTACCTTTTCAGCAAGGTGATGTCAATGAGAAGGAGATTTTCCTTTGTTTCCTGAGTTTCAGCAAAAACTTTCCCTCTAGTTCTCAGACAGTTTGTGGTGTAGCCATTACTGTGTCCCGGGTTGCTGCCCGAGATCTGGTAGCTCCTCGAGTTGTAATTATTGCCACCTAGCAAGAAACTCAAGGTAAACTCATGTTACAATGCCATGTCTTTGGCTGACTTTATTTAAAAAAAAAAAAAAAAAAGGCAGTAGCCAACTGGTGATTGACATATGGAAGCTGGATGCTTTTCCAAACACCATTTAAGACACTGGGTAATCATTAGCTGATGCAACCCTAATTTTCATAAGGATTTAAGCAAGCTCCAGATGTTAGAGCAACTTATATAACACCCTGCCACAGTGTTCATTAATTTCTTGGCACTGACTGAGCATGAAGAGGAATTCTAGTTTATTATTGCTTCTTGTCCACCCTCCTGCCTACTGAAATTGAGATATATTAGTGTAATGCAATTCAAGTAAATGAAAAACACTTACTCTGAACCTCTGGGTACTTCATCGTTAGCAATAGGCCCCAATGCAGAGTGGTGGAAGTGGTCTCCATACCAGCACCAAACAGGTTACTCACAACATTTTTAAGATTTTCGTTGTGGAAATATCCCTTGATCTTGTTGTTTTTCTCCTAGTGTGTAAAATGAAAACAAATTCCACATGCCAGTATCAAAAAAATCTCAGAGCACCAAGAGAACACTTCAGAGCATTTATGGGGTGAACAGAATAGAAACGTTAAGCCAGTCAAACACTGAAGTCCTGAACTTCAAGTCGTGAGTATGAGCTACATATAGAAAAAATTCACGCAATACACCAAAATTTCTACACTTTAACCAAGGTCCAAGCAGGACAAAGCATTTCTTCTATTTGGATCACACGCTGCCTCTGCATCTCGTGGTATTTCATCATTAGCAACAGCCCCCAGCACAGAGTGGGAGAAGTTGTTTTCATGTCAATACCAAATAGGTTAACCTCCATAACACAGACTATGTATTTATTCATAGCAATTTACTCTATTATTTAGCCAAGAGTTGTGTCTAGGGAATTATTGGTGAAGTTCAATGAATGAAGTTTGTGTATTTCCTTCATCAATATGAATGTGAAAACTTTTGACACTCAAGATTTCCTCCTGTAGAGGAAGGTTCTGTAGTGTATTAAGAATTGCTGCATATTTAGTATTGTTGCACGTTTGATTCCAGATGTAGTTGAAGATTGGATTACCTCTTGCTGCTGAATAAGAAAAGTCTCAATAAAGCTTCGCTGATCATTATCATCTAGATCTCTGAGGTATTTTATGAAAGTTGCTTGTATAAAAGCAAATAGCTCATCTCGATTCTTAAGGACGGTCTTAGGAACACCAGAAAGGTAACCAACTGCAGGAAACATACTACACAGCTGAAAGTACATAAAATGAAAAAGAGAAAGACATATGAAAAAAGCCCCATACCTGCTGAAAGGTATCAAAGTATTATGGTCAAATTTCATTTGTTCATTTTTTATTAAAGCAGCAACCATGTATTACAAATGATTACCCAATGCTGCCAAACAATAATATCTAAGTATAGAGCTACATTCCATCCCTATTCCTTAGTGAGTAAGGCCACATTGTATTAGGAGACAGATACTTACAGTACAGATTTCAGCTATAGCAGTGAATGAGCTCCATGAGTTCAACATGTTCTGGTTTTATAGCAAATAATGGACAAATTTCTTTAGAATCTGAATGTATATTCTATTCCAAGACTGGCTATCCTGTAGTTGGTTGCTGACTGTAACTCCTTCCCCTTCCCCCTGATATCCTTATGGACAAACCACTCCCGCCCCACATCCCACTAGTGACAAATTTCTATGCCAGTATGAAGAAAGCTGATATTTGCCTTCATACAAAATACTGATTTAGGTGGTGTTCCTGGAGGCTCCATCTGCTCCTTAATTTGAAGGAGTTTTGTTGGTACTTGGCAGTAGGTGATATTAAGGCACAATTTCTTATTTTTATAGGAGGCTCTTCTTATTTGGAAATTTGCTAATGCTTCTAGGAGTTTTCCTTTCCTTTACCAACTACATAGGTGGGCAATTATTTTATATCTTTTAAACAAATGGGAGTAGTCTCTCAGAGACAAGGGCAGTGGCACCAAAGCTAACAATTATTAGTACTGTATAGAAGCAGTCATGATAAACCCCTCTTGAATGTCCTTTATCATTAAAACCCCCATGATGACACAATCCAAAATGTAACAAGAGAAGAAGATGATACTCCTAGGTTGGATGGCACTCAACAGGCTGTTATCACCGTGAACTGGCCTGACTTTGTTAGATAGTAGCTATTGCTTTGATATCACAATTTGGTCCTATTTTGCCACCCTCAACCAAGTGTTTGTGAGGCCCCCGAACAAGCACGGAGCTAGGCATGGCTATTAATTGCTTAAACATTCCTTTGTCTACCTAAGCAAGCCAGACACAGCCAGATCTTGCTTTAGGAGACCTCCCGAGACAAATACTTCATTAAGGATGCACGCTAACACAAAGAGCCCCCTGGCCTGAGCAGGCACCCTGGGGAACTAAAGGTTTCACCGCCCAGGCAAGCTGCACCTGCATACTGGCTATTCCATTGTCAATTCGGACTTCTCAATCATGTTAAATTCTGACCTTTCAGAGACATTGTCTTTCGCCCAAACCTCATTGTTCTCTCCCAAGTACAGACTAGCCCATGGTCATACTTTCCCTATATAAATCCCTGCTAAAGTTACCCTGCCTCTCGTTAGCTTAAGTGAAGTGCTCCAGTTAATTTCGCCATCTTTGTGTTATTGTGATTTGGTTATTTGGGTGCCCCTCCCAGGACTCCCAACAAACAGGGTAACAAGGCTACTGGGGTACAGCAGAGGATAACTGCGAATAGTGCTGTGGCTAATGACACAACTGGATTCAAGCTGAAAGGATATTCAGCTGTTGACATACTCAGTGGCGAAAGGAAAGTCCAAAGCTGCATAACACATAGGAATATGGTAGGTGAGAAGCATGAATCAGGGGAAGTGAGATATACTAAAACAAGAAATGCAATGGATAAACATTACAATACTTGGGGTGAGCAAACTAAAGTAGACAGGAAAGGGAGATTTTGAATTAGATAATTTCACTGTGTTTTGCTCTAGAAGTGTAAATCTAATTAGAAATGGGGTGGCCTTAATAGTGAGAAGAGAGATAGCAAAGGCAGCCACATGATATAATGCAAAGTCTGATTAATTAATCATAGACTCATAGTGTTGGAAGAGACAATATCAATATCAGGAATATCAAGGCTTTGGGTAAAACCCATCAATATAACCATAATCCAAGTTTATGCTCCAACTATAGAGGCAGAAGAAGAAATTGAAAGATTCTTTGTAGAAGTCCAGGAGGAAATTGATCACGTGCCAAAACAGGACCTTTTATTAAACATAGGTGATTAGAATGCAAAAGCAGGAAACGGAGCAGAATCAAAGTCTGTGGGAAAATATGGCCTTCAATCAAGAAATGAAGGAGGAGACCGGCTGACTGAATTTTGCAAGGCCAACAGTTTGTTCATTGCAAGCACATTCTTCAAGCAGCCCAAGATACATGGGCATCACCTGATAGCCAATATAGAAATCAAGCACTACATCAGTGGCTCTTAACCTGGGATCCACAGAGCCCTCACAGGAGGTCTGTGAAGCCCTGCTGCTGGAAACCACCACCTGCAGCAGTAACAGGGATGTAGCAGTGTGTGTGGGGGGGGGGTATAGATGCCAAAACTGTTCCCTCCCTTCTCCTTGGTAAACTGTTGCATATCTTGCTGTACCGTTGCTTTGCAGTGTGCAAATGCTGTCTCCCTGCCACTTTCCTGTTTGTGCCACCTTCTCCTCCACCAACTGAATGGCACCATGCAGAGAAGGGAAAACAGTTCTTGCCTCTCTCACACAGACCCATGCATACACACACCCTGCAAGATCCCTAGTGTGAGGCTGCAGTGTGAAGGAAGCAATGTGGCCAAGAAAAGTGTGCCAGTGACAGCCAGGGACTTGAGGCAAGCAGAGGCTTTTCCTGCCTTTCCTCTCTGCTGGCCCTCACAGCATCCCTGTTGACTGCAAAAGTGAGTGGGGCTGTTAGGAGAGCTGGACATGAATGAAAACCAATCTCCCTACCACTGTGAGTCTTTCATCATCTTCCTTCCTTCCTTCCTTCCTTCCTTCCTTCCTTCCTTCCTTCCTTTCTTTCTTTCTTTCTTTCTTTCTTCTCTCCCTCCTCAACTTTTTGAGGATCACCTCAAAAGCAAAGAACTGATTCTTTGCAAACAAGGCAGCAGTTTGGATGCAAGTATGTGCTTGCTGTTACTGCAGCTTCTAGGCCGCCTTGGCAATAGCATAAAGATATCATTTTGATATCAATAATTCAGCTTTCTTCCACCACCTCTCTCCACATGTTTGTGAGGCCCCTGGACAAGCACGAAACTAGGCTTGGCGGCTGATTGTTGCAATATTCCTAAGCAATACAGGCAAGCCAGAAATAGCCAGATTGCAGCTTCAGGAGACCTTCCGGCACAGCCTATTATGTATGCGCACCACCTACAAAGGACTCCCTGCCCCAAGCAGGTAACTTGACTAGCTGAACTATCAACTGTCCAGTATCATGCATTTGCATACTGGCTACTTCTTTGTCGATTTGGACCTAACTCAATCATGTTAAATGTTGACCTTTCCGAGGCTTTGTCTCACACCTGAGATCCATTGTTCTCACCAAGTAAGGCATAGCCTGCAGTCACACTTCTCCCTCTAAAAACCCCTGATTCTGAGACCTTCCTCGGATCACTCCCAAGTTCCAACTGCCTTGCTGCCACTTTGCTTGGCAAGCTTCCCCTCAGCTCCACGTGCTGAGGTACATCAAACCCCAGCACCGCTCTCTACCTTCTCCCAGGCTTCAGGAACAGATGTCGTATCCCTCTGAAAATCCTGCTATCTTACTCACACCTTTATTTTCCTTATTATCTGTGTGCTTGTGTTGCTTACATTGTGTGCCTGTATTTAATAAAGATCATTCATTATTTTCAAACTGGTCTGCTCCTTGACTTGACCTTGTTATCCTGTTTAATGGGGGTCCCACGAGGGACTCCAAATGTGCTCAACTATTGGTGGGGAAAATTAGCTCAGAGCACAAGTTAGCACAACGAGAGGCAGGGCAACGCAGTGGAATCTTTAAACCCAACGTCTACAGGGTCAGGCCAAGCCAAGAAGCACACCAAATATGAAATAATAACTGTAATTTTATTAAATACAAGCAGACAGTGTATGCAACACACTCACACAAGTAACTATAGAAAATAAGGGTATAGAGGAATTTTGAGAGGGATTGTTGAATTGGGTGATACTACACCTGTCCAAAGCCCGAGGTAGATCACTGCGGAGGTCCGTAGGTGTGCAGTCTCGGAATGAGACTGAGGGGAAGGCTCATCGGATAAAGCGACAGCAAGGCTGGATGGTAGTTTGGAGCGATCTGAGGAAGGTCTCGGAATCAGGGGTTTTTATAGGGAAAGTATGACCGTAGGCTAGTCAGTACTTGGGGAAGAACAATGAGGTTTGGGCATGAGACAATGTCTCCAAAAGGTCAGAATTTAGCATGATTGAGTTAGTTCCAAATCGACAATGAAATGGCCAGTATGCAGATGCAGCGTACTTGACAGTTAAGCCTCTTACTCGTCAAGTTGTCTGCTTGTGGCAGGGAGTTCTTGTAATAGCGTGCATCCTTAATGAGGTGTTTGTCTAGGGAGGTCTCCTAAAGCGACGATCTGGCTGAGTCTGGCCTGCCTGGGTGGAGAATGGAATGTTCAGCAATCAATGGCCATGCCTAGTTCTGTGCTTGTCCAGGGGCCTCACAAACACTTGGCTGAGGGTGGCATAATGGGGCCGAATTGTGATATCAAACATGGTATCTAATATCCTCCAAAGTCGGGCTAGCAAACGGTGATAACAGCCTGACCCCATAAACACTGGGTTACAAGATCCTGCTAAGTTACCCTGCCTCTCGTATGCTAAGCAGTGCTCTGAGCTAATTTTCCCCACATATAGTGCTCAACTATAGGTGGGGAAATTAGCTCTAAGCACTGCTTTAGCGTTACGAGAGGCAGGATAACGTAGCAGGATCTTTTACCCTATGTCTACAGGGTCAGGCCAGTCAAGAAGCAAACCGTTTTGAAAGAATAAATGAGATCTTTATTAAAATACAGCCAAACAGTGTATACTCACTCACTTACATAACTATAGAAAATAAAGGTGGGAGTGAGATAGAGGGATTTTTCAGAGGGATAGTTGATTTCGGTGATATGAAACCTGTCCTGAAGTTCGGAAGAATAGAGAGCGGTGTTGGGGTACGATGTGTCTCAGCACGTGGAGCTGAGGGGAGGCTCGCCAAGCAAAGTGGCAACAAGGCGGTCTGGAACTCGGGAGCGATCCGAGGAGAGTCTCGGAATCAAGGGTTTTTATAGGGAGAAGTGTGACTGCAGGCTATGCCATACTTGGTGAGAACAATGGATTTGTTAGGTCCGAATTGACAAAGGAGCAGCCAGTATGCAAATGCGCGATGCCGGGAGGTCTCCTGAAGCAGCAATCTGGCTATTTCTGGCTTGCCTGTATTGTTTAGGAATATTGCAGTAATCAGCCGCTGAGCCTAGTTTCATGCTTGTCCAGAGACCTCACAAACACGTGTAGAGAGGTGATGGAAGAAAGCTGAATTATTGATATCAAAATGATATCCTTATGCTATCGCCAAGGCGGCCTAGAAGCTGCAGTAACAATCCCCCCCTGAAAATGGGCGATATGGGACAATATTGGTCATTTTCCAATTAAATGTTTTAAAGCAATTTTAGCGCCGAATAGGGATCTACAGGCTCAGAGGTCATATCACTCCACGGGTCAAGGGAATTTTTCAGGAAGCACGAGGGATTCCTATCTTACAAAAATATTCCTGTCTAAAAACCTAAACCTAAACACATTCACACAAACATACAAAATAAGCAATGAGGCGACCTAGAAGCTACAGTAACAAACTTTTACATCAACTGCATGGTGGCCATCTCAACAGCACAAATGTCCATCCTCCAAAACTAGATGGAAGGCATATCACTGTTCTCCTTAATACAGATGATGCAGCAAGACTTTTAAGAACACCATTGACTTAAAAAGAGCACTAAGGGCACTAACACGATACTGCAAAGAGGATCAGCTAGTACTCAACTTTCAAAAAACTAAAATCATGGCATTTGTTAAAAGGCCCAAGAACAATACCTGGAGTATAGATGGCCACAAGATTAAACAGCTCTCTTGCTTCCAATACCTGAGGGTAATATTTTACCCTGCTGGTAGTAGGAAAGCACATAGGGAGTACGTTGCTTGCATTGCACAAAGAAGCTCAACAGCCATCCACAAATTTCTTAAGACAAGAGGAGGCTGCAGCACTCAAACTTTCTGAAGACTGCTTTATGGATCCCAGCTGGGGTCCTTCCCAATCCAGCACTATTAAAACTTGTGCAATCTAAATTCTTAAGATCAGCTTTCCAAGTTCCAAAATACATCTCTAATATGATTCTGAGACTGGAGTCAGGCTTTATGAAAGTGGAGGCCAAAGTGTGGGTAACCATACTCAGCTAGTGGCTTATATATCCTTCTTTCCCATTGTCTTGCTCCACTAACCTTGAGTGATGATTTCCAATCTATGTGGAAACAGACAGTGATGACTAAAATCTCATCACTGGGCTTCATTCCAGATTTTGTGCTTAGCATGGAATACAACCAGGTGTTACCCTGTGACTTGGGGGTCCCGTGAGGGGTGCCCAAACAACCAAAACCAACACAAACAAGTTGGGGAAATTAACTCGAGCACTCTCTTAGCTAACGAGAGGCAGGGTAACTTAGCGGGGATCTTTTACCCAATGTATACAGCGTCAGGTCAGTGAGCAGTCAGACAGTTGGAATAACAACAATAATATTTATTAGCAAGCAGGCAAATTAACAAGAAAACACAATCTCACTACTAACTAAGAAATAGAAAAGAGAGTTTTGGGGGACATGGGTGATACGTCACCTTTCTCGCAGTCCTGTAGAAGCCAATTGGAGAGAAAGAAACTCAGCACGGCGGCTGAGGGGAATTGGTGCCCTCTCAGGGCAGAGGTCTCTTTGTTGTAATATGCATCTATAATGAAGGTGTTTGTTTCGGGAGGTCCCCTAAAGCAGATCTGGCAGTTTCTGGCTTGCCTTGGTGTAAAAAAGTATGACTCAGCAGATAATAGCCATGCCTAGCGTCGTGCTCGTTCAGTGGCCTCACAAACACTTGGCTGGTGGCAGAGCAGGGCCGAATTATGATATCAAAATGATATCTAAGGTTACCAAAGGCCAGGCCAGTTCACAGTGGCAACACAGGCTAAAGCAGCTATCAAACAAGTAGTAGCTGTAGAGTGACAACTGGAACTAGGTAGCACTCCAACCTTTGTTGATAGTGACTCTAACACCTATCTTGCTCACCTATGGTGTTTCTAGCAAACCTAGAAATACCTAAACACTAGAGGGCCTTTACTTTGGTACGATTTCATGGCCTCCCCTCAGCTGTCCTTGAAGGCCAATACAAGAAGACACCCTTCTCAGACAGATGGTGTCCCTGTAACTCTGACCAAATGGAAATAACAGTGCTTAAAGTACAGGGATATTTGCTTAGCCTTATTATACCCCTACTGAATAAATATCATGGATGCACTGGAAAATTCTATACTTCATTGGTTTCAGACACCAACCCTTGATATAATATATAATGTTGCCAGATTCTGTGCAGCAGTGGCTAAAATTAATCAGACAATGACCTCTGTAGTAGACTAGTACCAATCTTGTCTTGTTATATTGGAGCTATGTGACCTGAAAAGGATGTTTTCAATACTATTTTAAACCTGTGTTTTTATCCTCTTTTTATGCCGTATCCCCTTTTTACTTGTGCTGGTCTATGACCATAACCAAAATTCTGTTCTATTCTGCAAATGAGGGAGCAGTTTCGGTACCTGCACTCCCACTACCCTCTGATGTGATGTCCCTGATGAAAAGGGCAGGGTGGCATGTGTATGCACACACCCAAACTGTGATTTTGGAGACCAGAGTTTCAATCCACACTAAGCCAATGAAACCCCCTGGGTGACCTCAGGCAAGTCACATTCTCTTAGCCTCCCAGAAAGGCAGAGGCAACAAATCTTGCCAAAAACCAAAGCAAAACAAAAAATGAGACGGTTACAATGAGCCAGTTATTAAAGGGGAGAAATGTGATGGCTAGAAAGAATTTCCCACTGTCAGCAGCACTTGGTTGTTGTGTGCTTTCAGATCACTTCTGACTTACGGCAACACTAAGCTGAATCTATTGCAGAGGTTTGTTTGGGTTTTTTTTGAGAGGGAGTCAAGATTTGTTCAGAGGGGGGTTGCCTTTGCCTTCCTCTGAGACTGAGAGAATATGACTTGCCCAAGGTCACCAGTCTCTAAATGGGGATTTGAGTCCTAGTTTCCAGAAGCATTTCATAAATAAATATTTGAATATTTGAATAAATATTTGAATTTTTAAATATAAATTTAAATATTTAAATCTTGATTTAAGTCTTCGAATCCTCAGCAACAAATTATATTTACAGGGGGGTCCTGGGTAATGAAAAGGTTAAGAACCATTGGACTGTATAATTGGAAACAGAAGATGGAGAAGTTCCATTCTTTCTGCAAAAACAAGACCAGGAGCAGATAGTGGCACAGACAATGAACTGCTAGTATCAAAAATAAGAATAAAGCTAAAGAAGAACACTAAACCAACCATCATGCCAAAATATAACCTCAAGAACATCCTCATAGAATTTACAAATAATGTAAAAAAAAAAAATAGATTTGCACGATTAAGCCTAATGGCCAGGGAGCCAGAAGAACTCTGATTTTAAGCGAAGGACATTGTCAGGGAGAAATGCGAAAAGGCACTATTTGTAGCCAAAAAAAGAAAGAGAAGCATGAATAACAGATGAAATTCCACAAGCAATAAAAGACAGACAAGAAGGAAAGATACAAGGTGACAGAAATAGAGACAGAATCCTGAACACAACTGATTGGTAACTTTCCCACAGGGAACAAGGAGAACTACTATAATAGTCAATGCAGAGAAACAGAAGATGACAACAAAAAAGGAAGGATGAGAGACCTCTTCCAAAAGATCCAAGAAATTGAAAGGAAATTTAAGCCAAGAGTGAGGATGCTGTATGACCAGAAAGGGAACTCTATAGAAATAGGGAGAAAAAAGATTATGAAAACAATACATGGAGGAACTGTAAAAAAGAGATGAAAAGATGACAAATTCATTTAAGGAGGAACCATTTGAAGAGGAACCTACAGTTCTGGAAAGTGGGTATTGTTACCGCAGTTTCTGGCCAGACTTGGGGGGCACCAGATATCGTTTTGATATCAATAATTTGGCTTCCTCATCTATACCTTCCCGAGTGCTTGCAAGGCCCCCAGACAAGCACACAAACAGGATTGATCGCTGATTGCTGGAATATTCAACAACAATACAGGCAGGCCAGAAATAGCCAAACTGCTGCTTCAGGATGCCTCACAGCAAGTACCCTTATTATGTATGCACGCTACTTACAAAGAACTCCCTGCCCCGAGCAGGCAGCTTGATGAGCTGAAGCGTCAAGCACTCTGCGTTTGCATACTGGTTACTCTATTGACTATTCAGACTTAACTCAATCATGCGAAATTCTGACCTTTCGGAGGCTTTGTCTCCAGCCCAAAACTCAATGTTTTCCCCCAAGAATGGACTAGCGTGTGGCTGCAATTTCCCCTATAAGAACCCATGACCTTGAGTGCTTCTTCGGTACGCTCTCGACTTCCATACCTCCTTGCTGCCACTTTGCTTGGTGAGCCTTCCCCTCAGTCTCACGTACTGAGAACCTCCATATCCACGAACTCTTTCTTCGGACTTCCTGGGCTTCTGAACAGGTGCAGTATTTCCCATACCAAACACCCCCTCAAAATCCCTCTATCCAACTCCAACTTTTATTTCTATAGTTATCTATGTGAGTGTGTTGCATACACTTGTTTGACTGTATTTTAAATAAAAACTACAATTATTATTTCACATCTGTTTGTTCCTTGACTCAGCCTGACCCTGTAGATGCTGGGAAAAAGATCTCGCTCAGTTGCCCTGTCTCTTGCAGTGCTAACTTGTGCTTTTTGCTAATTTCCCCAACTTGTATAATTTGGAGAGCAGTTAGGTGTCCCTCGCGGGACCCCCAGAAATCAGGGTAACAGAGTGGTGGAGCAACACGGGCAGCGCCTGTACCTTTAATTTGAGTAGGAGTCACAAACCTTCTCAAATCAGGCTGGTATAGACTTACCAGTCAAGTCGCTAGAACTCTGTTAGGCAGAAACACGTGTGTGTATGTGAAATCTGTGTGATTGAGCTCCAGGAGCCACTCTATCTGGGCTGGAAATCTGCTCCCCTTTCTTGCTTGTTGTGTATGTCAGTCGCCCCGGTATGGTCACTGCTGGCCCTTGGTCAGTGAATCATTGACCGATAGCAAGAGGTGTGCGCAAGCTGTCCTGGGAATCACATCCCTAACTTGGGGTCTATCGTGGGCTGGGATCCAAGTGCTAGGGTGTTAGGAACAGTCCACACACATCCAACACTTTAGCAGCAAGGCAAAAGCACTTAGGAAAGAAATCCCCCCCCCCAGAAGGTGCGTCCTTTGTTAGAGTGAAACGCGGGTGCGTCCCATTTGTAGTTTTGTAAGCGCGGGTGCGTCCCGGCTGTTTAAATTTCGGGTGCGTCTTGACCGCTAGTGAACTAGGTGAGGGTGGTGAGTCCCGACCTAGGATAGGGTTTCAGAAGGTTTTGCCCAAGGTAGAGGAAGGGCCCCCTCACCTGAAAAACTGTTAGGGATGGTTCAGTTTTGGTTCCTCGCCCCTTTTTCCCCGCTGCTTGGACAGGTGGCGCTGTAAGTTCCACTGGGTTCATTTCCCCCCTTCAGTGGCAGGCAGAGTACTTGTGAAGGTTTCCCCTGGAGTCTAGGTGACTCTCCCTGTCCCTGAACCATTGCCTCATCCTTTTGTCCCTAAGCTGTCGAGGTGGAAGGCCAGGCTTAGGTGCACAAAAGTGACCCTTGTTAGGCAGGCTGGAGTTAGGTTCCGTTCCCTCTTCCCTCATGAAGTTCCACAGTTTTCGTTTTCCTGGAATCCCCCAGGGGTCTCGGTGATCCTACCCATCCCTCCAGATCCTGGACCTTTCGTATTGTAGTTGGTAGTTTGGAAATGGCTGAAAGGAGCAAACTGGCAGTTAAGGACCTCATGCTAGAGAGGTCCGAGGGAAGTTAGCAAAGTGGGTGTTGGGTAAAAGGAAATGTCCTTGGAAGGAGTCTAGCTTCCATACAGCAGATCCTTTTGCCACGCTAAGGGAGGCATATGCTCAGGCGCGCCAGTCAAAGAACCCGTTTGGGCAATCAAAGGATGCTTTGGTCACTTGGGGACTTTGGCTGACTGCCAGAGATGCCTCAAAAGCCCTGGTTGATACCAGAGATAAGCTAGGAGAGGTAGAGAAGGAGAATGCCCGGCTTCATGCCAAGATGGAGGCTCTGCACATGGACAAAGTAACGTTCGCATCCGTCGCGCAGGCCACCACACAGAAACTGAGTGCTGCCACCTCGCAGGATCAGACGTGGGAGTAGAAGGCTCACGCCTTAGAGGCTGAGCTTACTCATGCCAGGTCTGCAGCCAAATTTATGGTGGGCCAAGTGAAGGAGCAGCATGAGGCTGTCAGTCACGCGGCCTGCCATAGACAGATAGAGGTGCTGGAGAGTCAGCTCCAAACCCGAAAGGCCTTGATTTCTGCGATGTGCCCTGAACGTCTCCCCTCATTTGCTCACGAGGAGCTTCTGCCAGAGGACGCTCTGGCCACCCTTCTCCACAACCCGGACTGGAGCGACCACAGGGTCCCAGTCCAGCCTGTTGAGACTCAGTGGATGACCAAAAGAATTGTCCCCACAGGAGAGGGAGGTGCAGATAAGGCTGAGATACGGGAAGCCCAGGAGATGGAGACACGGGTCCCCTGGAGAGCCACAGAGGCCAAGGCCATAGCTGACCAGCTTGGCCCCCTCAATAGACAGACATGGATCATGTGGTTAAATGCAGTGATCCATTCGCACGCGACAGCCAATGGCCAGGACTTGACTCAGCTGGCTCAATTCTGCATATCCCCTACTGAGCTCCCCACTCTGGAATCAGCCGTGGTGGTTTGAGGCATGGTAAGACTCGAGGCCCACGATTGGATGAGGGAGGTGATTAGGATTCTGTGGACTGGGCAGAGCGCTAGCATTCTGTATGTCATGGAGCAACAGGGTCCAAAGTAAAACCCTGAAGCTTACGTGGCACTGAAGCAGTTTCTGGCCGTGCTAGCAGAGAAGGTCCCCCTGGCCCCAGGAGGGTACAACTTCAATCATGTCGAATTCAAGACTATCCTTTACGAGGGTCTGAATCATGAGACGAAGATGGCCCTGGGACTAGTGCATCCTGCAGCAACTAGCTGGGACAAATTCGGAAACATCCTCCGGCGGGTTGCTGACCTGCTTCACGAGGCTGGTTCTCTGAAGCCTCCTTGTAAGCCTCATAGACGTGACGCCGGGAATTGGGAACCCATATCCGAGGTGACATACTCGAATTATGGTCCCCATTCTCAGCACAGGAAGATGGTTCCGAATTCCATCCCAAAAGGGAACTGGAACTTGTGCCCTCCTCCCAGACAGGACAACAGGCAGTGGCAGGCTAGGGATTCCTGTAGTCAGCCCATCAAGGCAGGGAACTCCGCTCAGCCGCCCTCTGCCCCAAAAGAGACCTCAGATTCAAGCTCTCCCAGGGAGACATCTGGAGGGTATGACCCCATGGCCCAGATATACTTCTCTGGTAGAGTAAGAATCTGGGGCATGCTCAGGAAGTTCGGACTGGACATGAGCCACTTCGACAAAAGGCCAACCTTGGAGCTTCTGGAAGCTGTGGAGAAGCAGCTTCAGGTGGGAGGTAAACAGTCGGTTAGTGCCGTGACCAACGGCCCTCCTCCGGTTGGGTACTATCCTAGTCTGGACCTGCAAGAATAGGGATGCCCCCAGTCCAGGAAGCTTCCCCGTAACATCATGCCTAAGTTGAAGCCAGACAAATGGGGAAGGTTCTGGGTGAAGGCAGGCATTGGGACTGAGAAGGACAAGACTCCTGCCACCCTGCTTGTGGATTCTGGTGTGGCATTGAATGCGCTGCACCCTAAACTAGTGAGGCATGGTGACCCTACCCTCGAGTCCATTCAGTTGTTCAGATATGGTGTGTGTGGGGGAAACTAGCGAAGGCTTCAAAAAACATCCCAATGGCCATAGATATGTTCCATTTTAAACTGTGGGCTTGTGCGAACTGCGGGGAAGACGAAGGTCTTTTAGGCATCGGATTCCTCCGGGGAAATAAGCTTACAGTGGACTATGCGAATGAGTTTTTATGGCAATCAGACCAAGGACCTTAAGAGATTTCTGCTGTTCACTGCTGTGCTGTCATCAAAGCCCCTGCCCACATGCAGTGTGTTGCTAGCTATCCTTGGGAACAGGCTTTTCCTGAAGTTTGGATTAGAGACAAAACTGAGTGTGGCAAGGTGAATCACAGAATTATAAAATCATAGAAATGTAGAATTGGAAGAGACCACACAGGCCATCCAGTCCAACCCCCTACCATGCAGGAACACCCTCAAAGCATTCCTAACAGATGGCCATCCAGCCTCTGCTTAAAAACCTATAAAGAAGGAGACTCCACTACACTCCAAGGCAGCGTATTCCACTGCTGGACAGCCCTGACAGTCAGGAAGTTCTTCCTGAGGTTCAGGTGAAATCTCCTTTCCTGCAGCTTGAATCCATTGCTCCTTGTCCTGGTCTCTGGAGCAGCAAAAAACAAGCCCTCTCCTTCCTCTACATGGCATCCCTTCAAATATTTAAACATGACTATCATGTCCCCTCTTAACCTTCTCTTCTGCAGACTAAACATACCCAGCTCTCTAAGTCTATCCTCATAGGGCATGGCTTCCAGGCTTCTCACCATTTTGGTCGCCCTCCTCTGGACTTGCTCCAGCTTGACCATGTCCTTCTTGAATTGGGGTGCCCAGAACTGGACACAGTATTCAAGATGAGGTCTAACCAAAGCAGAGTAGAATGGTACCAGTACCTCCCTTGATCTAGACACCATACTCCTATTGATGCAACTGAGAATTGCATTGGCTTTCTTGGCTGCCGCATCACACTGCTGAATCATGTTCAGCTTGTGGTCTGCTGGAACTTCTCCTGTCCTCCAAGATTTCTCAAAGATTATAGCAAGAGGTTCCGAAATGACCTCTGACAGCTCTTTTAATATCCTAGGATGCAATTCATCTGGCCCTGGAGACTTGAATTCATCCAGTGTGGCCAGGTATTCCTGTACCACCTCTCTACCTCATTTCCCCTTCTTCCTCACTTGCTCCCCAACCACCAGGTTGAGTGCTTGTATCTTTCTGGGAAAAAATTGAGGCAAAGAAGGTGTTAAGTAGTTCCGCCTTTTCTCTTCCCCTTGTTAGTAATTCACCATCTTCTCTGCGCAGTGACCCTATCGTCTCCTTCTTTTTCCTTTTGCTGCAGACATATTTAAAAAAGCCCTTTTTATTGTTTTTAATGTCTCTGGCCAGCCTAAGTTCGTTCTGTGTTTTAGCCTATCTGACCTCCTCCCTACATCTCCTGGCTATTTGCTTAAATTCTTTTTTGGTGGTTTCCCCCTTCTTCCATTTCCTGTATATGTTTCTCTTAACACTTAGCTCAGCTGAAAGATCTTTAATCAATCATTCTGGGTGCTTGCGTGTTTATCAAGGGCATGGACCCCCCACCACAAAAGCAGTACAAGTATCCTTCAGAAGCAGAGGAAGGTATAGGAAAGACGATTGAAGGTCTTGTCCAGTGGGACGTCGTTACTCCTACGCATTCTATCTGCAATGCACCCTTGTGGCCAGTGCTAAAGGCCGACGGTAGAATGTGGCGAATGATGGTGGATTTTCAAGCCCTGAACTCCGTCACTCCCCCCATTACACTAGTCATAGCCAAATATGACGAGATCTTGTCTGTGAGTGCAGCTGGGGCCAAGTATTACAGTGTGTTGGATCTGGCTAACGCCTTTCATTCAATACCACTGCATGAAGCGTGCTGGTATAAGTTCGCCTTTATGTTCAGAGGGCAACAGTACATCTTCAAAAGAATGCCCCAAGGTCAAGCCCTAGCATCTGCCATGCACATGTGGTCAAAATGTGGACTAGGCTGCAGCCAGCCTCATGATCCCAAGTTTTGTCCTACATGGATGACATCCTCATCCATTCGGAATCAGAAGGTAAAACTAGGGGCATCACCCATGAAGTACTGGCCATTCTTGGAGACACTGGATTTAAGGCCAGTAGAGAAAGGGCACAGTTGGTGACCACGGAGGTCAAATACCTAGGACTTTGTCTAGGCACAGATGGGCAAACTCCTGATGCCCAAAGGGTCAAGGTAATTTCCAAATTACCTGCCCCCACGGATGTACATTCTCTTAGTTCGCTCCTGGGGACGTTCAATTTCTCCAGGGATTTTATCGAATCTTTCGCCACCAAGGCAAATCCTCTATATGCCCTATTGAAAAAGAATGCCTAGTGGGATTGAGGAGATGCACAGTAGCAGACATTTGCCCAGCTTAAGGAAGATCTGATGAAAGCGCCAGCCCTGGCACATCCGAACATGTCCAAACCGCTCCTCATACAACTAGCCACTTCGGATAGGAGTATAGAAGCAGTTCTATCACAGCAATTGAATGGCACTCAGCGTGTTATACCATATGCCTCCAGCAATTTGAACCCCCATGAGACTAAATTTATGCCTTGTGAGAAAACATGATGTTACCCTGTGAACTGGGGGTCCTGGGAGGGACGCCCAAATAACCATATAAAACACAAGATGGGGAAATTAGCTTGAGCACTCTCTTAAGCTAAACAAGAGGCAGGGTAACTTAGCAGGGATCTTGCCACCCTATGTATACAGCGTTGGATCAGAAGAGCAGCCAGACAAGTTTTAAAGTAACAAAAATGATAGTTTTATTAACAGACAAACAACAAATAAGACAAAACATGCACACAGCTAACTAAGAAATAGAAAGCGAGAGTTTTAGGGGGAAATGGGTGATACGACACCTTTCTCGTAGTCCTGAAGAAGCTGAAGACGGTAGTGAAGAAACTCAGCGTGGTGGCCAAGGGGAGTTCGCTCGACAGAGTGGCAGCAGGGCTGCATAGAAGTCCGGAGAAATCTGAGGAAGCTCTCGGAGCTTGGGGATTATATAGGGAAAGTATGACCGTGGGCTAGTCTGTACTTGGGAGAAAACAATGAGGTTTGGGTGAGAGCCAGTGTCTCCGAAAGGTCAGAATTTAACATGATTGAGTTAAGTTTGAATTGACAATGGGATGACCAGTATGCAGATGCAACTGGCCTGGGCGGTGGAGTGTCACCGCCTGCTCGGGGCAGGGAGCTCTTTGTGTTAGCGTGCATACTTAATGAAGTGTTTGTTTCGGGAGATCTCTTAAGGCAAGATCTGGCTGTGTCTGGCTTGCTTAGGTGTGAACAGAAATGAAGTGGTACCCGCTTGCTCAGCATGACTAGGTTGGGCTCTAGTCTTAAGCTGAACAAAGTTATACTCTGGCCTTCGCCTGGTGGCGAGGGCTCCCAAACAAGTTGAAAGACAGACAATGAAACCAATCCAAGACAAGCGCAGGCTACGTTTGCTCGTTGCCAGAGCAGACGCTGACGCTACCGGAGATTGTCCAGGATGGTTGGGCCTATGTATGCAAATACATATGCAGATTGGGAGCAATGCACCGGGGCCAAGCATCTTGCCAATTGTGTGGGTCTCTGGCTCTTATGGGGCGTTGGAGAGTGGACCCAAATTTAGGAACGTACAGCCGAATTGAGTAACAAGCTAGAGAGGGAGCGGCTCAGATTGTTCTCACCCTAACAACCCAAGCATACGGAAAGAAAAAGGAGAGAGGTCTTTCCAAGACGGAGGTTAATCTGGGCAGTAGACTGGAACTCCAGAGTCAGACCTGGTTCTTCTGAGAGGGTCTTTAGACCCTCATCGTCTCGCCCGTTCGTCCCAGGAAGCCATTGTACAAGGCAATCAGTCCGAGTGAGAGAATGCCGGAGTCCCAGTCGGACTCGTGCCCACTACTCAGGGCATCAGGGCTGACTCTGTAGGCCTGATCTACCTCAGATACAGGGAGACCTCGGGTCAGCCAACCCGTTGGTCTTCCTACCACAACCAGTGCAAAAGAAAGAACTAACCAACAAATAGAAAAACTATTAAGACAACACCAAATCAAAACACACAAGCAAGCCAAACTATCTAGAAGGCGAGACTATTTACAGAGACCAGGAGCTTGGAGGGGTCACCACTCCATCTCTGCTCCGTTCAGGCAAGGACCGTTCAACCATTGTCGAACACCTCGTAGATTGAGACAAACATCTCAGATAAGTTAACAGTTGGCACTTCCTTGCAATTCAAGGAGGTTTGGAAAATTAGACGGTTAACATTGGGTCATTAGGCACTGGGATCTTCCGTCTCTGGGATTGTCACAGAGGCAGGATCAAGCGGCTGACCCTTCCATTATGAATTAAGGTGGAGGCTGGCATCTAATCCAATGCCTCCCGAAGCATCGCATGTGTTGGCAAGATGGTGATCGAGAGAGAACCCAGAGCTGCCTGGGCCCCTCTCAAAACCACTAGAGTTACAATAACATGTGTGCCTCTAAGCATGAAGACACGTTGGCACCAAAGCAGCCGTGCAGAAGGGAAGGCAGTAGCCAGGACTGCCTCCGTGTAGCATTTGGGGCTCACAGTCAAAGTTTCCCTGGATGGACTGCAGCAAAGGGGAGCATGTGGTATCAATTCAGGATGTGTCAGGGTGAGTGCCTTTGCTGACCTGTGCTCTGGCTGGGCAGGAACCTCTGGCTGCCTAAATTCCCAGTCTGTTTTGAAATTCCCTGAAAAGAAGACATGGAGAGGAAGGACTCTCCTGGCCACGGCCTCAAGGAAATCCTGAGGGAAACTGTTGGTTTCTAGCCAGGGACTCAGAGCAGGGACAATGGAGAGCTTTGGAAGCGTTGGGCTAGCTTCCACTGGCAGTGTGCTTTCCCTTTCCTGACACTCACACCGGCTGGCAATGCTCGACGCCTTGTCTGGTTCTGTGGGGGCTTTCTCCTGAACCTTAGCCTGGTGCGATCCTTCTCAGTGCTCAGAAAGCATGGTGATCTCCGAGATGGCAGGATTCGCACTCGGGGCTAAGTCAGAAGGGGGGGCACTCTGTCTATTGCTAGTGCGCCCTGAGCACTTGCGTTCTCTGGAGGCCTTAGGTTGTGTCCCCCCGCCATATCCAGGCAAACAGATAGCATCAGGGATGGGCTTTCAAGCTTAGGAGCAGCACTTTTGGTGCTGTTCCGGAGTCTGCAGGAGGGGTGGCAGGGTTCTTTTCCCTGTAGGTCCCAGTGCCTGCCACCACCATAGATCTACCCTGTCTGTTGGGCTTCAGCCGAGCCGCAACTCACTGAGGGAGATCCCGGGATCGAGGACACCCCTATTCTTGGAAGTCCAAAGTCGGGTAGTATCCAGCCGGAGGTGGGCCATCCGTCATGGCCTGGACCAGCTGTTTACCACCCACCAAAAGCTGCTTGTTCAGATCTTCTAGAAGCTCTGACATGGACCACTGGTCAAACTGGCTCATGTCCAGTCCAAACCGACGTAGCTTGCCCCAGATCTTGACTTTGTCTGAAGAGTATGTCTGGGCCGTGAGATTGTACCCACCAGACGTCTCCCTGGAAAGCAGGACACAGAGGGCTGTTTGGGGGCAATGGGCTGCTGTGGAGGGTTCCCTACCTTGCCTGGCTGGCTGCGGGTGTCCCTTCCCTCCCACTACCTATTGTCCTGTCAGGGAGCAGGGCGCGAGTTCCAATTCCCTCACGGAATGGAATTCGGTGCGGACTTCCTATGCTGGGAGTGGGGCCCATAATTGGAGTATGTTACCTCCGATATGGGTTCCCAGTTCCCGGGCTCCTTCCTGTGTGACTTTGGGGGAGGACAGAGGGAGCCAGCCTCTCGCAACAGGTCAGCGACCCTACGGAGGTTGTTCCCAAACTCTTCCCATGATGTGGTGGCCGGATCCAACCAAACCCAGGGCCTCCATACAACAGAATCTTGAATTCCACGTGGTCAAAGTTGTACCCGTGGGCAGTCAGGGGGTCCTTCTCTGCCAAAATAGCCAGCACCTGCTTCCGTGCTACGTAAGCCTCATGGTTCTCATGAGAACTCAGCTGCTCCATAACGTAGAACACGCTGGCACTTTGTCCGGACCAAAGGATCCTCACTACCTCTCACATCTAGTCATGGGCCTCAAGCTTAACCAGGCCTCGAGCTGCCATGGCCAATTCGAGGGTAGGAAGCTCCAAAGGGAACATGCAAAGTCGGGCCAACTGGGTCAGTCCTGATCATTGGCTGCCAGGTGAGAGTTCGTCACCGCATTCAGCCACATGATCCTGGTGGACTGATTCAATGGACCTAGTTGGTCCGCGATTGCCTTGGCTTCGGTGGCATGCCAGGGGACCCTAGTCTCAGTGACCTGCATCTCCTGTGTTTCTGCCCTGCCTGAACTTCCTTCACCAAGGGGGGTGGTCCGCTTTGTCACGGACCAAGTCTCAATCAGGTGAACTGGTACCTTAGGGGCATCCCAGGGATTAAGGGGAGAGGAGGCCAGAGCATCCTCCGGCAAAGGCTCCCCAGACAAATCTTGTGCAAAACTTGGGAGCAGCTCTGGGCACACAGCCGAAATCAATGCCTTACGTGTTTGGAGCTGGCTCTCCAGTGCAGCAATTTGCTTAAGGCAGGCTGCATGGCTCACTGCCTCTTGTTGTTCCTTTACCTGTCCTACCATAAACTTGGCCGCGGCTCGGGCATGATCCAGCTGAGCCTCTAAGGCACGGGCTTTCTCTTCCCAAGTTTGGGCCATCAGAGTAACATTACTGAGTTTCTGAGCGGAGGCCTGGACGACAGACACAAAAGTTACCTTGTCTGCCTGCAAGGTCTCAATCTTGAAGCCAGGCGTTTTCCTTTTCCATTTCTGCTAGCTTCCCCCGGGTCCCAACTAGGGCACTGCTAGCGTCTCTGGCTACCAGCCAAAGTCCCCAAGCTGCCAACGCATCCTTCGATGGCCTGAATGGGTTCTTTGATTTGTGCGCCAGGGTGTATGCTTCTCAGACAGAAGTAAAAGGATTGGCCGTCTGGAAGACAGAGTCCTTCCAGAGGCACTTTCCTTTACCCAAAATCCATCTCTCCAGTTTCCCTCGGACCTCGTCCTCACACATGAGGTCCTTAACAGCAACAGGGCTTTCCTTAGCCATTTTCCTACACTAAACAACTACAGTTCAATACAGAAATACGGGACCAGGAACTGGAGTGATGGGGAGGCCACCTAGACCCTTGGGGGAACAGGAAAACGAACTCTGTGGAACTTGTCTAGGGAAGAGAGAGGGGAACCTATCTCCAGCCTGCCCAAACAAAAGTCACTTTTATACACCCAGGCCCGGTTTTCCACCTCGACAGCACTGGGGACAAAAGGAAGAGGCAACGGTTCAGGGACAGGGAGGTCACCTAGCCCCAGGGAACCCTCAGGAGTACTCTGCCTTCCTGAAGGGGGGTAACGAACACTAAGGAATTTACAACGCCACCTGGCCAAGCAGCAGGGAAAAAGGGGCAAGGAACCAAAAGCTGAACCGTCTCTAACTGGTTTTCTGGGTGAGAGGTGCCTCCTACACCACGGGCTAAACTGCTAAACCTTAAAGCTAGATCGGGGCTCAACACCCGTACCTATCACACTAGCGAAATTGGGATGCACCCGAGAACTGAGAAGCCGGGACGCACCCCCGCCTTCTCCAATACAAACAAGTCAAGCTCAAGGGAGAACTTATAGGACAATGGAAGGAGGGGGTCCTCTTTCCTAAAGTGCTTTCGTGTGCCTTGCTGCTAGAGTGTTGAATGTGTGTAGACTGTTCCTAACGTGCTAGCATCCTAACACTTCGGATCCCAGCCCACGATAGACCCAAGATGGGGACATGGTTCCCAGGGCAAGACAAAGAAAGGGGAATAGATTTCCACCCGATAGAGATAGCTCTAGAGCCCACAAATCCAGAAATATCATACACACACGTGTTCCTGCCTGTTGGAATCTCTTGCAACTTGACCAGCCATTCCCTAAGTCAGTACCAGGCTGATTTGTGGAGATTCCGGATTCCTCCTCAAACTAGGGGTACCAGAGTTGCCCGAATTCTCCACCACTCTGTTACCCTGTAAGCTGGGGGTCCCGGGAGGGGCGTTCAAATAACCAAAACACAAATAACTCAAAGATGGGGAAAATTAGCTTGGAGCACTCACTTAACCGAGCGAGAGGCAGGGTAACTTTGCAGGATCTTGTAACCCTATGTATACAGGGTTCAGCTTGGTCAAGAAGCACACCAAATATGAAATTAACAGTGATTTTATTAAATACAGGCAAACAGTGTATGCAACACATTCACACAAGTAACTATGGGAAAGAAAAGGTGTTAGCAGGATAGCGGGATTTTGAGAGGGGTTGTTGAAGTGGGAGATACTACACCTGTCCGAAGCCAGGGGTAGATCAATGAAGAAGTCTGAAGATGCACAGTCTCGGACAGAGACTGAGGGGAAAGCTTGGCGGACACAGCGGCAGCAAGGCCAGAATTTAACATGATTGAGTTAAGTCCAAATGGACAATGGAATAGCCAGAATGCAGATGCAGCTTGCCTGGGTGCCTGCTCGGGGCAGGGGGCTCTTTGTATTAGCGTGCATCCTTAATGAAGTGTTTGTCTCAGGAGGTCTCCTAAAGCAAGATCTGGCTGTGTCTGGCTTGCTTAGGTGGAGAAAGGAATGTTTCAGCAATTAATAGCCATGCCTAGCTTCGTGCTTGTTTGGGGGCCTCACAAACACTTGGCTGATGGTGGCAAAATAAGACCGAATTGTGATATCAAAATGATATCTAAGTGTCTACCGAAGCCAGACCAGTTCACGGTGATAACAATATATTATATGTAAATTGGCTGGATTATCTTTTCTCATTTCATTTTATCTTATTTTTATTTTTGTGCAATGGCTGGCTGCTAAAATGCAATAAACTTGACTTGACTTGATATGGTTTAATTGGTAAAATATGATTTAATTGGCAAAATACATTACTTTTATATTAACTGCCATTGATATAAAATGAACCCTGAGATGACTGTTAAGGCCAAACTGAGCAGAGGAAAATTATTAGCTGAACACGCGTACTGCAAATTAGGTCAGAAGATCCCCTCAAGGCATAGGCAAGGTCATTGTCAGGCTAATCACGAAGCAACTCCAGAGACAATAGGCTGAAACTAAAGCTATAATGTCTCTGCCGCCACACAATAGTGACAGGAAGTTCCCACTGAAACATCAATTGTTTCAGCCCTTCTTTCTAGCACCTGGATGTTTCTCTTCATTGTTCCTTTACCTATCCACTATTACAAACCTTTTACTACAGCTGTTAACTGTTTGCTACTTAATGCTAAGACCATTAACTTAGTCCAGTTCCCATTGCCCATGTGGCAATCTCCACTGTTTGCTCGGCCAGAAAGCCATTCACACCCATGCCCTCCAGGCAGATTTTGGGTATAAAAACCATCTATTTTGAGAAATTTAATGCAGTGTCTTGCTTGCTGAATGCTACACTGATGCTCTGATTTCTGAATGAGTACTGTCTTTAGGTGCATGTCTAAGCCACATTGCTGCTTTCTTCACTGCTCTCTAGATCAGTAATTATTGCCCATTCCCTAAAACTCTGCTATCAACAACTTTCCTCCCTTTATCCTTCAGTTAGCTCTTTGTCAGAGTGTGAGTGCTTTGATCTTTGAATGTGTTACTGAACTCTAATAAAACACATTTCAACTTATTTTGGAATCTCTGGCTGGTTCTCTCCTGTGAGGGCTCTGTAAACATTGGTGGAAGATCTCATTAGGTTACGCCTTCTCATAAACCTCATAATTGAGCTAATTAATCCCCCATTGTTATGAGAAGGTACTAAGATTGTGGGTGGACTCCTGAATCACCCACATTTTGGGGTAACAAGTGTTTAACCTAAAGTTGATGTTAGCAGTTCATGGTCTTGTTCTGCTCCTGGTCATGTTTTTCCAGAAAGAATGAAACTTCTCCATCATCTGCTGCCAATTATATAGTCTATTTGATTTCCACATTGGCAATCAGGTGATGTTCATGTATATAGTCACCTCTTTAGTTGCCTGAAGAATGTTTGCCCTCACAATATACAGTCAGTCAGTCAGTCAATCAGTCAGTCAGTTTTCTCCTTTGTTTCTTGATTGTAGGCCGAATTTGCCTACAATCTTTTGTATTGCTTCGTTTCCTAATTTTGCATTCCAATCACCTATGAGTACAACTTATTTGTGTGTGTGATCAATTTCCTCCTGGACCCTAGCACAGAATCTTTCAATTTCTTTTTCTTCTGCCTCTGTAGTTGGAGCATGAACTTGATTATTGATAGGTTTTCCCTGAAGTCTTGCTGATATGATTTAGGCAGATTTTGGTTTATATCCTTTGACTGCATTTGCTACATCTCATCTCTTCTTACTATTAATGCCACCCCATTTTTCTTAGATTTTCATTTCTTGGATAAAACACTTTACCCATCTGACTGAAAATGTCCCGTTCTTGTTCACTTTGGCTCACTGTCCCCAAATATTGCAATGTTTATACATTCCATCTCTTATTTTACCATGTCTAGTTTCCTCTAATATATGCTTTTCATATTCCATGTGTGGTTTCAGACTTTCCTTTCACCTCTAAGCATGTTAATAGCCGAACATCCTTTTGGATTCAGTCCCTTGTCTGCTCTTCCCAGTACTTTGCTGTGTGCAACACAACAATCTGGCAATCTAATCTTCTGGCATTATCTCTTGTTTCATTTTGGATTGTCTCATAAATTTTGAAGGTAGAAGCTTTAGGAGTATGTTACCACCGTGAACTGGCCTGGCCTTTGGTAACCTTAGATATCATTTTGATATCATAATTCGACCCTGCTCTGCCACTAGCCAAGTGTTTGTGAGACCACTGAACGAGCACGATGCTAGGCATGGCTATTATCTGCTGAGTCATATTTGTTTACACCTAAGCAAGCCAGAAATTGCCAGATCTGCTTTAGGAGACCTCCCGAAACAAACACCGTCATTATAAATGCATGTTAAAACAAGGAGATCTCTGCCCTGAGAGGGCACCGTGGCGAGCTAGTGCTTAACTGCCAAGCTAGCCACATCTACAAACTGGCCATACTATTGTCAATTTGGACCATAAGTCAATCATGTAAATTCTGACCTTTCGGAGATATTGTCTCTAGCCCAAAACTCATTGTTTTCGCCAAAGACCAGACTAGCCTATGGTCATTCTTTCCCTGATAAAATCCCCCAGTCCCGAGAGCTCCTCGGATCTTTCGCTGGATCACTCTGGACTTCCATTCTGCCTTGCTACCACTCTGTTCAGAGAATTCCCCTCGGCCGGCGTGCTGAGTTTCCTTCTCTCCAATTGGACTCCTTCAGGACTGCGAGAAAGGTGACGTATCACCTATTTCCCCAAAACTCTCTTTTCCTATTTCTTAGTTAGCGGGGAGATTGTGTTTTCTTATTAACTTGCCTGTGTGTTAATAAATATTATTGTTGCTATTTCAACTGTCTGACTGCTCACTGACCCGACGCTGTATACACTGGGTAAAAGATCCCCGCTAGTTACCCTGCCTCTCATTAGCTAAGAGAGTGCTCGAGTTAATTTCCCCATCTTGCTTGTGTTTGTTTTGGTTATTTGGGCGCCCCTCCCTGGACCCCCAAGTCACAGGGTAAGAAGTGGTTTATCATTGCTGCCTTCCACACAGTACTAACAAGTGTTAGCTATGATACCATTGCCATTGTCTCTCCAAAGGTGCCACTCCCCACTACTACTGCTGCTTAGTAGCTGTTTCACACAATTAGTTCGGCTCCTCAGCAAAATGCTGTCTGACAAGAGGGACCCTGCCAGCAGCACTGCTACCATTAGCATGGTCTCTTGAATAAAGAAGTACGCAAGCCCATCACTATGGAAAGATAGTGCTGTAGTTGGTTCCGTTTGCTAGCTCTGTCCATTAATGTTTGTATTTTATATTTCCAATTAAACCCTTTGGTTCTTCCTCAGCTGCATACTGGATCTTTCCAAATCTTGCATTTTGAATGTGCTGAAGTCTTCCACTCTCGGAAAACAACCAGTCCCATGGCGCCATTCTTTAGTTCTTTATAATTCAGAGTTCAGATCTATGATAGAAAAAAATGCATTATCTAATTCTTACACTCTATCTCAGAAGCTTAATATATATCCCAATCTCAAATCAACGGAAGATCAGGGACTGAAGTAGCCAATGGCCCATCACATTAATCTCCCATGCAAGGAAAGTGATGCTCACAATTTTATAGTAAAGATATTCTTTGCTCCATACATGGGGCAAGGAATTTTCACATGTCCAAACTGGATTAAAAAAAAGATGAGACACTAAAGATCATATTGCAAACATTTAGTGGTTAAGAGAGCAAAGAATTTCAGAAAAAGATCAACATATGCTTTATACACATTATAGCAAAGCCTGTGACTGTTTAAGTCTCAAAAAATATACAGAGAGATTGCTCTAAAAGATATGGCTAGGCCTACACATTTGATTGCCCTTATGCATAACTGTCAACATGCCATATACCCTCACTCCATGATATGATTGACAATGAACATAATTTCATTGGCACTAAATATAAGTCAAAATCCATGCTGGCAAAGAGGAGTTGCTGAACATGTGCAAAACTAGGTCAGAAGAGGCCTCAAGTCTTGGTCAGGCCATAGTTCAAGAGGTCAGTTGGGAAGCTACAATGCTAATGAGCTTATGGTAATCCTCAAAATGATTCAGCTTTCATACACAATAGCTCTCAAAACTGTCTCAATAGAGTAACTGATGGTCATCAATCTTGTCCCTCTTCCCACCAAAACTATACTTTGTTTTCATATCTGCCCAGACACTAAGGAGCTGTCATAATTCCCATGAATGCTTTGTCACCTAACGGTAAGACTGTTAGCCCGTTCCATTAACATCTTCCCTTTCAGGGCAGAAAAAGGGTATTTAAACCCTGGCTCTGAGCCTGGCAACTTATAGCACACTAGACATAGGCCATCAATCTGCTGCTCAGGTTTCCATTCTCATGCTGTTACCCTGACTTCTGGGGGTCCCTGGGGGACATCCAGATTTGCTCCAAAAATACAAAGATTGGGGAAGTGAGCAGAGCACTGTTCAGCAACGTGGAGAGCAGGGCAACACAGTGAGATTTTGGACCTTATGTCTACCAAGTCAGACCACACAAGAACCAGGCCAAATGTCCAATTGCTAGTAGTTTATTCAGCAGAAGTGGCAAAATATCCACACACATACACACACCAAAGCAGTCACTCACAGAAGCGCACAAGGACTAATGAGTTAGAAAGATATGAAGACCAGGAAAAGTGGAGGGAAAGAGAGCTGTTTATACTGCACCTGATCCTGTAGTCTTCGGCTCGGGAAGAAGCAAGGTGAAGATGATTTAGTGGAGGAAGAATGCTGAGGGGAGCTTTCAACTAGCAGAATGCTGGGCACTAGTCAAGCATGGGAATTCTCTGAAGAGAGTCCTAAAAGGGGACTCAATTATAGGGCAAAGCATGCCTTAGGGGAGACACTTTTCCGGGAAAGGACAATGGCCGAATCATGCAGATGGACCTTGTATTTGTATTTTTCGCTGTTGCAAGCATTAATCTCATCAAGAGAACATGTAATCTCCTCAAGGTGTCATTGTTGTTGATGGTCCATTCTGCATGTATGCATGCCTTTCAAGGTTCCCCTCTTTGAGACATGACTGGGGGAGCTTTAGTCTGACCTTGCTAGTAATGCAAGGCCTTCTGGTGTCTGGCACCCGGGTGTCTACATTCCTGTCTGGTGAACCTCTAGCTTAATAACTTTGGATATTAAGTATTACACTCCCTGGGTCTGCCAGGAGGGGTTACAGTGCTATCCCTAAACCCCTAGTCTGAGCCACATCGCTTAGTCTCTTCTCTTCAGGATAGATAAATATAGCTTCAGCCCAACTCTTCGCTATCCAATTCTCCTTGCTTTCCTTCCGTTAGCCTTGTATGGTTGTGAGACTTCTTGAATGTACATGTTTATTATTTTCCCCATTAAAATGTTATTTTAATGTACCTACATTAGTACCAGTATACAAAAGTGGAAAGTTCTTATAACTTCACCCCACTCTCACAGGCCTCCCTCTTTGAGCTATAATTCCCCACTCTTCCACGGAGGCACTGGTATTGAAGGTGGCCCTGAGTGCCATTTCCATACCACTGTTATAGTGCTATTATTCCACTTTCAACCTTCTATGGAATTCTGGGGTTTGTAGTTTACTGAAGCCAACGAACTCTCCAACTGAGAATTCTAAAGGCCCCTCCCTAAACTGCAAACCTCAGGATTCCATGGGATGTTGAAAGTGGAATAATAGCACTGTAACAGTGTAGTGCGGAAAGGTCCTAAGTCACCCACCATTTGGGGTAACAATCTATACAAGAGACCACTGTCAAGATAGAATGTGGACAGCAGGATAGTTTCTGTTAAGCAAGGTGTCTGACAATGGTGCATCTTAAAACCCCTTGATTTATATGCAGAACTCACAGGAAGTGAGATGAGACCTAGAGGGAAAAGGAGAAAGAAACACTGGAGAAAGAAACATCAAGAGTCATGAATATGTTATCTTACTGTTAGTAGAAAATAGAACAAATACTGATGAAAGTTAAGGAAGAAAGTAGAAAAGCAGGGCTATAGCTGAATATTAAAAGACATTTAAGGATCACATAAGAAAAGGGGTAATTAAACTAAAAAGGGTAATGAAGACATCAAAATGATTAAAGATTTTCTAAACTCTGTCTCAGTTATAAATAAAAATAGAAACTGTAGTCAAGAAATCATAAGACTAGGACTTGAACCAGCAATTATGAAGGAACTAAATAAGAACTAGAAAAATATATTATTGAATATCACCGTCAGGATCATAGATCTGATTTCTATGTATAACATCACATTCACTCTTGAACTGGGATTAGGGAAAGTTCTAACAAAGCAATTGTACTGCATACAAAGGGCAACATTATGAAATCTTCTTGGATAATTATTGAACAGAAACTAATGAGAGATTTTTGAAGGTGTATCAAAACTTTGTTAACTTACTTCCCTGTCAAGTCTGAATAACATGTTGTTAATATGTAATGAATCCAGAGACTGTCCCACAAGCTGAAGAGGAAAGACTGGTCTGGGTTATATTTCATAATTAAAATAATAAGAACTACATATGGAATCTACTAGATTTCCTCTGCAGCACAACTGACAGATCTTCAGAATAAACCTAAATGTAGGGTATCTCTTATGACAACAATGGCTGCCGTAAGTTTTAATAAGACAAGGAAATCTTAAAATAATTTCTTCTGAGTACTACACAGAATCAGTGCATTCCTCAAAAATCTGGAATGAAGTATACCAATCATTTTCACCTAAATCTGACAGGAATATATCATATGCCAGATAATAAACTGGAGTGAAAAGCACACACATGCATCTAGTAATAGCTCACATGCTAATAAAGTACATTTTGAAACTGCACAGCCACCTTTTTATTTCTATATTACTTCTGTTTTTTAAAATATTTTTAATATTCTCATTAGCAATTAAGACACCAAAAGGAAGGCATGTTTAAGATTGTCCAACATAGTATGGACAGGAAATATTATACTGGAGGATACACAAGTAAGTGCACCTCTGATACTGTACGTGATGTTATCAGGTGCTGTAATGTAGTTGCCAGTTTAGATATGAGAACAGAGTTGGCATCAGTGTTTGTAGCAAGTTCTTGTCCCTGTACCTGTGTTTCCATTCATCTTATACATACTATTGTGAGTAAGCTCAGAAGGCTGTCTGTAAGCAGGTAAAATACTGTAACCCAGAGCCTATGAGGGGGTCATATTATAATCCAAAATCAATTGAAGATCTTTATGATGCATTTGGTTGGCCACATCTGGCAGCTGTAGTGACAACTAATGGTATTCAGTCATTTTCTGCATTTTGCCTGCTTTTGCCATTGCTGTTGATGGTCCATTGTGTGTGTATGCATACCTTTCAAGGTTCCCCTCTTGGAGACGTGACTGGAGGAACATTGGTCTGACCTTGCTAGTGATGCAAGGTCTTCTGGTGTCTGGTGTCCGGGTGTCTACGTTCCTGTCCAGTGAACCTCTAGCTTAATAACTTTGGATATTAAATATTACACTCCCCTGGCAGCTGTAGTGACATCTACATCTGGCAGCTGTAGTGACAACTAATGGTGTTCACTCATTTTCTGCTTTTTGCCTGCTTTTGTACTCATTGTTCCTAGGCACAAGTTTTGCCTTACTGATTTTTCCCCCCACCTCATTAAGCGGGTATAGTAGTTTGAGAAATACTCATTGCAAAGCCATGAGTTTTGACCTCCTTTTTAGCAGGTCTGAATAGATGTGGTTGTACCAGAGGGTTTGGCTGGATACAACAGATTTAGTAGTGTTTTCTGGGTGCAGGCTGGAAGTGTATAAGGCAGGTAAGACAGAAAGCATCTAGGTGCATTTAAAAGCCTTTATTCAGTGCTATAAGTGTTATGCTTTCTTTGTGTTCTGCTTTTAAAAAAAGTATTCACTATTCCCTCCCTATTTTGACTTTCTCTAGAACTTTTCTAGTAATCTAATGGATTCACAAAAAGAAGTATAACATTCAGGTCATCAGGCCCAAAACCGAGATACAGTCATGCAGAATTATCCACTTGAATTTTTCTGCTTTTCAGACTTAGAGGTTATTAGGTTATCTCTGCCAGTAGCAAGTACTAGGGAAAAGCAGTCATTTAAGAAGAAAGCCTATGCATTGTATAATGAGTGGACACAAGAAGCTTTAGTTTGTGCCTCTTTGGATATGATGGTGGGACTTATTTCTCTATAGAAGTAGAATTAGAAGGTTGGCTCCTAGTAGTGACCATTTTTCTTTTCTTTTTTTTTTTAATCATTTTATTCAATTTCACATATAAAATAAACAATTGTTACTGTAATAGCACATGACATATTTTTGATCTTCCACACTGATCTAGAATTTATTTTTAATACCTCTTAATACTTCTATCTCTATTTGTACCGCATTTTAATGATGTTGTTACATGTCAGTTCTTGTATTTCAATCTTTTCATTACAGTTCCATGACTTACTACTGTAGCTTCTTCATTTCAAATCCTGGTCATGAATTTCTCATTTTCATTCAACACTGACCATTTTTATTTTCCATGCTCTAACTGAGCCTTTTCATCCCCACACGACATGGTATATCCAGCTCATCATCCCCTCGTGTTCTTTCTTTACCAGCCACTAAGCCCTTGCAATTCATGGAAGTGACTTTTTCAGTCTACAAAAAATGATAATTGCAGTGAATTAAACATCGATAAAATAAAATAAGCTACAATGCTAATTTTAACATTGTCAACTGCACATCTGTTAGGGTTTGCTCTAATGTGGCTCAAAAGAGCTATAATTTGGTGGACTTTGCCCTGCCACAGAAATAAGAGAAAATATTACCTTCAGCATTGCTCTGTGAGGTCTCTTATGATCCATTATGTGGAGATTTCCAACAAGTGGTAAAGGTCTGGGACCTGGTGGAAGATTATGGGAACTGTATTTCCAGAAATGGCCCATTTTCCAAACCAACAGAATCATAAGGGTTAAATAGGAACAATGTTGAAACATGTATCCAATCCATTTTTTCCAGTAAGTACGTTTCTGTAGAGCCTTCACTGAAGGTTGCAGTACAACTTAAGGACAATGTCAACTGAGATAGGCTGCACTAATGTTTGCTACAAACGATTTAGACCTGGTGATATATCGCCTCTGGTGAATAGTTTAACTTCCTTATTTAATGGACTAAGTACCATTTCCCCACACCCAAATTTTGTTTTTTCCCCCTCTAGCTATTAAAATCTATTGTTTGATAATTCAACAGGAGTAGTTACTGCCTCAAGTGAAAATTGAACAAACAGGTTCAAACACTCTCAAACCATTGAACTGGGATTATCTGGAAGTTCTGACAAAACAATTGTACTGTGTACAAAGAGCAGCATTGCAAAATCTTCTTGGGTAATTATTAAACAAAGACTACTGAGAGATGTTTGTTGTTATCAAAACTTCCTTAATTCTTTTCCTGTCAAACTCCTAAAAATATGTTGTTAATATGTAATGAATCCAGAGACTGTCCCACAATGAAATGGAATTTGAAGGAGGAACAAAGGGACTGCGAAGAGCTGTTTTCCCCCGTAATGTCGTGTCTCTGAAAGCAGCCAACAAAGAAAAGGAACTGAGAAAGATATCTTGGGATGCAGATTCTCACTGCTTGGGGCAGTATGACTACAAAGAGAGACTGACCAAGGTGACAAAGATAAGAAAGAGTGTGTAAAGGCGTGAGAAACCACTACCAGACTGGGTAAAACTGAGAAACTGATATCACAAAGTTTGGGTTGTCCTGGACACACTTGTTTAGTTGTTACCCTGTTTACTGGGGGTCCTGGGAGGGACACCTAAATAACCAAACAACAATACACAATTTTGGGGAAAATTAGCTGGAGCACTCACTTAAGCTAGCAGAGTAACTTAGCAAGATCTTGCAACCCAGCATCTACGGGTTCAGGTCAATCAAGCAGACAAACAGATATGCAGTAATAGAAATGATGTTTTATTGCATACAAACAAATATTAAAGACACCACAATCACACAGCTAACTAAGAGATTAGAGTTTGAATTAAGGATAAAGATTTTCAGGGGAAATGGGTGATACAACACCTGTCTCATCGTCCTGGACCTCGGGAGAGTCCAGGGGTGCAGAGAAGAAAGTCAGCTCAATTAGCTGAGGGGAGCTCGCCAAGCTACGCAGCAGTAAGACTTGATGGAAGTTCAGAGTGATCCGAGGAAGGTCTCGGAATCAAGGGTTTTTATAGGGTGAATTGGGACTGCAGGCTCTGCCTTACTCAGGGACAACAATGAGTTTCGGGTGTGAGACAATGTCTCAGAAAGGTCACAATTTAGCATGATTAAGTCCAAATTGACAAAGGTAGACTGTATGCAAGTACTCAGTGCTTGGCCTTTAAGCTTCTAGCTTGCCAAGTTACCTGCTCAGGGCAGGGAGTCCTTTGTAAACAGCATGCATGCATAATGAGGGTGTTCGCAGAGAGGTCTCCTAAAGCGGTGATCTGGCTATTTCACGCCTGCCTGTATGGTATTGCAGCGTTTGATGACTGAGCCTAGTTCTGGGCTTGTCCAGGGGCCTCACAAACACGTGGAGATGGATGGTGGAAGAGAGCCAAATTATTGATATCAAAATGATATCTTTATGCGATCTCCAAGGAGGCCTAACCTGCAGTAACATAGTGCCCATTCAAACTACAAAGTTAGAGTGCTATTGATGACCAATCATGGAATAATGAGACCAGATACAGAAAAATGGCTTAAATAACGGATCATGAAGAAGAAAGCAGACCTTATATAGCCTCTGACCCTATCTCCATCTTGAGCAGCTTTCTCGTGCCCTGTGCCAAATGCAAGAAAAGCCTGGTCTCTACCATAGAGGGCAACAAACTACTATCCTGCCCTTCAGCATCATTCACCCCATGAGTCCAGGTACCTATTGATGACCAGCTGTGGAATAATGAGACCAGACATAGACAAGTGGCTTAAATAAAGGTCACTTTATTTGATCTAAAACCTGTTTAAGCTGTGTTGCCTTGGAAATAGGGCAAGACAGGGGAGCAACCTGATGTGGTTCTAGCTGAGGTCAGGACCATTTCTGCACTACACTGTTATAGTGTGTTACCCTGATTTCTGAGATCCCTTGGGGGACAGCTCAATGTGCTCCATGTGATGGGGAATGGAAACTAGCCAGAGCACAAGCAATAACAATGTGAGAGGCAGGGTAACCTAGCGGGGTCTTTATACCCAGTTTTTATGGGGTCAGGCCAAGCCAAAAACCAAACGAAAATGTCAAATAAATGATTTTATTGAATGAAAATCTCAAGGAGCAACGCAATCACTCACACACTCACTCAAGACCTATTAAGAAGCAAAAGAGAGGAAACTGGATAGGGGAATATTGAAGGGGTGTAGCTGAGGTGATACTGCACCTTAGTCCTGAACTCCTTGGTCCGGGAAAAACAGTGGAGAAGTGGGGCTCAGCACGGAGAGGGCTGAGAGGATCACTCAACGGATGGAGCAATGGTCTGCTGGGATGACTGGGAGTGATCCAAAGAAACGCTCAAAAACAGGGAATATTTGTGGGGGAAAAGGTACCTGGAGGGCTAATCCTTTCCCAGGGAGAACAATGGGTGTTGCAGTGGCCATGAAGCTCCACACTGGTAATTTCCTTTGCGTGATGGGATTACAAGATGTTGCTAAAGTCTCAGTGTCTTTGGCTGTGTTTTGTGGTGTGACTTCTGGTCCTCGCCTGATGGAATATTTGTTCAACTTGGGGCAGACACATGAATCCCCTCAAATCGGCTTCTTAGGGGCTGAAGACCCTTTGTTTATTGTGGGTTTGCACAGCTTGAGGTCTCCTGGGGCTACATGACTGGGGATTTTACTATTCTGATCTGGTTTTCGATCTTTGACCATTGCTGCCTACGTGCCCATCTGGGTTACCTCTCAGGCACATTGAATCATATTTTAATATCAAAATAGTAGGCCCCGGGATAGGGTTTTTCCAGTGAGATAACAATTGCTATTATTTCACTTCCAACATTCTGTGGAATTCTGGGGTTTTTAGTTTACTGAAGCCAAAGAAATTTCTTGCTGAGAATTCTAAATGCTGCTCCCTAAACTGCAAATCCCAGAATTCCGTAGGATGTTGAAAGTGGAATAATAGCCCTGTAAGAGTCAAGTGAGGAAATGGCCCAAGTGTCACTCCATGACTACCTCCTCAGCCTTCCCTTGGGTGAAATGCCTGAGTCCTGAAAGCAATTTGATAATTGGGTTGCTCCATAGTGGCTGTAACTGGAAGGTAAACTCAGTGGACTCCCATCTAAGTCACAAGATCCTACAAGAGAGAGCCCATAATCCTGGTTTGCCTCAAGGATAGCATCCTGCCTCACCTCCTGGGTATGGGACGTTAAAGAGGAAATGTTAGAGTCTTATCTTATACCAAAAGGATGCCAAAGGTATACTCTGAAGACTTATATTCTCCTCCCCTACCTGCCATGGACAAGTAACAAGCATCTGCTTAGTCCCTTTCTCCCACCAGGCTGGCCAACACAGCCCTTAGCCCTGTTGTAATTCCTCCAGGAACCACATATTACCTTCTTCCAACAAATGAATGCCATGACTGCAACAGAGCTCTGGCCATCAGAAAACTGTGGCAGGATGCAGAAGATTTACTTACCTTCCTTTGGGCCAAGTCAATATGGTGAGGATCAACCTCACCCTGCCACACCTGCCGGAGCAAAAATAGCAGAGAGAAAAGGGAAACTTGAGGCCAATGACTATGAATACACTGAAAATCACTTGAAGCTTGCAAAATGGAGTCTTGCCTTTTAACAAGCCCAAGTCATTCCCATCAACGTGAATTACTAAAATATTAGAACGAGGTCCAGTGTGCTCCTGAAACAAAAGAGGCAACAAACCTGGAGGCCTCTTTTCCTTCCAAACCCAATGCACTGTGGGCCTAAGTTCATTGCAAAAGCTGTAGCGTTAGGACCCATACGAAGGGAATGGCTGCCAAACTTAACCCTTTGCAGGCCCAAGCTCAGAAAGGTTTTTAAAGTGACAGTCCAAAACTGGTACCTGGTCTGGAGTGAAAAGTCAGCATGGAAAAAAAAGGAAGCTAGGTCTAATCCCCTTTATAATGTTGCAGAGCACAAACAGAAGCCCAACTTGACTGTTGCGCCCCCCAAAATCAGTCTTGGAATGTCCAATCCACAGAACGACCTGCTCCTCAGGCAAAATTAAATCCCCAAAGGTGAGAGCATGACTGGAATTGTCCCTTTTAGTGGCTATCACTAACTCACTAATGCGCAAAGCCCCTGAAATACAGTCAAAACTACTGCATTTAAAAGCATATCTTCATAAACAGAATTGCAAAAAACAGACTATGCACTTGCTTGACTGCTAAGAACCCCTGAGGATAAAGTCTCACACTGATTGGCAACCCGCCCTCTTTCCCTGATCCACCTTTTCAGAGCTTTGCAAACCCTAAACTCACAGATAGTATCCTCATATCCCTGAGCTTTAGTAGCAAAAGCCAGGGCTGACAGCCTAGTCCTGATGGACTGTGGAGTCAGCCCCCTGCCCCTGAAAGAAACAGAGCACTACAGTATATGGCAAACAGGAATGGGTCTCTTAGACAACCTAAAAAACCTCCCTCCCTAAATGCAGCCTCTTAAGTAAATCAAACTCCCTCCCAGCCTTCTGATAGCTCCTCCTAGTACTTGGAGCTGCTTTCAAAAAGCCCTGTCTTCAAAAATTGGGATGACCTTTCTCTCTGTGAAGGCATCAGAACCTTCTTTATAATCTCATAGCCAGCCAATAGCACCATTTTCTGGAGTTGCATTTGAATGCTGAGGACAAGGCCATATTGTTTTAACAACTAGAATTCAGTACAAGCTAGAGAAAGAAAAAGTCATCAAGGAGATCATTTAGAGTGAACAAGTAGCAAGACAGATGTAAATCATCTCTCACAGGTCCAAGAACAAAATTTTGAAAGACAGAATTAAAGTTAACAAAATAAATAAATAAATCCTTGTGTTACCCTAATTTTCTGGAGGTCCTGGGGGTCCTGTTCACCCAATCAGTTATTTTTGAATTCAGGGAGGTCCCGGTCACCAAACCTCTTATTTTAAGTCAAGGGGGTCCCAGTCACCAGGTATGCTGCCCAAGTTTCCAGGGGAGGAAGCCAAGAGCGATCTGAGGAAGTGCTCAAAATCAGGGGGTTTTATAGCAGAACTGTACCTGGAGGCTAACCCTTTCCCTGGGAGAACAATAGAGAGAAGGGTTAAAACAAAGCCCTTGATGGCAGGTATCTCCAGCTTGATGGGTTTCTCTTGATTTTGATTGACTCTGCTGGAGTCGGACAAAGGTTCCGGCAGTATGTAGATTGCCCTCACTTGACAGGCTGATTGTCAAGAGTGCTAATCCTGTCAAGCAGGCATCTTGGGGCTGAGGACTTTTTGTCTGCTTGATGACTAGGTGTGTCTGGAGGGCTCCTTGGGGATACGTGACAGATTAATTCACTGGCCAGACCTGGATTTTCCTAATTGCGGCCATTTGGCCGTGCCTGCCTATGTGCTTGCTCGGTGACCCTGTCAGACACGTGGAATGATTTTTAATATTAACCACGTGGAGATGTCAGTATATCTTTATAGCTGATATTATAACTATTAAATTGTAGACCTCGGGCTCGGCCTAGTCTACCATAGTAACACTTGTTACTATGTTACTATGTAATGTTAATTCATTGCACAAACCATTAATTCATTAAATGAATGTTTGGTTTCAAAGGAATGATGAATTTACAGCAGGTGGTCATTTGAGCTGTCACCATTATCCTCTAGCTGCACATTTTTATATTTCTCCCCTTCCAGCTGCTGCTTTTGTAATTCTTAAGTTGCCTTCCCCTATCTAGCACTTTCATAATGCACTGGAGTGGAAATCCCACAATCTGACTGATGGCTGCAAATGGTAGGCTTAGTAATGGAACACATTTGAAAACTTCCCAACAAGAGGTTCTGGTTTCCAGTTCAAGAAATGGAGGATGTGATTGGTAAAAGATGGACTCGATTGCATACCCCAAAGCATCATACTTGACAGGAAGAGATCCTCCTGTCAAGGAAGGGGTTTCCTGATCCATAGAGAACCCAAAGATCTTCAAAGCAGTTGTGATCAGGGGTCCATAAGTGTCTGCTCAAGAACAGAACAGCAGCTGCAGAGATCCTGGGCTGCTGGAGCAATTACAAGCTTCAGAGCAGCCAGAGGGGGTGGAAGGATTGTCATACCCTATATGGACACTGCATTTCCCTTCACTGGACCCTTTGGGTAATTATATTTGGGTTTATTAATTCTTTTTACTATGGAAAAAGGAGTCCTTGCTTTGCAATAGTGGAAGAACTCTTCTTAACATTGCTGAAGTTGATGTTTCTGAAACAGAAAAATTTTGAACATGCTGTTATAATGGGCTCTCCTCATTATCCGGGCAGTATAGCTGAAGGGTGGTAGTTCTCTGTCTAGGTAAACAAGGAGTTAATGAAGTGTTTAATTTAAGTTACATTTAGTTTAAGTTACATTTGGGTCAACATCAGAGATCACAAGAGACAGTTGCCCAATCAGCAAGGCTAGATGGGGGAACAAGATAGAAGCTTCCAGAAACTTCTGGCAAGAAGTTATAAAAAGGCCTCAGGAGACCACAAGGGGAGAGAAACAAAAGGAAACACCAATGAGAGACAAAAAGGAACATCAACAAGAGACAAAGGATTGGTAGCAGGCTAGGGAAGGCTTTTCTGGACTCCTGGGCTTCCTTCCTCCCACACTATCCAAATAAGAAGTGAAAGAACAGATCAATTAAAAGATCACCCCAACGGAGATTGAACAAACTATTCAAAAAATAAAACTAGGGAAGACTCCAGGACCAGTTGGATTTGGATCCCCTTAATATAAAGCTTTAAAGGAAGAATGATTCCTTTCGTTGCAAATTGCAATGAATGATGTTTTAGAAATTGGATTGGTTCTGGACTCTTGGAAAGAAGCTAATATTTCATTGGTAACAAAAGTGCTAGTCTTAACTACAACGAAGAATTAGAGACCAATTTCCTTGTTGAATAATGACTACAAGATTTTTGCTTTGGTATTAGCTGAAAGATTAAAGAATTTACAGAATAAATATATAGATGAAGACCAGAGTGGATTTTTATCTGGACAACTGATGAAAGATAATATTAGATTAGTCTCAGATAGGATTGAATATTTGGAAAGTCACAATGAAAAACAAGGTGTATTTATTTTTTTTCAGTGCAGAAAAAATGTTTGATAACTTCAGCTGACACTTTCTTTTCACAGTTACGGAATCACTGAATTTTGGTCTTAATGTTCTGAAGTGGATTAGACCTATATTTTCAAATCAGCTGGTAAGAATTATCATTAATGGAGACATGACTAGATGTTTTACAATGGACAAGGATGCCTTCCATCTCCACTTCTGTTTATTTTAACAATGAAAGTGTTGAACTGTGCAATTAGACAAGATGTCAAAACAACTGGAATGAAAATTAGAAAATTAGAATTTAAATTAAGAGTTTTTGCTGTTGATTTGGTGGTCATGCTTCAAAACCCACTAGAATCAGAAATGAAACTACAGGAGGGGAAAAAGAGAATTTCGAATTTTAGCTGGCTTGAAGATAAACAAGGAAAAGACTGAAATTCTGGCAAAAAAATATGAATGCACATGACAACAATGAACTACAATTAAAATCTGGTTTTAAAATTGAAAAGAAAGTCAGATACCTAGGTATCCATTTAATGGGAAATTCTAGTCAATTATATGAAAATAATTATGTGAAAACTTGGAGAGAGATCAAGAATGATCTGGAAAAGTGGCAAAAACTAAACATATCATTTCTGGGAAAAATCTCAACAATAAAGATGAATGTCCTTCTGAAGATGTTTCTTTTCCAGATGATCCCAATTTCAACCAAAGAAGTACCATTCAAAATACGGCAAAGGGATCTGTCAAAATTTGCCTGGAGGGGGCGAGAAACCCAGAGTTAGATTCAAGAACCTATAAGACTTGCCAAATCCAAAAAAAAAATTATTTTTTTATTTTTTTATTTTTTATTTTTTTTAATTAAAATATATTTTATTAAACATACAACAAAAATACAAAAAAACCACAATAAAAACACAACAATACAAAACAAAACATACAACCACACATATAAAAAGAAAAATAACAGTTCTTAATACATAAAGTAATACCCCTCCTTCCTTCAACAGGAGGGGATACAACTTTCCATAATTGTATTTCAAAATATTTTACCTACCTTCTTACAAACCATACCAACCATTCATCCATAAACAGTCCTTCTAACTTCTTACTCCTATCTTCACTCTCTCAAACATAAACTAACATACTTGACTTCTACCACCGAACCATTGGAAAATAAATACAAACTCTTCTCGTATCCCTAAAAATCTTCTTATTCAATTTAATCCTTTTACTGGTATCCCCGCTTCCACCTTGCTACTCTATATCAAACCTATAAATCAATTCCTTACACCTACTCACGAACTATGTAACACTAAAAAATTAATGTTGTACTAAATTAATTCAATTCAATTAATTCAATTATTAATTAGTTTAATAATTCTAAAATCACTCCAACACTAGAAACACTCACTACTTATTTATCCTACTTAGACCTAATTGCTCATTTCCCTTATCCAACACTGTAATTACCTACCCTTAATCCAACAACTTCCTAATTATCTAACACTTACTAAATATAACTAGCTAAACATCCCTATTAAGGGGGCTTCACCCCACTCTTCTTCCCAAAAAGGTTTTAATACTTCCCATTCCAAAAATGCTTTACCATTTGTTTTATCTTGCAACCTTAAGGTTAGTTTGTCTAATTCTGCTAATTCATACACTTTACACTTCCAGTCTTCTAACTTCAGTGTCTCTTTGGATTTCCAAGATTTTGCGTATATAGTCCTAGCTGCATATATAACACAAAATCCTCAAAGTTTCTTTCTTCAATATTATTTTCAATCCTGTCAAAATATTTAACAAATAAATTTCTGGTAGAAATGCAAATTTTATATTAAATATATTCTCTATTTGACTATGAATTTGTATCCAAAATTTATTTGCTTCTCTACACCGCCACCACATGTGATAAAAGGAACCTACTTGGCATTTCCAACATGTGGATGTTTCCTTCCTTCTACTCATTATAGATAATCTAAATGGTGTCAGGTACTATCTATGGTAAATCTTAAAAAAATTCTCTTTTAAATTATAATTCTTAGTAAATTTTTGATTGATCTTCCATGCGAATTGCCATTGTTCAATTGTTATTGGATGACCTAAGTCTTGGGCCCATTTTATCATATTAGTCTTCACAAATTCCTCCTCTAAATCCAGATTTAATAATAATATATATATCTTACTCAATGACTGTTTAGTTCCCGAATGTATTATCTTATCAAATTCTGTATCCTCCCACAAAATTCCTTTAGATTTTATATCTTCTTTATATCTTCCCAATAATTGATTGTGTAGGAGTCAATGTGAAGAATAGCCTTCTCCCATTAATTCTTCTCTAGTTTTTGGTCTGACCATCATCCCTTCTTTTTTAAGTATATCCTTATACGTCAGCCATTCTTTTATCTTTACTTTCTCAAATTTATAAAATGCTTCATGGGGGGAGGTCCAGGATGGTATTTTTAAATACATTTTTCACAGCAACATGTATGACCTGGATTTAAAAATGGATAACATTTAGAAATAACAACTTTTTGAATCTAGGACACGATTTAACGTTTGGATGACATGTGTACTTATGTTATGATAAAATTAAGGCCAATGTGGCCTTTAATAACCATTGCATTAGATGTGCCATATTGAATCTTTGGAATAAATACAAATTGAGGCTATGTCCAAGAACACCTCATTGGATTTCTCCACAAGAATCTTTTTATAGAACAGAAATGAGAACTGATCAACAATGGCTCACATATAAAGACTTACTAAAGACAGCTCATGACTATGCAATGAAATCAATACAGCAATTACAAGAGGAAGGTTTCAATATACAGACGATTTTACAATACACAAACAATTTTATTTAAGGATTATTGAAGAGAAAAACAATAAAGACTGAAAAGAATAAATCAGATTCTGAATTATTGTTATGTACTAGTGATGAGCATCTGATTGCTAAGTTATACAAATTTTAATTGACAATGGGGATGGAAGATGAACAAATCAAGGAATACATGATTGCTTGGACAAAGAATTTTGGATATAACATACATACAAATCAATGGGAAAGATTATAGACAAAAGAAATTAAAAATATGCTTTGCTATGAAATTCAAGAAAATTATTACAAAATGATGCTACATTGGTATCTTACACCAGAAAGGCTGTCAAAGATACACAAAGATATGAAGAATAATTGTTGGAATCACCAAGACCAAACTGAATCTTTATATCACGTGTGGTGGACTTATGACAAGGCTAAAGACAATTCTGGAAGCAAATATAGAATATGAGACAAAAAATTCTGAAATGTCCAATTTGTAAGAATCCTGAATTATTTTTACTAGGAATCTGGGAAGAGGATACCAACAATGATAAATAATCACAGAAATTGTTTCAGTATATGTTATTTGCAGCAAGATTAGTTTATGCAAAGAATTGGAAGAAAATGGAGATCCCATTAATGACTGAATGTTGCAACAGATTGATAGAGATAGTGAAAATGGACAAGCTCACATCACATCAAGATCACACAGAAGAAGAATTATCTTTGGAATGGAAATTTTTTTATTGAGTATTTAAGGGGAAATTAGGTGAATTGATGATTCTGTGGTTTTGACCTTGCATATTATTTTTAATTTTAGATTTTTATTTCTATTGTTATTATGACAAAGGTATTGTGAAAATAGTAGGTAACTTTAGGTTGTTGCTATTTTAATGTTAAGTATACCAAATGTACATTTCAATTTAAAGAACATGGGTTAAACTGTACAGGGAATTTTTAGAACTAATTTTTTTTAATAATATGATTTTATTTGTAATGTACTAAATAGATAAGCTGAAATTTAATAGGATAACTTAACTTAAAAATAAAAGATTTATACTTATAACTTAGTATTTTAACAAGAATTAGTTCCAAATGTTGTAACTCATTAAGTAATACATTTTATATGTATTTGCTAAAAGGTAATAAATATTGTGAGCAACAAAATTAATTTTGAATTTAAATAATGACCCTAAGTACATTTAGTTAGTAGGAGCTGTTTGCAATAAGGGTGGGAACCAACTTTTAATGGTTGTAGTTTTCTTTGTTAGCTTATTTTAATTTGGTTTTGAATTATAGTTTAAAGCCACAAGAGTTCAGTATATTTTTATAGTTGTGTATTGATCTGTATTGGTTTTTATTTTTAGTTGGGTATATGTTTTGCATGGTTTATGTGTGTTTGATGTTAATGCTTAAAATTTGAATAAAATTTCTTTTAAAAAAAGAAAACGAAAACTGGCAAAGAAAAGATGGCATAGAGTATTATCAGGATGCATAGCTCCTGCGATATGTTGGTCAGCTAGATGTGTATTGAAATAGTGTATTGTAGTCACTGTAGAAGTACTGTTGTAGAATTCCACTAAGCCTAGTTGTAATGCTATATAGGCCATTTCTGCACTACACTGTTATAGTGCTATTATTCCACTTTCACATTCTGTGAAATTCTAGGGTCTGTAGTTTACTGAGGCCAAAGATCTCTCTGGCTGAAAATTCTAAATGTCCCTCCCTAAACTGCATATCCTAGGATTCCATGGGATGTTGATAGTGGAATAATAACACTATAACATTGTAGTGGGGAAATAGCAATAGTATCCAGTGCTAATTGATTATTGCAACAATGTATCTGTTTGGAGCCTGCCTGTATTATTGCAAAGTATCAGTTGGTTAATTGCTTTATTGCCTATTGCTACAATGAATCCAAGGAAGGGGAAAGATCAGAGCGAGCAAAAACAGAAGTGTAAAGGCAAGTGTTTTGAGAACCTGCCGTGTCTAAAATAAGAGGCAGGAAGTTGGTGCCTGCCTTAAGGATGAGAAATGAGAACTAAATGCAGGTCTGGGAAATGGCAGAAGAAGTGGTTTGATGCTTGATTTATGATCCTCTCCAATCACAGCTTTCTATACCTAAAATATGGAATTGTATCTCTATATAGGCTGAACTCCATATCTGCTTTAGTCTCAGCAACTTCGAAAGAAGTGTCCTGTATTGCCTGCACGATCTACAAATAAAAACTGTTGTCTACCTCAGAGAGAAGTTTGTGGTTTGTGGGTTAGGAACTACATGACAGTTTGCTGAGACTCACTTCCAAAGCTATTGCAGCACTTGATCTGGGCATCTTGCTGCAGAATGCAGGCTGCAAGCGAATTGCCAGGTTGGAAGAACCATGCTCAAGGAAGTGAGGAAGAAGATGGCCATTTCTGTCAGGATAGGAGCAGGACCCGGTCTAACTGACTAGCTAGGGGGAGGAGCTAGCAGCTCTTTATATTTGCTCCCAGCAGCCTTCAAACTCATTTTGAGAGGAGAGAGTGGAAAGTGAGCTGCGTCTGAGAAGACATCTTGACTGGGTGTCTTTACTGGCTTCTGGAGCTGAGTTCGATTGTTTGTTTGTTCGCTTGTTTTCTCTGGCCATGTGCTCTTCCTGAGCACACAGTCTAACTGACTAGCTAGGGGGAGGAACTAACAGCCTTTAGTCCCAGCTGACTCTGACAAGCTGGGGGAGGAGCTAGCAGCTGTTTATATTTGCTCCCACTTTTACTACCAAACTTTTGTAAGACTTAATTGCTTCTTCCTTGAAGCTGTGCAGAGTCAATCCAGCTGTCCACAATGTCTAGGTAGGGCTGCCACCTTGAGGGAGTAACTATAAGCAATATAGAAGATCATTAAACAATCAGTTTATAGTTACTTAGAAAGCAATGCCGTAATCACTATGTCAACATGGATTTCTCAGAAATAAGTCATGCCAGACTAATCGTATCTCTATTTATGATAGGTTTACAAGTTTGATAGATGAAGGGAATGTATATCTTGATTTCAGTAAGGCCTTTGACAAAGTTCCCCATGACATTCTTGCAAAGAAGCTTACAAAATGCTGGGCAGAGCTACTCTTTGTTGGATTGGTAATTGGTTGATCAACCAAACCCAAAGGGTGCTCACCAATGGCTGCTTTTTATCCTGGAGAGAAGTGACTAGTGGGGTGCCACAGGGTTCTGTCCTGGGCCCAGTGCTATTCAATATCTTCATCAATGACTTGGATGAAGGAGTAGAGGGCATGCTGAACGAGAGTGGGCGACGTTATCCAATAGTAAACTCTTGACATTAGAGGGTATTGATTTAGCTTTTAGTTGGCATGCTTATATTGGATATAATAAAGACATAATTCATAGTGAATTTAATAATAATTTTATACATCAACCAATATTAAAGACTTGGAAAAATACAGATTAAGAATATACCCAAAAACACCATTGTGGTTGTCACCGCAAGAAGCATTTTATAAAAGAGAGTATATATTACAAAACAGATGGCTAACATATAAGGATTTAATAAAAATTCATGATGGCTCTATCAAGATAAAATCACAGGAAGAATTAAGAAAGGAAGGCATCAATTGCCATTGGTTACTATACAGACAATTAAAAGAAAAAATAAAAATGGAATTGAGAATAAATGGTTTTCAAATAGAAAAGACAATTTTTGATCGTTATTGCTGGGGGAAAAAATCCCAGACAATATCCGAAATATATAAAATTTTACTAAAATGGGATACGGAAGAAGAGATCATCAAAGAGTCAATGATAAGATGGGCACAAAACTTAGGCCATCCAATCGAATATACAGCATGCCAAAACCTAAAAGAAAATGTTTACAAAATGCATCTACGGTGGTATCTCCCCCCGAGAGATTAGCGAAGATATATAAATGTTCTGACAAATGTTGGAAGTGTAAAAATGAAAAAGGTACGTTCTACCACATGTGGTGGACATGCCCAAAAGCTAGAAAATATTGGAAACAAATACATATGGAGATAGAAAAAATTCTAGGACTACCACAAATATACCTGTTGGGAATGCCAGAAAATAAACTGGAAAAAAAATATGATGAAATATTATTTTATATGACTGCTGCAGCAAGGATCAACTATGCCAAAAATTGGAAAAATCCAGACATACCAGACGTAGGAAACTGGGAACTAAGTTTGTATGACATGGCAATTATGGATAAGATGACAATATTAATAAGAGGAATCTCTCTCGAGAAGTTTATTAAAAAATGGGACCTTCTTATCCAATTTTATAAAAACAAATGGGGAGATTGGATAGTAGTGAGCTTTTTGGATTAGGGGAAGATATGATGAAAGGAAAAAGAAAAGAAGCATATTTTAATGTATACCTTAAATATATTAGATATAGATAAGAATAAAGATATTAGCAATTTTTTTATTTTAATCTTTATTCCTTTTTCACAATATAATACAAACCATTCATAAACATCCATAAAACCCCTTTGCATCCTTCGTTCTTTCCATTTAAAATCTCATTTTCAACCCTCCCCTCCCTCCACCCCCAACATTCCCCTACCATACTTACATCCACAATTCTTCCTTCCTCCTATTTCATCTGTGTTCCAACTCCAAAAACTCAATATTTGTGTATTTCCCCTTCAACCTTCCCATTCTGGGACACGACCTCTTTATCCATATTTAATATTCTATTAATAATTTTAACGTCTTTGTTCTTGTTTCTTTTACGATCTTTCACCCTTTATTTATCTCTTTCCCCTTCTCTCCAGGGGCCTCCTTTTTCCATTTTCTTCCTCTCCTACTCCTCATTCTACTTTTGGGGATTCCGTTATAAATTTTACACACTTACTATATATTTTCTCACCGTATCCCAACTCTCCTCCTGTTGTCTTTGCCTTCATCCCTGAACCATCCCAGTTAATCTATCCATCTCTTGCATTTCTGTCACTTTTACCAGCCATTCTTCCATTTGTGGTGTAATCTTATTTTTCCATTTCTGTGCATATAATATTCTTGCAGCTGTCACTAGATATAAAATTACTCTCCAATACTTCCTTTTTGCTGTTGTCTCTATCTTCTGAATCATACTCAACAAAAATAACTCCGGTATTAATGGTATCTTAATTTGTAACATTGCCATCATCCTTTCATGAATTTTTCTCCAATAATTCTTTGCTACATCACACGTCCACCACATATGGAAGAATGTGCCATTTTCCTTGCCACACTTCCAACATCTATTCTCTATTGTTTTCTGTATCTTATTCAGTTTTGCTGGAGCTAAATGCCACCTATAAAACATTTTCAAATAATTCTCCTTTAAGTTTTGTGCTGCCATAAATTTATTTGTATCTCTCCAACTACTCTCCCATTGTTCCAAATCTATTTCCCGTCCAATATTTTTACTCCACTTTAACATTGTCTCTTTTATAGTTTCCGTTTCAAATTCCCGTTCCAACAATAATTTATATATCTTAGATATCATTTGCTTTTTTGAGTCTGTTATTATTTTCAGGAACGAATCTTCTTGTTTTTTCAAATCTATCCCCTCTGCCTTTTTATCCAATCTAAATCTTTCCCTCAATTGCCTATATAAGAACCAATGGCATTTAAAACCCTCTGATTCAATTTCTGTCCTTGATTTTAACTGACATTCTTCTGATTTCTCTATTATTATATCTTTATATCGTATCCATTTCTCTTGAGGGTCTTTCCACCTCCCATACAACGCTTCATGTGGTGATAACCATTGAGGTTTTCTAATGTAATAATTTATCTTAAAATCCAACCATATCTTTAATAATGCTCTCCTTATATAATGATTTAAGAAATCTTTGTCGATTTTATATTTCTCATACTACATGTAAGCGTGCCATCCCATCCGATTTCCTACTCCTTCCAGATTTAATATTTCCTCATCTTGTAACATTATCCACTCCCTGATCCATGTAAGACCACATGCATTGTAGTACATTTTAATATCTGGTAAACTAAATCCTCCTCCATCTTTACTCTCTATTAATAATTTCTGTCGGTGGCAGGGCGGGGCCGGGCAGGCTAGGGTGGTCTCAGGCCGAGGCTAGCCTCGGAATTCCAGCCAGCAGTGCAGCAAACAAAAGCAGACCTTACAGCAGGCAAACGAAGTAACAAAAGGAAGGGGTTTCCTCACCCTGGCAACGAAGAGGCAGCTGGCTGGCAGTTCCTCTGGACGGAGCTTCGGCAGGCACAGGTCCCGGGACAGACCGACGGCGCAGGAATCCCGACGGTTGTTGCCCCGTGCCGGACTTGTCCTCCTTCCAGCCTTAAATGGGCCCCTGGATCGGCGCCGACCAATCCTGCAGCCCTCACGCAGCTGCAGGTCCTCTGCCTGCCTCACAGCTGCGCGTGATCAGCCAGCTGTGAGCTCGCCGCCCGACGCTCCAGTAGCCGACGGGAGCGTCGGGCGGCCTCCTTGGCCTGCCGTCGCCGTCGCCACGTGGGAGGGGGCCCAATGGCCTCCTCCCCGGCGGTAAGGCCCTCGGCGGCGTCCGGGCGTCCCCCCTCGGCGACGGAAGGTCCTGCAGCCCCCTCCGTGGCGGCGAGATCTGCTGCGGTGCCCGGGCGGCCGTCCTCCGCGGCGGGCAGCTCCGCGACCTCCTCCTCGGCGGCAGGACTCGTGCTGACGTCCGGGTGGCCGTCTGCCGCAGCGGTAGGTTCTGCGACCTCCCCCCCCAGCGGTGGGACCTGCGGGGACGGCCGGGCGACCGTCCCCGGCGGTGGGTTGTTCCGCGGCCCCCTCCGCGGCGGCGGAGCCCCCGTCGGCAGCCGGCTGGCCGTTCTCGGCACGGGAGGCCTCTGCCGCGACTCGCGAGGAGGCCAGCGTGCCCTCGGCCTCGGGTGCCATCTCCACGGCGACCTCCGAGGCTCCGGCGGTGCCGGAGACCCCGACAATTTCCACCTTATTCTTGGTCTTTTCTTTTCCCATATAAACCTTGTCAAATCCCTTTGCCATTCTTTAAATGATTTTTCATTGTTTATAATAGGGAGATTATGAAATAGAAAAATTAATCTAGACAGCACATTCATCTTAATAGCAGAAATTCTACCTAACTGAACCAATCTCTCCTCTTCCCTCTTAGTCAGATTTTTCGTAATGATTTTTGTTTTATCTTTATTAATCTTCAAACCTGCCACTTCTCCATATTCTTCCATCACTTTTAAAAAATTTTCTATGCACTCTTCTGGGTCTTTCAACATTATCAACATGTCATCTGCATACGCTTTTACTTTATACTGTTGTTTTTTAATCTTACATCTTTTTAATTTAGAATCACTCCTAATTTCATTCAACAAGACTTATAACGTTATAATGAACAATAACGGTGATAATGGGCATCCTTGCCTAGTACCTTTTTTTATCCTAAACTGTTTTGTTCTATCTTCATTAACTATAATTTCTGCCCTCTGTTCCCTATAGATTTCTTTAATCCACTTTATAAATATTTTTCCCATGCCCATTTTGTTCAATTTCTCTACCATAAAATCCCATCTAATATTATCGAATGCTTTTTCTGCATCCACAAAAATCAGTGCTACTTTTTTTTCATTGTTTTTCTCATAATATTCAATGATATTTAATACAGTTCTTATACTATTATTAATTTATCTATTTGGTAAAAAATCATTTTGGTCTCTATGTATCACTTCCTGTAATATTCTTTTTAACCTTTCCGCCAAAATGCCTGCAAATAATTTGTAATCAATGTTTAAGAGTGATATTGGGCGATAATTTCCCGGTTCTTTTAAATTTTTCCCCTCTTTTGGAATTAATGTAATATACGCTTCCCCCCATGTATCTGGCTTCCCATTCTCTTTTATGTCGTTAAACAATTCCATCAATGGCTCTATTAACTGATCTTGCATCTTCTTGTAGTAAAATGCTGAGAAACCGTCTGGTCCTGGCGTTTTCGATGTATCCAATCTTTTTATTGCGTCCTTTATTTCCTTAGTTGTTATCGTCGCCTCCAGCCTCTTTTTTTGTTCCTCTTTAATTTTCTGTATTGTCCAGTTCTTTAAGTACTTTTCTATTTTCATAACCCTATTATTTTGATCTCCCGTACCATATAATGCCTTAAAATAATTATAAAATGTTTCTTTTATTTCTCTCTGTCTTGTTATTATTTTCCCTTCCCTATTTATTTCCAAGATTTGCCTTTTCTCTCTCTCTTTCTTTAATTTATAAGATAACCACCTTCCAGGTTTATTTGCCTGTTCAAAATATCTTTGTTTTATCCATTTTAACTTTCTATTGATTTCCATTTGATTTTCTATATTTATCTGAGTTTGAAGAGTTTTTAACTTTAGTTGCACCTTCTTATCTTTCGGGTTTTCTTAAGTACTCTCCTGCTTTTTAATTTCTCCCAATATATCTTGATATTTTTGTTGTCTTTTCTTTTTATTTTCCGCTCCCATTTTTATTGAATGGCCTCGTACTACCGCCTTACTTGCGTCCCATACCGTTCTCATCTTTAATTCATCTGTCTTATTTTCTATAAAAAATAATTTTATTACCTCCTTTATTTTTTCTATATTTTGATCATTCTGTAAAAGAGTATCATTCATTCTCCACTTTGTATTCTTCTTTATGTCTCACAATTCTATCTGTATAGGGTTATGATCTGAAATTATTTTTGGTACTATTTCCATGTCTTTTACTAGTTTTAACAGTTTTCTTGAAATCAGAAACATGTCAATCCTTGACATGGATTTATGCACATCCAAATAAAATGTATATCCTCCAGCCTCTTTATTTGTAGCTCTCCAAACATCATGCAAATCTAATAACTCGTATAATTTAAAGAATGAACCTGGAAGCTTTCCGTGTTGTTTATTTTTTTTCAAAAGTGACAATCTATCTAATTTTGGATCCATCACGCCATTCATATCTCCCAACATTAAGAAGCTCCCATGATCATTTTCTTCTGAATAGTTCAAAATCTCTTCTTTAACTTTCTCATAAAATTTACTCTTTTCTTCTAATGGTGAATATATTGCAATCAACAATATCTTATATTCCAAAAGTTGTAGTTCCACCCCCAAATAATGACCTTTTTTATCTTTAAATTTTATCTCTGAGGTATATTTTTGATTTATGTATAGTACTACTCCTTTTTTCTTTTTTCTGACACAGCAATATGACTTTTCCCTAATTTAGGGTTCCTAAGATACTTATTATCCTTCTCTTTATTCTAGTTTCTTGAAGGCAGATCACATCTGCTTTCATCTTTTCCAAATTATGAAATACCTATCGTCTTTTGTAATTTGAATTTAGTCCTTTTACATTCCAAGATATAATTTTCATAATTGTCTCTTCCTTCTATTATTTCCCCCTTCTCTCTCTTTTTCCCCTCCCCTTTCTCCTCTGATGTGTGATAATGGGGCTTCCCATTATCTAGGCTTATCAAAGGGAGATACTTCCCTCTTCAGGTAAACCAAGGGTTAATGAGATGTTGGGATTACATCAAGGGTCACAGGGTGAGAGTTGACCAACCAAAAGGAAAAGAGGTGGGCATCTTGGAGATGCTTCCAGATCCTTCCAAGGAGGAAAATATAAAACTTCTGAGAGGCCATGTGGCCAGAGAGAGAGACAGAGAGAAAGAGAGAAGAGCTGGGCATGTCGAGCTGGCAGGCATGCCGTGTCTCTGGACCCCCCCCCCTCTTCTCCTTTAGACCATCTACGCCTATAACCTAATTGTGAGTAACTAGAAATAAGTAGTTAGTCGCGTTAGGAATGTTGTTATTTTGGGAATTGGCTGATCTTAAGAATGTATCTGTGCTGTTATATCTGTTTTGTAAATTCTTGGAACTAAGTGTACCTGGGAGAGGGGAGTCTCCCAAGTGTATATTGTTTATTTGCATGCCTTGATTAAACACTTTCTGTAAAACCTCCGTTTCTCTCCATTTCCACGCCAGATTTGGCACACGCTACATAGGACCTCTCTCACTCGGGAAAAGGGGGGGAGGTGGAAGATCCTTACACTTAGAGATTGGGCAGAGCCCCCCCTGTTCTGTACAAGGGATTCATAATTGGGGGGGGGGATGGCAGCATACCTGATAGAGTTGGGGAGACTGCCAGTCTTTCCAAGCGTGGGAGTCAGCTTTGGGAGGCTGGCAAGAACCCCAGTAAAACGCTGGGAGGGAATTTCCAGTCTTGCATGGTGGTAGTCAACTTAAGAGACTGGAAAGAAACCTACAGTGTTACAAGATGCTTCTTCTTCTGCGTATAAATAGACATATAAATCGTCTATTTCCAAATCTTGTTTTTGTAAATCTTCCCCTTCTTCTTGTTCCACTTCCATCCCAAAAAGCTGTCTTTTTCGACTTGCTCTTCTCTTCTTTGATAATCATCTCCTTGTTCCATCTTTCCTTCCTCTAACTCTTCTTGACTGCTATGTCCTTTCTCCGTCTTTTCTTGTACTCCATCTTATTTGAACTTTCTAATTCTTTTTTCATTTTTACATATGCTTCCCTCGCTCGTGCTATATCTGTAATTTTGTATCTTCTCTGTTTATATGAATATGATAGCCCCTCCAGTCTCTCCCGCTTATATACAATTCCGTACTTCTGCAACAGTTGTGTTAGGAATTTATAATCATGTCTTCTCTTCAAAACTTCATAAGGTATATCTTTGAATATCTTGATCAGTTTTCCTTCATACACTAGTTGCTTCTCATAATTTATTTGCAATATTTTCTCCTTAATTCTTGTCCTACTGAAACAAACCACTACACCTCTGGGCCAGTTTCTTTCCTTTGCAACACGTGAATTTGCTCTGAAGATTTTGTCTATGTCTCATTCCATATCTTCTTCTTTAACTCCTAAATAATTTGCTATTATTGTAATAATCTTCTCTTCTAGTAATTCTCCTGGGACCTCTGGAATCCCTCTCATTTTTATAATTTGTCTCTATACCTCATTTCATGTTGCATTAGCCTCATTTCTTCCTGCTTCTGCATCCTCTTTATTGATTCCTTCTCTCTTTTTCCCGTAGATTTGTTTTTTCCTGTACCTCATGTAAATCTCTTTTCATCACAGTAATGTCCTTGTTCATGTTCTCCATACTCTTCTTAAAGTCATCAAGCTCCTTTCTTATATCAGCTTTTATTTCCATTCTTGTGTCTTTTAATTCTTTTCTCACTTCCATCCTCAAACTTCTAATTTCATTCACTAATTCTGCTATATGACTTCTCATTTCCATTGATCCCCTTCTTGAGGTGTCTATCAACTGTAACTGTGTTTGCGTTTGGGTTCTTGTGCCCTTTCTTGTTCCTGATGCCATTCTTTAAAGTTTATTTTAAATTCCTATGTCTTCTCTTTTCTGACACTAGATGGTGCTGTTATATTGTCCTATTGTTTGCCTTTCTTCAAGAGTTAATTACAATGTTTTCTTTTTCTCCAGCTTTTCCCTTCTTCTCAAAGTGTCCCTTATCTCAACCAGTCTCTCTATGTTTATATTCTAACTCTATCTCAAGGTCACTTCTTTTATTTATTTTTAGTCTAATATATCTCTGATCTCCAACACCTGTAATCTCTAAAATTTTATACGATCCTGTCTCCTATATTTTTAATATCCCTTAATACGCTTTCTTTATCAATATTTCTTTTCAATGTAACTATACAAGGCTATAACTAAACCAAATGTTCTGGTAACTATATGCAAAAACCCATATGCAAAGGATTTACAAAAGAATTGCTTCAATCACACAATTACACATTGAATTAATATTCAATCGTAATTTCACAGCATACAATTAACAATGAATTTTTAAAAGTTAACAGTGTATCAGCCCACCCCAAACCGTTGCTTCTAAACCTCTGTCGTTCTTTTTCCCCTCCTATGCATCTAGTTTTGTCTTCTTTTCCACGTCACTTCTTTCCTTCAGTTCCTTCAGACACATTAAACAGACTATGGATTTATACCACCTACAAGCTCCAACCGTGACCAGTCCCCCTCCATTTATTCCCAACTCATACACCCCAAACTGTCCATAAATTTAAACCTCTTATCGATATCAACCATATCCCGTATCCCCTTCTCCAACTTCAAACAAACGACATGCTTCAATCACCCTCGAACTTCAACCGTATTCAATTCTGCGCTCCGTACATTCCAATTCAACGGTGAACTCCAACCTCCCCACGATCTTCCTTCTCCGTTTATCCCCTAATTGTACTTCAAACTGGGGAGTAGATTCGCACTTCGCTCGGGAGCTACCTTCACCCAGTCCTGTTACAAAGTCTTACTTCTCTCCAGCCCAAACCAAACCAGTCCATACATTCACCAACAACAGCAAATTTAAACTTTCCACGAAATCCAGCCGTATCTGTATCCAGTCCAATAAGTTGCCGGCGAGCTCAAGCCTCCTGCGAGCTCCAGCCACGCCTGATTTTTTTTTCAAATTAGCTTAGATTTAATTATAGTCCTTTCCTTTCTATTAACTTTGAACTGTTAACTTCAAACTGTTAACTTCAATCATTATTCCTTTAACTTCCGGCTTTACTGTCTTTCATGTTCAGAGTCTCCCCCCCTCTCTCCCTCCTCCTGAGATTTTTCCATCTCTTTTGTTACGCGTGATATCCCCGCTTCCCGTTTTCTGCAACCTCTTCCTTCTTTTTTTCAAATCAGCTCACCTTTTCAAAGTCGGAAATCTTTCCTTCACAATCAGAACCCAGATGAAATCTTATCTTTTGAATTATTTTATCCTCCCATCAATTAAAAAAGTCCCCGGGTTCCGCTGGCCGCCACTGCAGTGACTTCTTAGGCGAACATGGTGGCTCTGCGACCGTCTCTTCTTCGATACACGAGACCTTCTTCTCTAGTCTAAAGAAGAGACATACGGTCCCCGTCAAGCCCCTCTGGACCCCCTTTCCCAGGGGGTACTCTGCTGCGATGATCCTTTCAGCAAAATTCGCCTAAGGTGACAACTTTGATTGAGCTTCCACACTGCACTGCCGTTCACGGAGCCATTGGGACCCGGAAGCATTTTATATAAAGGTAAGGATGAATATTATATTATTATTATTATATAAAGGACAATATCAGTGGATTCCTGATGTAAATAAACAACAGATCAGATCCTCTGGTATATAGAGGTGATTATACAAGGACAACTAGTCAGGAAGCCAGTGAGAAGAACAACAAATGGAATTGAAATGAAGAAGCAAGAAAGAGATTACATTTAAAGCTTTATTAGAGATCTTCCTATTTTTTGAAAAGCAACTGATGTAGATATGTATGTATGTTTGTATGTTCCTTGTTATATGTTTTATGTTTTAACAATAAAAATTTTAATAAAAAAAAAATGCAGATGACACCAAATTGGGAGGGGTTGCTAATATCCCAGAGGACAGAACCAAATTTCAAAATGACCTTGACCTTGGAGAGCTGGGCCAAAGCTAACAAAATGAATTTCAACAGAGAGAAAAGTAAAGCCCTACACTTAGGTAGAAAAAATGGAATACACAAATATAGGATGGGGGATGCATGTCTGGATAGCAGTACATATGAAAGGGATCTGGGAGTCTTGGTAGATCACAAGTTGAACATGAGTCAGCAGTGTGATGTGGCAGCCAAGAAAGCCAATGAAATTCTTGGTTGCATCAATAGGAGTATGGTGTCTAGATCAAGGGAGGTAATGGTACCACACTATTCTGCTTTGGTTAGGCCTCATTTGGAATACTGTTTCCAGTTCTGGGCACCCCAATTCACGAAGGATATCGACAAGCTGGAACATGTCCAGAGGAGGGCAACCAAAATGGTGAAGGGTCTGGAAGCCGTGCCCTGTGAGGAACAGCTTAGGGAGCTGGGTTTGTTTAGTCTGCAGAAGAAAAGGTTAAGAGGGGACATGATAGCCATGTTTAAGCATTTGATGTCATGTCAAGGAAGGAGCGGGTCTGTTTTCTGCTGCTCCAGAGACTAGGATAAGGAGCAATGGATTTAAGTTCCAGAAAAGGAGATTCCACCTGAACCTCAGGAAGAATTTCCTGAGTTTCAGAGCTGTCCAGCAGTGGAATATGCTTCCTCAGAGTGTGGTAGAGTCTCCTTCTTTGGAAGTTTTTAAACTGGTGCTGATGGCCACCTGTTGGGAATGCTTTAATGTATGTTCCTGCATAGCAGGGGGTTGGACTGGATGGCTCTTGGGGTCTCTTCCAATTCTATGATTCAGAGTGATAAGGAGGAGGTGCCTGTTGTAATTCCCAAAAGATCTAAAAGAAAAACCAAAGGCATGTTGCCCTGTTCTTTGGGTGTCCTGGGAGGGACACCTAAATAACCAAACAATAAAACACAATTTTGGGAAAAATTAGCTGGAGCACTCACTTAAGCTAGCGAGAGGCAGGGTAACTTAGCAGGATCTTGCAACCCAGTATCTACGGGGTCAGGTCAGTCAAGCAGCCAGACAGGTTTGAAGTAATAAAAATGAAGTTTTATTGAGTACAAAGAAATATTAAAGACACCACAGCCACACAGCTAACTAAGAAATTAGAGGTTGAATTAAGGATAGGGAATTTCAGAGGAAAATGGGTGATTCGACACCTGTCTCGTCGTCCTGGACCTAGGGAGAGAAGCCGGGGGTGCAGAAGAGAAGCTCAGCTCGACTAGCTGAGGGGAGCTCGCCAAGTAAAGCAGCGGCAAGATGGGATGAAACTTAGGAGCAATCCGAGGAAGGTCTCGGAATCAGGGGGGTTTATAGGATGAATTGGGACTGCAGGCTATGCTTTACTTGGGGAAAACAATGAGTTTTGGGTGCGAGACAATGTCTCGGAAAGGACACAAGTTTGCATGATGGAATCAGAGCTGAATTAACAATAGTATCACCAGTATGCAAATGTGCAGTGCTTACCAGTGGACAGCACAACCTTTTTCCAGTAGCCTGCTTGGGACAGGAAACCTTTGTTAGTATCGTGCATATGTAATGAGGTGGTTGCCAGAGAGGTCCCTGTAGCGATGAACCAGCTGTGTCTGGCCTGCCTGGGTGGGGAATGGAATGTCCAGCAGTTATCGGCCGTGCCTGTTTGTGTGCTTGTTTGGTGGCCTTGCAAACACGTGGAGCAGGGTGGCAGGGGAAAGCCGAATTGTTTGATATCTCCGGGTAGGCCTAGACTACAGTAACAATGCCCCCCCCCGAAAATGGACGATGTTGCGACAGTATTGGACATTTTCCAATTAAACATTTCAAAACAAATTTAGCGTCAAATAGAAGTCTGCAGGCACAGAAGTTGTATCACTCTTTGGGTCAAGGGGCTTTTGCAATGAGCACAAGGGATTCCTATCTTATACAAACGTTTCTATCTAGTAAAACCTAAACCTAAACATCCACACAAACATCCACAAAGCAATAAACAATGAACAGTGAGCAATGAGCAACGTACAATAAGCAATGAAAGAACCCTCCCAGCAATGGAGAAAGGTAGCATAGCCATGCAAAATGAAATGATCCATGAAATACTGTAAATCCAATGCAGGGTCTGGCAATGAGGCCAATCCAAGGAGCAATCAGTTCAGTGGGGGATGATGGAACAAGATTTTGTAGTCCAGGGGAGGTGAGATGCAAGCAAAAGTCTCTGCGCCACCACCCCCGAGACAGGAAAAGTCTTGTAGCTGGAACCAATGAGCAGAACAAGAGTCCATCCAGGTAGTGGAGCAACAAAAAGTCCAAGTTCGTAGGCAAGGAGGATGCTAACACTTTGCAGGAGCTGGCTTGCAAAGCGTCGGCAACAGGAATAATCCAAGCAGCAAAAGTTTTTTAGAATCCGGGATACTGGCAAGATAGTCCATAAAGTCCATTGGAGAGTGGCTGGATTGCTTTGCCTGGGATCCCAAACTGCAGTAGCAGGATCAGGTTGTCATCTCGGGCCTGGCTCTCAGCTGGAACGGTGATGTCTCGGCATTCACCCCCTCCCACGGTACCTGGGAGTCCAGAGGTGGTCCCGGTTCTTGGAAACTATAGACCTATACCTCATGTAGGAAAAACTGACACAGTTGATAGCCAGTGCAATTAACAAATGCAAATAAATAGCAAGGAGCCCATTGGGAGTTGAGTTCGAATTGGAAGGCCAATTATCCGGGGATGATGGGAGTCTCCGTTGGTGTTAACAGGATGCCGGGCAAAGTTGCTATCACAGAGGGTGCAGGGGTGACTGCCTCAGATCTAGCCCACCCTAAGGTGAAGGTCGGTCTGACCAGACCTCAGTAGAGGAAGGCATTCCGGTCGTGCTATACCACTGGGATAGATTGGGCCTGCAACAACTATCATGGTGTAATATGAGAGGGCTGATAATGCAATCCTTTGTATTTCGTTGCCCTCTGCCATGATTACAAATTACAAATTGCAAAGGCCGTGGTACACACTTGCTCAGATTGAATTACATTAGGCTCTGGTCTCTGTGCCTGGAGGTGGGGGCTCCCAAACTGGTTAAAAGACAGATCATAAAACCAATCTGAGACAAGCGCAGACTACGCTTGCTCGTTGCCAGAGCGGACACTGACCCTCTTGGTCAGAATGGTTGGGCTTATGTATGCAAATATTCTATTAACATATGCAGATTGGACATAATGCACCAGGGCCAGGCGTCTTGCAAACTGTGTGGGTCTCCAGCCTGTATGGGGCATTGGAGGTTAGATCTAAATTTAGGACTTTAAGGCCGAATTGAGTACTGAGCGTGGTGGTGGCTCAGATTGTTCTCACCCTAACAATCAAAGCTCACAGACAAAAAGAGAAGAAAGCGTCTCTCAAAGGCAGGGGTTATTCTGGGCAGTAGACCAGGAGTCCAGAGTCAGACCTGGTTCTTCTGAGAGGGTTGTGAGACCTCCGTTGTCTGGTCTTTTTCCCCAGGACGCTATTGCACAAGGCAATCCCTCAGAGTGAGAGAATGCCGGCGTCCCAGTCGGACTCATGCCCCTTCCTCAGAGCAGGCCTGATCTACCTCAGAGAATAGGAGGGCCTCAGGACAGCCAGATCTTTCCCCCAAAACAGTGAAAGGAAAGAAATAACTATTTAAACAATACCATAACAACTAGAACTATTTACACAGCGTGACTATTTACAATGACCGGGAGCTCGGAGGGGTCACCACTCCACCTCCACTCCATGCAGACAAGGTTCTCTCAACCGTTGTCAAAGGCTTCATAGATCGAGACAAACGTCTCGGACAGGTCAAAGGCTGGAATCTCCATGTAATTCAAAGAGACTTGAGGAACTATTACACTCAGGGGAGCCTTCCCGGTAGGCTCCTCAAGTCGGTCTGGCTCCATGATGCCTTTCGGGTTGACTGGCTGGCCCTTCCACTCCTTCAGTTGCGAGACGTGCAAGAATTTCAGCCAGTCTCCCTTCTTCCTAGGGATCCTCACTTGATAGACAGCGGGGGAAATCCGATTCACTATGGGGACGAGTCCAACCCACTTGACAGCTAGGGAGTGTTTGTCCTTATAGAAATTCCTATACAGGACCAATTGCTCCTCCTCCCACTGGCAAGGGTGATGTACCCATCCCAGTCTCCTATCCATCTTTTGCAAGTTCTTCCCCAACTGGGTTGCCAAATGGCGGTGAACTTGCACTAGACGCTGAACAAGGCTCCTCACCCACTCGTTATTTAGAACCACTCGCTCCAAATTGGAGGGGAGGCTGGTGTCTATCAAAAATGTCTCGGGCAGCATCATCTTTTGCCCAGTCATCACCATGTGCGGCGTGAAGCAGTGGGACGCCACCGTGCCTTGGAAGGCCATCAAAATGATTGGCAGCTTTGTGTCCCAATCCTTGCCGGAGGAACACATCACCTTCCGAAGGGCTTCCTTCAGAGAGCGGTTCGTCCTCTCAATCTGTCCTGAACTCTGAGGATGGTGGGCAATGTGAAAGTGTTGGTGAAAGCCCAGTGCTTTGCACAACTCTTGGGTAACTTCACCGGTGAAGTGTACCCCTAAGTCCGACTCAAGGTCACGTGACATTCCCCACCATGCCCAGACATTGTTAAAGAGCTAGCGCACAGCCATGCTTGCCGTGTTGTCTCTGCAAGGGAACGCCTCAATCCATTTGCTGAATGGGTCAATGACAGTCAAGTAGTATTTGTTCCCACGCGGGGTTGTGGGCAACGGGCCGATGAAGTCTATTTGAATGCGTGACCAGGGGCCTTTGATGTGTTGATGCTGGATGGGTGCCTGGGGCAGGTGGTGTCAACATTGACCATGGCGCAAGCCAAACAGTCATCCACCCACTGGTCGACGCCCTCATAGAATCATAGAATCATAGAAATGTAGAGTTGGAAGAGACCACACGGGCCATCCAGTCCAACCCCCTACCATGCAGGAACACCCTCAAAGCAATCCCGACAGATGGCCATCTAGCCTCTGCTTAAAAACCTCGAAGGAAGGAGACTCCACTACACTCCGAGGCAGCATATTCCACTGCCAGACAGCCCTTACCGTCAGGAAGTTCTTCCTGAGGTTCAGGTGGAATCTCCTTTCCTGCAGCTTGAATCCATTGGTCCTTGTCCTGGTCTCTGGAGCAGCAGAAAACAAGCCCTCTCCTTCCTCTACATGGAATCCCTTCAAATATTTAAACATGGCTGTCATGTCCCCTCTTAACCTTCTCTTCTGCAGACTAAACACACCCAGCTCTCTAAGTCTATCCTCACAGGGCATGGCTCTCAGGCCTCTCACCATTTTGGTCGCCCTCCACTGGACTTGCTCCAGCTTGACCATGTCCTTCTTGAATTGGGGTGCCCAGAACTGGACACAGTATTCAAGATGAGGTCTAACCAAAGCAGAGTAGAATGGTACCAGTACCTCCCTCGATCTAGACACCATACTCCTATTGATGCTGCCGAGAATTGCATTGGCTTTCTTGGCTGCCTCATCACACTGCTGACTCATGTTCAGCTTGTGGTCTATGAAGACTCCTAGATCCCTTTCACACGTACTGCTATCCAGCCACATGTCCCCCATCCTATATTTCTGTATTCCATTTTTTCTACCTAAGTGTAGGACCTTACACTTCTCTCTGTTGAATTTCATTTTGTTAGCTTTGGCCCAGCTCTCCAATCTATCCAGGTCATTTTGAATTTTGATCCTGTCCTCTGGCGTATTAGCAACCCCTCCCAATTTGGTGTCATCTGCAAATTTGATGAGCATGCCCTCTATTCCTTCATCTAAGTCGTTGATAAAAATATTGAACAACACTGGGTCCAGGACAGAACCCTGTGGCACCCCGCTAGTCACTTCTCTCCAGGATGAAAAGCAGCCATTCGTGATCACCCTTTGGGTTCGGTCAGTCAACCAATTACAAATCCAACTAACAGTAGCCCTGTCCAGCCCGCATTTTACTAGCTTCTTTGCAAGAATGTCATGGGGAACTTTGTCAAAGGCTTTAGTGAAATCGAGATATGCTACATCCTGCTTGACTCGTGGCCACTGCCCAGTTTCCTGGACCCGGTCCGGAGTCACACTTCGCCCTCTGTGTCCCTGCTCATGCACGAAATGGATTATGTCACTGCAGACATCTTGGGGTACGATCCAGTGGTGCGGACCACTGGCATTGATGACCCAATACACTCCATCTAATTGGGAGATTTTGAACTGGCCAGACTCATCTGAGCCTTTCCTGCCCAGTTCCAGGATTTCTGCATCTCCTTTCTGTAACACTCCTACATCAAACATGGAGGGGACTAGCTGTTCTTTGGGGTTGACATTTATTGCAGCAATGGGAGCCTCATCGTCCTGCAGTGCAGCAGCCGAGCTATGGCGTCTGCCCTGGTGTTCCAAATGAAGGTAGCCGTACCCTTTTTCTGGTGTTCCCTGACATGAGCTACCCAAGTAGGGACGACCCGCTCCTCAATTTGGGCTGCAATTCAGACCCATTTCTCTAGATGGGGTATGGGCTTCCCATCAGATGTTTTGAGATTGTTTTGGAGCCAAATCGGTAACCAGACGCTAGCCGCCTTAACCGTCCAGTCTGAATCGGTATAAATGGTCAGGGGGCAGTCAAGCGGTTCGTGCTCCAAAATGGCTTTCAGAGCTTCTACCTCCACCGCTTGGCTAGAGTGTGGCTGGGCTTTCCCCTGTAGGGTGAAGGAGTCTGTGACACGGATCGCTCCATAGCCTGTCCGTGAGCTACTGTCCACGTGCATGGAGGAACCATCACAGAACCAGCAAACAAAGCCCTGTACACTGAGTTTCCTCAAGCCAGTCACTGGTGTTCAATGGTGGTAAAGGGCACTCATGCGTGGCTCTGGTCACAACTAGATCATAGGGAGCTGGTGGGTCCTGCGGATGCTTTTGAAAATCCACCCCACGCGACACCAAGGAAATAGTCCACTTGGCAATCCTGGCGTTGGACACCTGGCCATTCTGGACTTCTCCTGACAAAATGTACTTAAGCGGTGTGTGGGGGCGTCTGGACAATCACATGGGCGCCTCCAATCATGAATTCCCAATGTGTTAGAGCCCAGATAAGAGCGAGGCATGTCTTCTTGTATGGACTAAATTTGGTCTCGTGTGGATCCAAATTCCGGGAGGCATATGCTATTACACGCTGAGTTCCGTTTTGTTGCTGTGATAAGACCGACCCTATGCTCCTGTCAGAGGTGGCTAGCTGAATAAGGAACGGCTTGGCCATGTTCGGGTGCACCAGAGCCGGCACTCTCATCAAATCCTCCTTAAGATGAGCAAAAGCCTGCCACTTGGCGTTCTTCTTTAGTAGGACATACAGAGGCTTCGCTTTGGCGGCGAAGGACTCTATAAAATCCCTAGAAAAGTTGAACGTCCCAAGGAGGGAACGCAGGGAGTGCACATCTGTAGCGGCTGGCAACTTCAAGATCCCTTCTACCCGCTGCGCATTGGGAGTGCGACCATCAGTGTGTAAACAAAGACCGAGGTATTTCACCTCCATGGACACCAACTGGGCCTTTTCCCTATTGGCCTTGAAGCCGATGTCACGGATGATCCCTAACACTTCGTGGGTGATTTCCCGGGTCTTTTCTTCCGTAGCTGAATGGACCAGAATGTCTTCCATGTAGGATAAGACGTGGGACCTTGAAGCTGGCTGCAGCTTGTTCCACATCTTCACCACGTGTGCATGGCAAATGCTTGTGCTGGAATGGAAGCCCTGGGGCATGTGTTTAAACACATACTGTTGGCCCCAGAACATGAAGGCAAATTTATACCAACACGCCTCGTGGAGGGGAATCGAGTGGAAAGCGTTCGCCAAATCAACGACACTGTAGTATTTAGCTCCCACAGCAATGGCGGACAGGATTTCATTATACTTTACCACCACAGGCGCCATGGGAGGAGTCACAGAGTTCAAAGCTCTGAAGTCTACAGTCATCCTCCACGTTTTGCCATCAGATTTTAGTACTGGCCGCAAGGGCACATTACACATTAACTGCATAGAGGTTATTACGTCCCATTGGAGGAGCCCCTCTATGGTTCTTCCTATGCTTCTTCAGCCTCGGTTGGGTATTTGTATTGTTTTTGAGGCAGGCGATCTTGGCCTTCTATCAGGACGCAAGCCTCCTTTACAACCCCACACTCAATTTTATCTCTGATCCAGACTTCCAGGAAAGCTTTCACCCACGGGTCACTGGTCACACAACGCACAGGGGCAGGATCTTTAATGGCAACACAGTGGTGCACGGCCGAAATCTCAAAAAAAAAAAAAAAAAATCTAATTTCCACAGAAACCCATTCGCTTAGTGAACGGTGAGCTTGTTTCCCCGGAGGAAGCCGATGCCCAAGAGGCCATTGTCCTCACCCTGGTTCTTGCATGCCCACAGCTGAAAACGGAACATCTCTATGGACATTGGGATATTTGTCCATGCTCGGGCTAGGTGACCCCCCCGCCATATCCAGAAAGCTGGACATGCTCGGGCGTGGGTTCACCATGCTTGACCAATTTGGGGTACAGCACATTCAGTGCCGCACCAGAATCCACAAGAAGGGTGTCAGGAGTCTTTTCCATCTCGGTCCTGATGCCTGCCTTCACCCAGAACCTTCCCCAGTTGTCTGGCTGCCACTTAGCCACGACATTGCGGGGAAGATTCCTGGACTAAAGGCACCCTTATTCTTGCAAGTCTAAGGTCAGGTAGTATCCAGCCGGGGGTGGGCCGTTGATCACGGCCTGGACCGGCTGTTTACCACCTGTAGGAAGCTGCTTGTCCAGAGCTTCCAGAATCTCTGATGTGGGCTGTTTGTCGAACTGGCTTATGTTCAGTCCGCACTTCTGTAGCATGCCCCAGATTCTGACTCTCTCCGAAGAGTACGTCTGGGCCATGGGATTGTACCCACCAGACGTCTTCTGGGGAGCGCCAGACTCAGAGCACTGTTTGGGGGCAATGGGCTGCTGTGGGGGGTTCCCTGCTTTGCCTGGCTGGCTGCTGGTGTCGCTTCTCAGCCACTGCCTCCTGTCCTGTCGGGGAGCTGGGCCCGAGTTCCAATTCCCACATGGAATGGAATTCAGCACCGTCTTTCTGTGTTGGGAATGGGGCCCATACGAATTTTCTGACCCGGACAAAGTGCAAGTGTGCTCTATGTCATGAAGCAGCAGAGTGCTCGTGAAAACCCTGAAGCTTTCCTGGTGCGCAAGCAGCTCCTCACCATTTTGGCTAAGAAGTTCCCCTTAACCCCCTCTGGGCACAATTTTAATCATGTGAAGAAGCTCCTGTACGGAGGTCTTAATCATGAGACAAAAATGGCCCTGGCTTTAGTGGATCCTGTCACAACAGGCTGGAAGGAGTTTGGCAATAACCTCCGGCGGGTCTCTGACCTGCTGCACGAGGCAGGTTCACTCAAACCTCTAGCCAAACCCCACAGGAAGGATGCTGGGAACTGGGAGCCCATAGCCGAGGTCATGTACACGAACTATGGACCCCACTCCCAGCACCGCAAGACAGTGCCGAATTCTGTCCCGATGGGGAACTGGAATCTGCGCCCCTGTAACAGACACGACAATAGGCAATGGCAAGGCAGGGATGCCCGAGGCTAGCCCGACAAGACAGGGAATTCCGCTCCCCCACCGGCTGTCACAAAACCGTCCCCAGACTCGAACGCTCCCAGAGAGCTGTCTGGAGGGTATGATCCCACATCCCAGACATACTCCACTGAATGTGTGCGACTCTGGAGCGCACTCCGTAAGTTCAGACTGGACATGAGCCAGTTCAACAAGAGGCCAACCTCTGAACTTTGGGAGGCTCTGGATAAGCAGCTCCAGGCGGTTGGTTAACAGCCGGTCCAGGCCGTGACCAACGGCCCCCCTCCAGCTGGATACTACTCTAACCTGGATCTGCAAGATTACGGGTGCCCCTGGTCCAGGAAGCTTCCCCATAATGTCGTGGCTAAACTGAAGCCAGAGAGATGGGTAATCTTCTGGTGAAGGCAGGCATTGGGACTGAGAAGGACAAGACTCCTGCCACTCTGCTTGTAGATTCTGGCACAGCACTGAATGTGCTGTATCCAAAACTAGTGAGGCATAGTGTGCCCACCCCCAAGAAGGTCCAGTTGTCTGGATATGGGGGGGGACACCTAGCAAAGGCTTGGGACAACATTCCAATGTCCATAGAAACGTTCTGTTTCAAACTGTGGGCTTGTGAGAACCGCGGGGAGGGTGAAGGTCTTTTGGGCATTGGCTTCCTCTGGGGAAATAAGCTCACCGTGGACTACACGAATGGGTTCTTATGGCAATTGGACCAAGAAGCCTTAGAGATCTCCGCAGTTCACCACTGTGCTGCCATCAACGCCCCTGCCCCTGTGTAGTGCGTTACTAGTGACCTGTGGGTTCAGGCCTTTCCTGAAGTGTGGATTTGAGACAAAATTGATTGTGGCAAGGTGAAGGGTGCTTGCGTGCTAATCGAGGACAAGGATCCCTCACCTCAAAAGCAGTACAAATATCCTGCCGAGGCAGAGGAAGGTATAGGGGAGACAATTAAAGGTCTTGTCCAGTGGAACGTCGTCAGTCCTATGCAGTCCACCTGCAACATGCCCTTGCGGCCAGTGCTTAAGGCCGATGGCAAAACGTGGCACATGACGGTAGACTTCAGGGCTCTGAATTCCGTCACTCTGCCCGTTCAACCAGTCATTGCCAAATACAATGAGATATTGTCTGCAATTGTGGATGGGGCAAAATATTACAGTGTGATCGATCTGGCCAATGCTCTCCACTCCATACCATTGCACAAGGCATGCTGGTATAAATTTGCCTTCATGTTTCAGGGACAGCAGTATGTGTTTAAGCGCATGCCCCAAGGTTTCCATTCAAGCCCCAGCATCTGCCACGCACATGTAGTCAAGATGTGGACTAAGCTGCAGTCAGCCTCATGAGCCCACGTTTTGTCGTACGTGAATGACATCCTCATCCACTCTGATTCAGAAGAAAAGATCAGGGACATCACCCACGAGGTGTTGGCCATCCTGCGGGATACTGGTTTCGTGGCCAACCGAGAAAAGGCACAGTTGGTGACCACAGAGGTCAGATACCTAGGACTCTGTTTAGGCACAGAAGGGCACGTGCCGGATGCCCAAAGGGTCAAGATAATTTCCAAATGACCCACACCTATGGATGTGCATTCACTCCATTCTCTCCTGGGAACATTCAATTTCTCCAGGTACTTTATTGAGTCTTTTGCCGCCAAGACAAAACCTCTTTATGCCCTGTTGAGAAAGAATGCCCAGTGGGAGTGGAGAGAGGCACAGCAGTAGGCATTCGCTCAACTTAAGGAAGATCTGATGAGGGCACCAGTTTTGGCGCGCCCACACATGTCCAGACCATTCCTCATACAACTAGCCACCTCGGATAGGAGTATAGGAGCAGTTCTGTCACAGCAGCTGAACGGCACTCAGCGAGTTATAGCATATGCCTTCTGAAATTTGAAACATCCTGAAACCAAATTTACACCATGCGAGAAAACATGCCTCACACTAATCTGGGCTCTGACGCATTGGGAGTTTATGGTCAGAGGCGCCTGTGTGATTTCCCAGAGGAGAGAGCAGAGGGAGCAGAGTAGAGGGTCTGTGAAAACATCCTATATCAGGTGTGTTTACAGGCTTGAGGGGCTGTGCTTGCTTGTCTGTTTGTTGCTTGTGTTTGTTTGGCCTTGCTTGTGTTTGTTTGGCCTTACTTGTGTGTGTTTGGCCTTGCTTGTGTTTGTTTAGTCTCTTTGTGCTGGCCGTGTGCTCTCCCTGAGCACATGGTCTGACTAACGAGGGGAAGGAGCAAGCTGGGGGAGGAGCTTTATTAGGAGCTTCCAACAGCCCTCTAGCTCATTTCCCAGAGGAGAGAGCAGAGGGAGAAGAGCAGAGGATCTGTGAAGACATCCTATATCAGGTGTGTTTACAGGCTTGAGGTGCTGTGCTTGCTTGTCTGTTTGTTGCTTGTGTTTGTTTGTCCTTGCTTGTGTTTGTTTGTCCTTGCTTGTGTTTGTTTGGCCTTGCTTGTGTGTGTTTGGCCTTGCTTGTGTGTGTTGTGCTGGCTGTGTGCTCTCTCTGGGCACATGGTCTGACTAACGGGGGGAGGAGCCAGCTAGGGGGGAGGAGCTTTATTAGGAGCTTCCAATGGCACACGCCTTTGGCGCGCACACTTAAAGTATTCTATTTCAGTCCTTCAACTTTAACCCTTGGCATTCAGTAGAGCAGACATAGCTTATACACTCAGTTATTCTTTCTAGAATTACGTACTGTACTGCTCTCTCTAGTTTCAAGGATGGAAGGTGAGGGAGCTACCGCAGTCACCTGTAACACTTGTGGCATGTTCTTTTTCTTGCCATAAGATGTTCTCGGGTACACCTGCGCCAAGTGCAAACTGGTCACCTTCTTGGAAGAGAAGGTGCGCCAGCTGAAGGCACAAGTTTCTGATCTTCATCTTATTAGGGAATGGGAGGAGTTTTTGGATAGGGCAGAGAGGACCTACCAGAAGACCGAATGCACAGAAGAGCTGCCAGACCAGTAAGTTAGCACACTGTGCCAGGAAATGGAGGCTTGGGCGAATGTCACACGGAGGAGTAGAAGGACCAGGAAGGCAACAGAGACTCTCAACCTGCACAATCGCTTCAAAGTTCTTGGCGTTATGAACAATGAGGAGCGCCATGCGGAGGGAACAGAATATCAACAAGAAGAAATCCAACTTCGGCAACAGGAAATAGGTCAATGCTCCCAGCCTCAACAGAATGCCCAGGCAGTCCTAGTGGAACATGCTCGTCGAAGAGACCAGGACAAGCCGCAGAGGAGGCAAGTTCTGGTTGTTGGGGACTCTTTGCTCAGAGGAACCGAAACAGCAATTTGCAAACCGGACAAGCTCAATCGAGAGGTCTGCTGTCTTCCTGGGGCCAGGATCAACCACGTAACGGAGAGGCTAACCAGGCTGGTCAAACCCACTGACCGTAAGCCCCTCATTTTGGTTCATGTTGGAACCAATGACACTGCGAGAAGCAGCTTTTACCACATTGCAAAGGACTATGAGCTTATGGGAAGAAAGCTTAAGGACCTTGGTGGGCAGGTGGTCATTTCATCTCTCCTCCCTGTTCAAGGATATGGCGCACGTAGGGAAAGGACAATAGCAGAGGTCAACAACGCACGTGGTGCCACCAGCAACGGTTTGGGGTTTTGGAACATGGCCTGAATTTCCATGAACGTGGGCTCCTGGCGAGGGATGGGCTGCTCCTCACAAAACTTGGCAGGAATGTTTTTGCAAACAGTCTCGCAAGGAGGATTAAGAGGTCTTTAAACTAAGTTCCGCTGGGGAGGGAGACAGTATTATTCAGGGCAGGGACTTGGTGAGCGCTGGGGGAAAAGGCTCAATTGATACTGGACAAGTAGTACAAGGGGCCAATGGTGGGAGGAGTAGAAACAATAGTACAGGACTTGCAGGAAGGGCCTGGGGACTTAAGTGTCTCTACACTAATGCACGGAGTATGGGAAAGAAGCAGGATGATCTTGAACTCCTAGTACAACAAAATAAATACGATTTGATAGGCATCACTGAGACCTGGTGGGATGAGTCTCATGATTGGAATATAGGAATAGAGGGGCATAGCTTATTTTGTAAAAATAGACCAAACAAGAAAGGAGGAGGAGTAGCCTTGTATGTCAAGGATGTTTTCATCTGTGAAGAGATCCTTGACTTAAACCCAGTAAGCCTGGTCGAGAGCATTTGGGTAAGAATTAAAGGAGTGAGAAACAATAGGGATATTCTGGTGGGGGTTTACTACAGACCTCCAACCCAGACTGAGGAGTTTGATGACACCTTCCTCAACCAAATGACTGCACATTCAAGGAGGAGAGATACAGTATTAATAGGAGATTTCAATTACTCAGATATATGCTGGCAGTCAAACTCTGCCAAGACAGCAAGGTCCAGCAAGTTTCTTGCTTGTCTTGCAGACAACTTCATGGTCCAGAAGGTGGAAGAGGCCACAAGGGGATCAAATATTCTAGATCTGATCCTGACCAACAGGGATGACCCTGTTAATGAGGTAGAAGTGGTTGGATCTTTAGGGGGTAGTGACCATGCCGTATTGGAATTTGGCATTCAGTGGGAAGGAGAAGATAAGGGTAGCCAAACACTCATCTTAGATTTTAAAAAAGCGGACTTCGGTAAACTTAGGGAGCTGCTGGCTGGAATTCCGTGGTCAAGAATAGTGAAAGAGAAAGGAGTTCAGGAGACATGGGAGTTCCTTAAAAAGGAGATACTGAAGGCACAGTCTAAAACTGTGCCAATAAGGAGGGAAAATGGAAGGCATCTGAAGAAACCAGAATGGTTGACTAAAGAACTCTCAGCTGAGCTAAGAGTTAAAAGAAACATGTATAGGAAATGGAAGAAGAGGGAAACCACCAAAGAAGAATTTAAGCAAGTGGCCCGGAGATGTAGGGAGGAGGTCAGAAAGGCTAAAGCACAGAACGAACTTAGGCTGGCCAGAGACATTAAAATAAAATAAAAAGGGCTTTTTTAAATACGTCCACAACTAAAGGAAAAAGAAGGAGACGATAGGGTCGCTGTGCAGAGAAGATGGTGAATTACTCACAGGGGGAAGAGAAAAGGCAGAACTACTTAACACCTTCTTTGTCTCAGTTTTTTTTCCCAGAAAGCTACAAGCACTCAACCTGGCAGTTGGGGAGCAGGTGAGGAAGCAGGGGAAATGAGGCACGTAATAGGTAGAGAGGTGGTACGGGAATACCTGGCCACACTGGATGAATTCAAGTCTCCAGGGCCAGAAGAATTGCATCCTAGGATATTAAAAGAGCTGGCAGAGGTCATTTCGGAACCGCTTGCTATAATCTTTGAGAAATCTTGGAGAAGAAGTTCCAGCAGACTGGAAGAGAGCAAATGTTGTCCCCATCTTCAAGAAGGGAAAAAAAGAGGACCCAAATAATTATCGCCCAGTCAGCCTGACATCAGTACCCGGAAAGATCCTGGAGCAGATCATTAAGCAGTCAGTTTCTAATCACTTAGAAAGCAAGGCGGTAATCACGAGAAGTCAACATGGATTTCTCAAAAATAAGTCATGCCAGACTAATCTTATCTCTTTTTATGATAGAGTTACTAGCTTGATAGATGAAGGGAATGCTGTGGATTTAGCATATCTCGATTTCAGTAAGGCCTTTGACAAAGTTCCCCATGACATTCTTGCAAAGAAACTAGTAAAATGTGGGCTGGACAGGGCTACTGTTAGTTGTATTTGTAATTGGTTGACCGACCGAACCCAAAGAGTGATCACGAGTGGCTGCTTCTCATCCTGGAGAGAAGTGACTAGTGGCGTGCCACAGGGTTCTGTCCTGGGCCCAGTGCGGTTCAATATTTTTATCAACGACTTGGATGAAGGAATAGAGGGCATGCTCATCAAATTTGCAGATGACACCAAATTGGAAGGGGTTGCTAATACACCAGAGGACAGGATCAAAATTCAAAATGACCTGGATAGATTGGAGAGCTGGGCCAAGGCTAACAAAATGAAATTCAACAGAGAGAAGTGTAAGGTCCTACACTTAGGTAGAAAAAATGGAATACAGAAATATAGGATGGGGGACAAGTGGCTGGACATGTGAAAGGGATCTAGGAGTCTTCATAGACCACAAGTTGAACATGAGTCAGCAGTGTGATGCGGCAGCCAAGAAAGCCAATGCAATTTTCGGCTGCATCAACAGGAGTATGGTGTCTAGATTGAGGGAGGTACTGGTACCACTCTACTCTTCTTTGCTTAGAGCTCATCTTGAATACTGTGTCCAGTTCTGGGCACCCCAATTCAAGAAGGACATGGTCAAGCTGGAGCAAGGCCAGTGGAGGGCGACCAAAATGGTGAGAGACCTGGAAGCCATGCCCTATGAGGACGGACTTAGAGAGCTGGGTATGTTTAGTCTGCAGAAGAGAAAGTTAAGAGGAGACACGATAGCCATGTTTAAATATTTGAAGGGATGCCATGTAGAGGACGGAGAGGGCTTGTTTTCTGCTGCTCCAGAGACCAGGACAAGGACCAATGGATTCAAGCTGCAGGAAAGGAGATTCCACCTGAACCTCATGAAGAACTTCCTGACAGTCAGGGCTGTCCGGCAGTGGAATATGCTGCCTCGGAGTGTAGTGGGGTCTCCTTTCTTGGAGGTTTTTAAGCAGAGGCTAGATGGCCATCTGTCGGGACTGCTTTGAGGGTGTTCCTGCATTGTAGGAGGTTGGACTGGATGGCCCGTGTGGTCTCTTCCAACTCTACATTTCTATGATTCTATGATTCTATGATCGTGCAGACCCCGAGAAGCCAGTTAAGTACATTCTGTCGGGGAACGTTCAGGATGGCCAGGTATCTAACACCCGGATTGCCAAATGGACTGTTTTCCTAGTATCGCATGGGGTGGACTTTCAAAAGCAGCCACAAGACCCACCTGTTCCCTATGGTCTAGTTGTGACCGGAACTACGAATGAGTGTCTGTTGCCACCATTGTACAATGGCCGGTTGAGTGGGGAGCCTCCCTCAAAGAAGCTTAGTTACAGGGCTTTGTTTGTTGGTTCTGTGACGATTCCTCCATGCACGTGGATGGGAGCCGACGGACAGGCTATGGAGTGATCCGGGTCACAGACTCCTTCATCCTACAGGCGAAAACCTGGCCACACTCCAGCCAAGTGGCGGAAGTAGAAGCTCTAGGGGCTAAGAGCACGAACCACTTTACTGCCCACTCACCATTTCCCCCGATTTGGATTGGACTGCTAAGGCAGCCAGTGTGTGGCTTCCAATGACCTGAAAACGGCAGATTGGAAACCCATCGCCCATCTGGACAAATGAGTTAGGATAGCTGCTCAGACTGAGGAAAGAACATGGGTTGCTCATGTTCGAGGGCATCAGAAAAAGGGCACCTGTATCTGGAATGCAAGGGCAGATGTCTTAGCTCGAGACGCTGCTTTGCTAGACGATGGGGCAGCCATCAAGGTTAATCCAAAGCAGTTGCTGCTTCCCCCAATGTTTGATTTGGGCACCCTTCAGAAGGATGACCCTGAAATTGCAGAGTTGGCCAGGAATGGCTCTCATGAGTCAGGCTGCTTCCAAATAGAACAAATAGGAGTGATCTGGGCAATCAATACCAGTGGCCAGCAACATTACCCAGAGACTTGAGGGGGGATATAATTCAGTTTGTCCATGAACAAGGACACCACGGACGTGGCGTCACTTTAGACCAGTGGTTCTCAACCTGTGGGTCCCCAGATGTTTTTGGACTTCAGCTCCCAGAAGCCCTGAGCATTGACCATAGTGGCTGGGGCTTCTGGGAGCTGAAGTCCACAAACATCTGAGGACCCACAGGTTGAGAACCACTGCTTTAAACAGAGTGCAGGAAACCAGTTCGTGGCCCCAGATGAAGCAAGATGTTAACCAGTGGGTTGACAATTGCTTATCTTGTGCCATGGTCAACACTGACCCCACCGGACCCAAAGCTCCCATACAGCATCAGCGGATTGAGGGTCTGTGGACCCAAATCCAAATTGACTTTATAGGTCTCTTGCCTACCACATCTAGGGGGAACAAGTACTGCTTGACAGTAGTTGATCCCTTCAGCAAGTGGTTGAGGCGTTTCCCTGCAAAGACAACACAGCTGGCACAGCTGTGCAGCTGCTGTTTAACAATGTCTGGACTCGATGGGGTGTGTCACGTGACCTGGACTCAGACCTCAGACCACACTTCACTGGGGAAGTGACCCGAGAGCTGTGCAAGGCGCTGGGCATACGTCAGCGATTCCACATCGCCCATCATCCACAGAGCTCCGGGCAGATTGAGAGGACCAATCGCTCTCTGAAGGAAGTGCTCCGGAAGGTGGTGCGTTCCTCTGGGAAAGATTGGGACACCAAACTGCCCATCATCCTGATGGCATTCAGGGGCACTGTGGCATCGCATGGTTTTACGCCACACATAGTTATGACAGGGTGTAAAATGATGCTGCTCGAGGCCTTCTGGATCGACACCAGCCTCCTGTCAGATTTGGAACCCGTTGTTCTAAACAACGAATGGGTGAAAAATCTGATCCAGCATGTGGGGCAAGTACACAGAAGGTGGCCTCCCAGCTGGGCAAAAACCTCCAGAAAATGGATAAAAGACTGGGGTGGGTGCATCATCCATGCCAGTGGGGAGAAGGGCAGCTTGTCCTATATAGAAATTTCTATAGGGATAAGCACTCTCTTGCCACTAAATGGGTGGGCCAAGTCCCCATTTTATTTATTTATTTATTTATTTTATTGAAAGTAACAAAAATTGATTTACAAACCAACAGATTTATACAGTTTTTTCCATATAAAAACATGCTTTTTTAACAATTTGCTATTTGACTATATACAACCCCATTACAAAACTTCCACCCTTCTCTTGTTTGAACCTCATTTTCTTTATAAATATTTCTTAGTGATCCTCATTCTTAACTGTTATATCTATGATGACTTGCCTCGTATTTGTTATATTATTCCTTCCTTTTTCTTTCCTCTCTTATGCTTAACTTATTCCAGTTCTCTTCTATTGATTTTTTTAAAGAGCTCAAGTTACATTCTTTCTTATCATACTTTTGATCCCTCATTCTATGCCTAAGATCCGCCAACGTAATATATTCCATAACTCTCTGAAACCACATATCCAATGTTGGTATTTCCTGTCTCTTCCAGTATTTTGCATATTCAACTCTAGCTGCAGAGATCATATATAGTATTATTTCTTCATATTTTTTATATTTTTTGTCAATCTGATGCAGCATATTTAACAAAAATATTTCAGGGGTTAACAGGATCTCTATTTGTAATACATCCTTCATTACTCTGTGCACCTTTTTCCAATAACATTTTACTCTGTTACATTGCCACCACATATGATAAAAAGTTCCATTTTCTTTTGAACATTTCCAACAGTTCTTATTTTTCAATTTGTACATATTACTTAACTTTGCAGGGTCCATCTGTGTAACATTTTTAAATAGTTTTCTTTGAGATTTTGTGCCAGAGTAAACTTCTCTCCCAACGTTCCAAATCTATTTCGTGTCCGATATTTTGGGCCCATATTACCATTGTTTCTTTTATTGTCTCTGTTTCCGTTTCTCTATCCAATATAAACTTATAGAAACGAGATGTTAAATGCTCTTTTTTTTTTCAAATATTATTTTTTTCCCAGTCGTTTAAATGGGGGTTTATTTCTATCCCTTCTAATTTATGGTCCATTTTGAATCTTTCCTTTAATTGCATATGTAAGAACCACTGACAGTTCCATCCTTCCTCCAACAATTCCTCTCTTGTTTTTATTCTCTGTCCACCATCAGGGTCCCTTACAATCACATCTCTATACGTAAGCCATCTGGTTGTTGAGGCCCCATCCCCATTTTAAAGAGAGTTTCTCCTGCAGTATACCAGGTCCGTATACCAAGGAAAAGGGGAGATTGGTTTAAATTCTTTCATGTTTCCCAGCTAAAAGAATGGAAGGGTCAGCTGGTTGATCCTGCATCAGTGGTCATCCCCAGGCAAGAAGATCCCGGTGTCCAAGGACCCAACGTCAGCTCTTTGCTCTGGAAGACTTCCTTAAACCATAAGGAGGTGCCTGCCATCAATTTGTCAGAGACATTCATCTCCATTTATGAGGCTTTTGATAATGGTTAAACTGGCTTTGTCTAGACGGGACGGAGAGGAGTGGCACCCTCTCCGACTCCCAATTGATATAAATAGGTTTTTTTCTTGCTTGGTTTAGTGTTGTATAGGTAGTTTTCTTCTTTTTGTGTGTGGGATATTTCTTTCTTTACACTGTTTTGGGATGGCTGTCCTGAGGCCCTCCTTTTTCTGAGGTAGGTCGGGCATATAGAGTCAGCCCTGATTCCCTGAGGAAGGGGCAAGAGTCCGACTGGGACGTCGGCATTCTCTCAACTTGGAGGGATTGCCTGGTGCAATGGCTCCCTGGGATGTAAGGGCAAGATGACGAGGGTCTAGCAACCCTCTCAGAAGAACCAGGTCTGACTCTGGACTCCCAGTCTACTGCCCAGAATAACCCCTGACTTTGAGAGAACTCCCTCCTCATTCTATCTGCATGCTGGGACTGTAAGGGTGAGAACAATCCAAGCCGCTCCCTAGCTTATTACTCAATTTGGCCTTGAATTCCTAAACATAGGTCCACTCTCTGATGCCCCATAAGGGCCGGGGAACCACACAATTGGTAAGACGCCTGGCTCCAGTGCATTGTGCCCAATCTGCATATTTTAATAGAATATTTGCATACATAAGCCCAACCATCTGGGCCAATCACCAAGAGGGTCAGCGTCCGCTCTGGCAACTAGCAAGCCTAGCCTGCACTTGCCTCGTATTGGTTTCATTGTCTGTCTTTTAACCTGTTTGGGAGCCCCTGCCGCAAGGCGAAGACCAGAGCCTAACCTAATTCAATCAGAGCAAGTGTGTACCACGGCCATTGCAATGGCTAGTCATGGCAGAGGGTAACAAAATACAAAGGATTGCATTATCTGCCCTCTCATACTGTGCCATGATAGTTATTGCATGCCCGATCCACCACAGAAGGTATGTGACCAGAGGGCCGTCCTCTACTGAGGTCTGGTCAGACTGACCTTTGCCTTAGGGTGAATTAGGTCTGAGGCAGTCACTCCTGCAGCCTCTGTGATAGTAACTTAGTCTGGCATCCTGTTAGCACCAACTGAGGGTCCCATCATCCCTGGATAATTTGCTGTTCACTTGAATTCGAACCCAGTTCCCAGTAGGCCTTGAGCTGGCAATTTGCATTTGTTATATACATTGGCTGCTAACAATAGCTACTAAATAGCTACAGGTCGATGGCTCCAGAGAACCCGGATGACCCTCGGACCAGACCATCACCCCTGGATACTGAGGGGGGGTGAACTCCAAACTACTGTAGTTCCAGCTGGGATCCCTTACGAGGAGGTGGCTCGAGCCCCTAACGCTGCTGTGGGACCTGAGGGGGTGATCCAGACGTCCTCCAACAGACTTTAAGGACTGTTTTACCATTGCCCCCACTTCTGAGGACTTTTGCCTTTCCAAATGGATACTTCCACTGCCCTTCTCCTGCAAAGAGTTAGTGTCCTCCAGCTAACTTTCCTACAGACCTGGACATTTTGTTGCAGTTCCTACCCCGTTACATGGACGGACTCTTATTTTGCTCATTGGTTCCAGTTACAAAACTTTTCCTGTTTCTGGGGGGGGGGGTGCCAAGACTTTTGCTCGCAGCTCACCTCCCCCAGACTACGAACTCTCATACCACCATCCACATTGGACTACAAATTGCTTGTTGGTTTGCCTTCATTGCCAGACCCTGCACTGGATTTACCGCTTTGTCATTGCTCATTTGTTATTTTCCATTGCTCCGGTTCTTTCCATTGGTTGCCGGCTATTGCTTATTGCTTATTATTCATTGCTCATTACATTCTGCTCATTGCCATTGTGTATGTTTGTATGAATGTGTAGGTTTAGGTTTTATATAGGATTTTTTTTTTATGAGATAGAAACCTTTGTGCTCCCTGAAAATCCCCTGGCCCTTGGTATGATGCTACATCTGTGCTGATAGACCCCTATTCGGCTCGAAATTTATTTTGAAATGTTTAATTGGAAAATGTTCAATTTGTTTCAAATTGCCCATTTTTTTGGTGGGGGATTGTTATACCGTGAACTGGCCCGGCTTCAGAAGATATTAGATATCATTTTGGTATCACAATTTGGCCCCATTTTGCCACCCTCGGTCAATTGTTCGTGAGGCCCCCGAACGAGCACAGAGCTAGGCATGGCCATTAATTGCTGAACATTCCTTTCTCCACCCAGGCAAGCCACACTCAGACAGATCTTGCTTTAGGAGACCTCCTCAGACAAACACCTCATTAAGGAGGCACGCTAATACAAAGAGCCCCCTGCCATGAGCAGGTAACTTGACAAGCTAGATGCTTAACTGTCAAGCGCGGTGCATCTGCATACTGGCCATTCCACTGTCGATTCGGACTTAATTCAATCATGCTAAATTCTGACCTTTCGGAGACATTGTCTCACGCCTAAACCTCATTGTTCTCTCCCAAGTACAGACTAGCCTGCGGTCATATTTTCCCTATAAAAACCCCCGATTCCGAGAACTTCCTTGGATTGCTCTGAACTTCCATCCCGCCTTGCTGCCACTTCGTCCACCGAGCTTTCCCCTCAGTCTCCATCCGAGACTGCGCAATTACGGACCTCCACTGTGATCTTCTCTGGGCTTTGGACAGGTGTAGTATCACTCAATTCAACAAACCCTCGAACTCCTCTATATCACTAACACCTTTATTTCCTATAGTTACTTGTGTGAATGTGTTGCATACACTGTTTGCCTGTATTTAATAAAATCACAGTTAATTACATATTTTGCTGTGCTTCTTGACTTAGCCTGACCCCGTAGACATTGGGTTGCAAGATCCTGCTAAGTTACCCTACCTCTCGCTAGCTTAAGTGAGTGCTCCAGCTATTTTCCCCCAACTATTGTTTGTTGTTGTATGGCTATTTAGGTGTCCCTCCCGGGACCCCCAGAGAACAGGGTAACACCATGATGATGCCAAAACACCTTGCAATTAAGGTATGGTGATTAAGGGCCTCTGACTCACTTCCTGTGGGTCTACACACAAGAAAACAGTAGGGCCCTGACAAGCACCCAAGCAAGCCTCCCTCAAATTAATCAGCCTTATCCCAGCAGATGGAATCTCATCAAAACACAATAGAACACCTGAGCCTTAACAAGCACAGAAGCAAGCTAGCATCCTCCCAGTTTACAGAAGAATATAACCAGGCAGCTTTAACCCAACAAATTATTTGAGACTGGAGACGTTTATCCCGACATACATAAATTTACCTTTTGCTATCCCTTACCACCACTCCCATACAAAATGTCTATTAGTGTGTGTTAGCCTGTGTTAACTCTGTGTTAGCCAAGCTCCTGTAGCCAAGTTTTAACTTAGTTTTGTGTGTCTGATCTCCTTATCTCATGGCTGGTTATCAAATATGTGAAGATCAAAGAGATGTTACACTTGAAGCAACCATGTTGGTTGATGGGTCCTGCTTATCATGTCATGCAGGGAGGCCACCAGCCACACTGCATGATATACTAACTCAAGTCCCTCTTAGTTTTGCTCCTAGCATGTAGAACATATATGGTACTAATAAGAACTCCCTGGACTTGTCGAATTTGGCAAGATATGAAAAGAAATGGTGAACATACATGAAGCAAATCCATTCTGTATTTATGTTATGCAAAGGACATTAAACTGGACTACCTGCCTCTCTGCTAGGTTATGTCTGGTCTGTTTGGCTCAGTTAGGTTTTGAAGCCACTGTTTCTGATAGCTCTCCTTTGAATGTTGATTACTGCCAGCTTAATAATACATCACAAGCACATATATGCAATACAAAATAATATAAAATAATATAAAATATGAAATAATTTTGCACATTTATCCAGAGAGACACAAATTATATTCGTAAATTGTTATTTTATTTTGTTTTTTTGCAGGTAACAAAGATATAGATTGAAAAATATCTGTTGCTGCTGCTGCTGCTGCTGCTGTGCCTTTCAGTCATTTCCCGCCTTTGACAACCCTAAGGTGAGCCTGTCATTTTTTTTTTTTTTTTACAAGATTTGTTCAGGGATGTTTGCCTTTGCCTTCTTTTGAAACTGAGAGTGTGTGACTTACACAGGGCTGTGGCTGAGTGGGGATTCAAACCTGGTCTCCAGAGTCCTAGTCCAACACTAAAACCACTGTGCCATGTTGGCTTTTATGTTATGTATATTCCATATATTTGGTCACAAAGTAAAAATACTACAGGTAAAAAGAGCCAGTTGTGGGAAATTCCTACTGTGCTTGATCAGTGAATTTGCTATGACCTTCTTGGTAATCATGATTGGATTCCTGTGGGAATTTTTCAAAGTGAACCTAAAAAAAGAAAAAAGCTTCTAATTAAATTCTTTGTTCCCAATTATACTAACAAACATTTGATATATCGCATTATAGAAATCATCACATAATATTGCTTAAAACCTTCATCAAGTATAGTTTGTTCTGTTATGTAACATTCAAAGTACAGTAGGTCTTAGGAAGGAAAAAAGGAAGACTATGAAGGTATGTTTAATTCTATAACTAGAACTTATAAATATTACTACTGTTTAATGGATTATATATTTTTGTTATATTTTTAATAGAAATAATTAAAAAAAGAAAAAAGGAGACAAGAGATTTGGATATAACAAGTTATTACTGTTGTTGCTGTTGTTATTATTATACTATTATTACCATCACCATCATCTTAATTTATACCCCACTTTTTTCCATGGTTGGGGCTCAAAGTGGCTTACAACAATTAAAAAAAACAGATAGCACAGAATACAATTAAATACAATTAAAAAATAAAAAATAATTAAAACAAAATTGAAACCCATAATTAAAAACTGACACAGTCACAAATTCAGCAATTTCAGCACAATTAACAATATCCAGCACCTTCTATGAGACAGGCCACAGAATAAACTTTTTTCATAGTGCTAAGGATGTAGCATATCCTGATTTCAGAAAGGATTTTGACAAGGTCCCTTATGTTTTTTTAAATAATTTTTATTAAAATAGTTCCATACATAAATCTCATGTGTCTCATTAATACATTGTTTACACAGTTTCTTTATCAATAATATATAGATTCCTACATACATTCCTACATATAATTACTGCAATTATTAACATTTAAATCTTTCCAAATATATATTTTAAAACCTCTATTCCTTTCCGTCCCAAATCCCTCCCCCCTTTAATGTTTATCTCGATATTATCTTCTCTCCCAATTTTTTCTCTTCCCACCCTCCTTCCCCTCCCCTTCCCCCTACCTACTATCCTTTTTTCTGTGCTTTCTTCAAATCAAACCTGCTTTTCAATGTTTCCACCAAACCTACAATTTATGTATTATCTTTTTATTGTCGTGTGTCTAGATTATATTGTTGTACACTTAAATTTTTTAAAACCAAAAAAATTTCTTGCCCACTTATATATTTACTGTTAATTATCTAGTACACTTCCTCTAATGCTATCTTATAAATCTTCTGTTCCTCCCCCTCTTAATCCACAACTACTAGATCACATTTGTCTTATTATCTATCCTATTACTATAATTACCTTCCTTTTACCCATTCTATAACTGGCTTCCAATTCCTTTCGAACTGTTGGTTTGATGCTCCTTTCATCAAGTTTGACAACTTCTCCATTTCCAATAGGTCTGACATTTTTAGTTTCCATTCTTCTACTGAGGGTGCTTCTTTTCTTTTCCAACCTTGTGCATAGCATAACCTTGCTGCTGTGACCAAGTAGAGTATGACTTTCTTTTTTGTTCTCAAACTTTCTTGTCCAATTATATTCAATAAGTATATTTCTGGAGACATTTCATATTTTATGCTCAGAATCCTTATAATTGAATCATGTATCCCCTTCCAATATTTCCTTGCTATTTGACATGTCCACCACATATGGTAATATGTTCCAATAACTTTCCCACATTTCCAGCATTGTCCACTTCCTTTATCTTCTTCAATTTTTCTGGTGTCATGCACCAACGATTCATCATTTTGTAAAAAATTTCTCTCAGATTCAAGCACAATGTAAATTTTATGTCTTTAGGCCATATTTTCTCCCATTTAGCCAGTTCTATATTATATCCAATGTTTTGTGCCCACTTTATCATAGGTTCTTTGATCTGTTCTGGTTCTAATTCTCTCGTTAATAACTGTTTATATAATTTAGAAATTCTTTTAGTTTGGTCTCCCAGCAGAATTCCGTCTAACTTACTCTCTTTTCTTCAAATCCCACAAATTTATTATCAATTGAGAATCTTTCTTTTAGTTGTCTGTATGGGAACCAGTTTAGTTCATGATTTTGAGCACTTAATTCTTCTCTGGTTCTCCTCACAGGTTTCTTTCCTTCCCCTTTAATGAAATCTTTATATCTTAGCAATTCTGCTGTTTTTGTTTCAGTTATTTTAAAAAGCTTCATGTGGTGATGCCCAAGTCGGTAACTCATTATAGAATTTCTTATTAATAGTTTGCCATACACTTATAAGAGATCTTCTAAGATAATGATCTTTAAAATCTCTCTTTACTTCTGTTTTTTAATAGCGGAGATAGCCGTGCCAGCCAAATCTTATATTATAACCTTCTAAGTCCAATAGTTTATTATTTTTGAAGTCTATCTAGTCTCTAATCCAATTCAAACAGCAAGCTTAATGATCTTCAGATGGTGTAATCCAAAACGACCTCATTCCTTACTGTTTTGTTTCAATTGTTTTGTTTCAATACTGTCTTGTTTCAATTTTATTCTCTGCTTTCTTCCTGCCCAGATAAATTTTGTTAATTCTTTATTCCAGATTGTGAAGGGTTTATCATTGTTTATTATTGGGAAGCACTACCATCTTTATTGTGTTGATCCATCCCAGTAACAAAAGATTAAATTTATTCCACTTCTGTAAATCTGTTTTTATTTGGTTTCATATTTTCTGGTAGTTGTTATCATATAATTCTGAATTTTTCTTTGTTATAGAAATTCCTAAGCACTTTACCTTTTGTCCCTTGCTGAAGCCTGATATTGATTTAAGTTCTTCATCCTCTTTTTTTGACAGATTCATTGTCAACATTGTCAATTTATCTTTATTCACTTTAAGACCTGCTACTTGTCCATATTCTTCAAGAATTTCTATGATCTTATAAAGTGAATTCTTTGGTTCTTCTAAAAGTAATACCATGTCATCTGCAAATGTTTTAATTTTTTGTTCGTTCTTCTTTATTTTAAGCCCTCTTATTTGGTCATCTTCTCAAATTTTATTATTCAATATCTCCAATGACATGATAAAAAGTAAAGGGGAAAGTGGGCAACCTTGTCTCATCCCTCTCAATATTTCAAATTGTTTTGTTCATTTCCCATTAATTGTCAATTTCGCCTTTTGATCTTGATAAATGGTCTCTATCCACTTTTTAAAATTTTCTCCATAGCCAAATTCTTCTATTATGTTTTCCATAAATTTCCAGGATATATTGTCGAATGCCTTTTCAGCATCTAAAAATACCATGCAATTCCCCCCTCCCCCCGGATTCTTTTCATAGTATTCTATACAGTTTAACACTACTCTTATATTTTGTTTCATGTTTCTCCCAGGTAAAAACCCTGCTTGGTCTTCATGGATATATTCTTGTAGGATCTTTTTCAATCTTTTCATTAATATTGTTGTAAAAATCTTATAATAGATATTTAGTAAAGAAATTGGTCTGTAGTTTTTTACATCTTTAAGATCTTTTCCTTCTTTAGGTATTAAAGTCATAATTGAATCACCCCAGGTTCCTGGTTTCCCTTGTGTTGTAATTATCTTTATCATTTGGAAATAAGGAAGTGCCAATTCATCTTGAAACTTTTTATAATGTTGCTGTAAAGCTGTCGGGGCCTGGGGATTTTCCTTCCTTCAAATGTGTTATAGTATCATTTATTTTGTTTAGTATTATTGAGGAATTTAACTGTATGCAATTTTTTCCTTAATTTTATTTATATTCTGTTTCTTTAAAAATGTTCAATCTTTTGTTTTTGTGAAGAAGTTTGTTTTGTTTCTTGAAATAAATTTGAATAATATTTAACAAAAACTTGTTTTATCTTTTCTTGGTTAGTGTGAATTTTTTTTCTCTTCTTTTATCTCTATGATTAAGTTTTTTTCCTTTCTTTTCTTCAGTTTGTACGCCAGCCATTTTCCGGCTTTATTAGCCTGTTCAAAATGGTTAAGTCTCAAATACTTCAGGTTTTTTTTCTATCTCTCCTGTTGTCAATTGGGACAATTCCTTTTGAATTATTTCAATCTCGTAATTTATCTTCTTATCCAGATCTCCCCTCAACTCTTATTGTTTCACTTGCAACTCTCTCATTAGCTTCTGAATCTTTCCTTCTTTTTTCTTTTTTTGCAAATATTGTTGTTGAAGGAAGAAGCCTCTCATAATGTCTTTGCCTGTGTCCCATATTATATGCATCTTTGTATCTTCTTTTATATTCTCCTGAAAGAAGTTTTTCAGAGTTTCTTTTGCGTTTTTTAAAATTTTTTATATTATTAAAAATAATTTTATTAATTTCAATTTTAAAAAAAACAGAACAAAAAAGACAACAACTAAGCATAAGAACACATAAAAGACAAAACAAACAAACAAAACAAAGACATAAATTACATACATTTCCAACTATTACAATATATAACAACAACCACATACACACTCTTGATACACTCCCATTAATAGAGTAAAATTTATCTAGAATATATTTTTCCATAATTCTATACTTCTTTCAAGATATACTTTCCATAATATTATAATAACTCACCTTCCCCATAAATCTTAAATCCTTCTTGAAATTAAGTATTTATTATAATATTTATGCTCCTTATATCACAATATACTTATATACTATTTACACTATACTATTTGTATTATTCCTTTCTATCTGTAATTTATTCTCCTGTACACTCATATTAATACATTTCACACTCATCAATACCACTACAAACAATGAACATAAACTCTATTACAAAATTACTGATTCATACTCCCCTACCTACTTACTTTATCATATTCTTGTTCTGTCTTCACTTCTTCTTACATCTTCTCTTCTCTACTTACACTTTCCACATTTACACAATGACTTCTTTATTGGTCACTACAGGGATGTTACGTATACTTTCTTAATCACCCTGCTCTGATAAATAATATCACTTACTCTTTATAGCAGTTCTTGTACTCTAATCTATTTTACTTCATTTCTTAACATCCTCAATCTATCATAAGTCTATTTTCTTGGATTTAATCACTTTCCACTCCTTATTCCTCATTCTTCATAATTATTTACTTCAATGTGTGACAATTTTATCATATTTATTAATGTAATTTGTCTCTATCTCACTCATATAATCCGAGCATTGCATAATCTCCCCAATATTTTCCCCATAAAGGGTTTAGGATCTCCCATTCTTTTTTGAAAAAAAAATTATTATTTTTTTTAATCTTAACGTCAATTTGTCCATCTCAGCCAATTCGTAAAGCTTAATCGCCCATACTTCTACCGTAGGTATATTCTCCTCTTTCCATTTCCTGGCGAACACAATTCTTGCAGCATATATCATATAGCATAAGATTCTTTGATATGTCTTTCTTACAGTCTTTTCTATTTTTTCAAACATATTTAGTAGAAATATCTCCAGTTGCATTGGAATCCTGATTTTCAGGTATTTTGTTATTGAATCACAAATTAATAACCAATACTCTTTTGCTTTCTTACACCTTAACCAACAGTGGAAAAAGGAGCCAATCTTTGAGCATTTCCAACATTTAGCATTCACTTTAATTTTTTTCATTTTTGCAGTTTGGACTGGGGCCAGATACCATCTATAGTATATTTTTAAAAAAACTTCTTTCAAATTATTACTTTTGGTAAATTCCTGATTTAATTTCCATGTTTCTTCCCATTGTTGTAAGGGAATTGATTTGCTCAAATCTCGCGGCCATCTTATCATATTATCTTTCACTATTTCATCTTCCAAATCTATATTTAATAACAATTTATATATTTTACTTAGGGGACTTTTTACCCCCATTTTCATTAATTTATCTAACTCCATCTCCTCTAATGAAAAATTCCCCGTGTTTTACTGTCTATCTTATATTGGGACCAAGTAAAAGAATAAAGTGAGTTTATTTGCTGATGACACCTTGTTGACAATTCAAGAACTGATAAAGAAAATGGACAGAGTAAATGAACATTTAAAAGAATTTGGGGAAATGACAGGGTTACAAATAAACTGAGCAAAATCAGAGCTAATGTTGTTTACTAAGACAGAAGAGCAAGACTTTTTAAAGGAAAGAAAAATAGATATTAAAATAAAAGAAATAATCAAATATTTAGGAATAAACATTTAAAAAATTTACAAAGATTAGATAAAAAAAATATAATAAATTAACACAAGAAGTGAAACTGAAATTAGAGGAATATAAAAACATTACGTTATTATGGTTTGGAAGAATTGCATTAGTAAAAATGAAAATATTATCTAAGATTAACTTTTTATTTAGGATATTACTGATAAAAGTATCAGAAACAGAATTGAAAAATTGGCAGTTATTATTGAATAATTTTTGTAGCGGTGATAAGAAAGTGAGGATTAATAAGAAATTTTGGTACAGATCCCAGAAAGAAGATGGATTGGGCCTCCCAAATTTAAAATGGTATTATAATGCAAATCAATTGAGATATATTATATATGGAGTCTCAGGAAAAGGGGATTTAGAATGGTTAGAGATGGAACAATAGAAATTGAGAGAAGACTAGAGAATATCTTTTTTTTGGGAAACCAGTCAAGAGAGAAATAGAAAAAATAGAAAATCCCCTTTTAAAGAATATATTAGAAATATGGAAGAAAAACAAGGAAAAACTAATGCTGGCTATCTCACCATTAACTCCGGTAGTGATGATGGAAAAGTTCCCAAAAAATTTGAGGGATGAATTAGAGAAGGAATTAAAAAAGCAGAGAACACATAAGTTAAAAGAATGGATGAATATAATGACAAATAAAGATAGAATAAAGGAGAGATTGCAGGGTACTAAGATGTCATGGTTTAATTATACTCAGCTGGAGCAATGGACAAGGAATTGGAAAAGCAATAACAAAGATTTTAGAGAATGCACTAGAGTTGAACAAATGATTAAGCAAAGAGATGATATGGAAGAAAAAGAAATATTGAAAGGTACCACAAGAAAAATATATAAAATATTGTCAAAAGATGAAGATGGATACCTTAGAAAAATATGGGAGGAAGAATTAGTACAAAAAAGAGATATTCAAGACTGGGGGGAAATCTGGAATCAGCTTCGTTTAAAAAATTCATCCATAAGGATAAAATAGAATTATTATAAATTGGTTTGGAGATGGTACCTAACAGCAGTAAGGCTAAATCACATAGACAAGAATAATTCAAGGTTATGTTGGAGGGGTTGCCAAGAGATTGGCACATATATTCATATGTGGTGGAATTGTGAAAAGGTACAGAAGTTTTGGCAAATAGTGTTTAAAGAGATAAAAGAGATAACAGGAATTGATTTACAAATATGTCTGAGTATAGCGTTATTATCTATATTTGATAAGGTTAATTGTACCCAGACAATGAAGGAGTTAATTACAAATTTATTAACTGCAGCAAGGCTAATTATATCGAGAAAATGGAAAATTCAAGAAGACGTTCAAATAAAGGATTAGTATAAAGACGTGTGGAAAGCTGTGATCAATGATAAGTCAACATGTCAAATCAAGGTTAAAAAAGAGATAATGAAAAGGAGTGACTTTGAAGCAATATGGAAAATTGGTTCTTGTGGGTTTTTCGGGCTTTGAGACCGTGTTCTGGTTCTATTTTCTCCTGACGTTTCACCGGCATCTGTGGCTGGCATCTTCAGAGGAATGGTGAATTGGAATATATATGCCAGTCTCCTCCTCCAGAGGGAAGGGAGCAATTAGTATAATAGTCCTATTGTGTGTATTGAATACTTGTTCCTGGAGGGAGACTTCCTGACCCCAGGTGGGGCTCGTTAGGGCTCGTTAGTATCTTTTGTGTTTTGATTTTGGTGTTTTTCAATACTGGGAGCCAAATTTTGTTGACTTTCCGAGCCTCCTCTTTCCTGTTAAAATTATCCAAGTGTTTGTAGATTTCAATGGCCTCTCTGTGTAGTCTGACCTGGTAGTTGTTAGAATGGTACAGAATTTCTGTGCTTTCAAATAACATTCTGTGTCCGGGTTGGTTTATAGTGTGTTCTGCTACTGCTGACTTTGCTGGCTGGATCAGCCTGCAATATCTTTCGTGTTCTTTGATTCGTGTTTGGATGCTGTGTTTTGTGGTCCCTATGTAGACCTGACCACAGCTGCACGGTATGCGGTAAACTCCTGCAGAAGTTAGAGGATCCCTCTTGTCCTTCGCTGAGTGATGCATTTGCTGAATTTTCTTGGTTGGTCTGTAAATTGTTCGGAGGTTATTGTTACCCTGATTTCTGGGGTCCTTTGGGGGACACCTCAGTGTGCTCCAAATAATGGGGAATGGGAATTAGCCAAAGCACAAGCTGTAGCACTACAAGAGGCAGGGTAACCTAGCAAGATCTTTGAACCCAATTTTTACGGGATCAGGCCAAGCCAAAAACCAAGCACAATTGTCTAATAAAATGATTTTATTGAGGGGAATTCACTCATGCAGGCACACAAGATACACACAATCACACATTCACATAAGAGCTAGCTGAAAGAGAAAGGGAGAAAAAATTATAGAGAGGCTGAGGGATTTGGAGGGATTTATAATTATCAGTCCAGAAGAGTAGTGAAGAGCAGAAATGTATTTTGGCTTAGGTAGGACCTAAGGGCAGTTCTCATTCAGGAGCTAGATGGACAGAGTGGCGGGTAGATCTTCAAGAGACTGCACTGGTCCTCCTCAAAGCAGGGGTATTTGTACCCTGAAAATGGCTTGTGGCTGTGAAGGTTCCAGATTCAAGACAAAGGGAACCTGTTGTAGACAATGAGTCTTTTGCCTGTTGATGGGCTTAGTGCTTTGATTGACAAAGACATGATGAATATCGTAATAGCTGTCTATTGTGGGTGCTGTGAGAACAGAGGAAAGAATCCAGGTGTACAAGGGATAGATATCTGTCAATCAGTGTCCTGGTGGGCTCCTCACAGTTGGATTCCCTAGAAAATTCCAGCTTCTATTTAAGCCTATTATCCACAGGAATGGTGAGTATTTGCCTGACAAATGACTCAGTCTTACCTGGAGGAATTTTGAAGTTGACCTATGCTTCTCACATTTACAGTCAAATTCTTTCCCTTGCTCAGTTTGACCTCTCTGTCACCTTTCAGGCTTGAATTTGATATCAGAGCCAAAAAAATATGTTGCCAATTACATATGATGCCAATTAGGTATGGTGCCCATCCAAACTATACTGATATTGGGGACCCCCAAAGCGGGGCCTAACATTATGTTTCTTCATGAGTTTCCCTATTTGGTCAGTGACTCCATTGATATATGGTAAAAACACATGCCCTTCAGGTGGCTGTTTATCCTTACTCCTGTGTTTTTTGGGGGGTCTTGAGGCCCTTCTCATACCTGAGCTGGAGTACCCATTGGCCTGTAGAGCCCAGTTTAAATGATTCAGTTCCTCATTCAAGAAGTGAGGTTCACAAATTCTTTTTGCACAGTCTATAAGGGTTTCTATTGTGCTCCTTTTTTGTCCTGGGTGGTGGTTGGATCCTTTGTGTAGATATCTGTCTGTGTGTGTAGGTTTTCTGTGCACTGTGTGGCCCAATCGATGGTTGGGTTTCGGGTGACTAGGACATCCAGAAATGGTAGTTTTCCCTCATTTTCTTTCCCCATGGTGAATTGGATGTTTGAGTGGATGTTATTTAGATGGTCCAGAAACTGGGCCAGCTGTTCATCACCGTCTCTCCAAATCATGAAGGTGTCATCCACACAACGGAACCATGTAGTGGGCTTTTCTGGTGCTGTTTCCAGGGCTTGCTTTTCAAAGTGCTCCATGTAAAAATTTGCTATCACCAGGCTGAGCCAATAAGGAGGAAAAATGGCAGGTGTCTAAAGAAACCAGAATTGATTAAAGAACTCTCAGCTGAGCTAAGTGTTAAAAGAAACAAGTACAGGAAATGGAAGAATGGTGATATCACCAAAGAGGAATTCAAGCAAATAGCCAGTATATCTAGGGAGAAGGTCAGAAAAGCTAAAGCACAGAATGAACTCAGGCTTGCCAGAGACATTAAAAACAATAAAAAGGGCTTTCTTAGATACGTCCCCAGCAAAAGGAAAAACAAAGAAATGATAAGGTACCTGTGTGGAGAAGATGGCCAATTAATAACGGAGGGAAGAGAAAAGCAGAATTACTCAACACCTTCTTTGCCTCAGTTTTCTCCAAAAAGGATAGAAGAACTCAAGCTGGGGGATGGGAAGCAGGTGAGGAAGGGGGGAAACACAGCACAGAATAAGTGGAGAAGTAGTACAGGAATATCTGGCTAGACTAGATGAATTCAAGTCCCTAGGGCCAGATGAATTGCATCCTAGGATACTAAACGAACTGGCAGAAGTAATTTCTAAACCACTTGCGATAATCGTTGAGAGCTCTTGGAGAACAGGAGAAGTCCCAGAAGACTGGAGGAGGACAAATGTCATCCCCACCCTCAAGAAGTGGAAAAGAGAGGACCCAAATAATTATCATCCGGTCAGCCTGACATCAACACCAGGAAAGATCCTAGAGCAGATCATTAAACAATCAGTTTGTAATTACTTAGAAAGCAATGCCGTAATCACTAAAAGGCAACATGGATTTCTCAGAAATAAGTCATGCCAGACTAATCTTATCTCTTTTTATGATAGGGTTATAAGCTTGATAGATGAAAGGAATGCTGTAGACATAGCATATCTTCATTTCAATAAGGCCTTTAACAAAGTTCCCCATGACATACTTGCAAAGAAGCTAGTAAAATCTGGGCTGGACAGGGCTGCTGTTAGGAAGATTTTTAATTGGTTGACCAACCAAACTCAAAGGGTGATCACGAATGGCTGCTTTTCATCCTGGAGAGAAGTGACTAGCGGGGTGCCACAGGGTTCTGTTCTGGGCCCAGTACTATTCAACATCTTCATCAGTGACTTGCATGAAGGAGTGGAGGGCATGCTGATCAAATTTGCAGATGACACCAAATTGGGAGGGGTTGCTAATACCCTAGAGGACAGGATCAAATTTCAAAATGACCTTGACAGATTGGAGAGCTGGGCCAAAGCTAACAAAATGAATTTCAACAGAGAGAAATGTAAAGTCCTACACTTAGGTAGAAAAAATGGAATGCACAAATATAGGATGGGCAACATGTGGCTGGATAGCAGTACATGTGAAAGTGATGACAAGCTGAACATGAGTAAGCAGTGTGATGTGGCAGCCAAGAAAGCCAACATGATTCTTGATTGTATCAATAGGAGTATGGTGTCTGGATTGAGGGAGGTAATGGTACCATTCTACTCTGCATTGATTAGGCCTCATTTGGAATACTGTGTCCAGTTCTGGGCACCTCAATTCATGATGGATATCAACAAGCTGGAATGTGTCCAGAGGAGGGCGACCAAGACGGTGAAGGGTCTGGAAGCCATGCCCTATGAGAAACGGCTTAGGGAGCTGGGTATGTTTAGCCTGCAGAAGAGAAAGTTAAGAGGGCACATGATAGCCATGTTTAAATATTTGAAGGGATGTCATGTCAAGGAGGAAGCAGGCTTGTTTTCTGCTGCTCCAGAGACTAGGACAAGGAGCAATGGATTCAAGCTGCAGGAAAAAAGAGTCCACCTGAACCTCAGGAAGAACTTCCTGATGGTCAGAGCAGTCCAGCAGTGGAATATGCTGCCTTGGAGTGTAGTAGGTTCTCCTTCTTTGGAGGTTTTTAAGCAGAGGCTGGCTAGCCATCTGTTGGGAATGCTTTGATGGATGTTACTGCATAGCAAGGGGTTGGACTGGATGGCCCCTGGGGTCTCTTCCAACTCTATGATTCTATGATTCAGCAATGGAATAGACTGACTTGGAACAGAGGGTTCTGTCTTTTCTAGAGGTTTTTGAACATTAGTTGGAATGCTGTTCTTGGCTCTGGAGACACCAACCTACCTGGACCAAGGGCTCCTCCATGGGCCTCCTGTGGAGAATTGTGGGGGGAAAGGGACCTTTCTCCCTCTCAGTGCTGCCTTCAGCCTTGAAAAAGGAGCTAGGAATTTCTCTCAAATTCTCATAATTCTGAGCTGCCACCACCCACTGATTTAAGCCACTCTACAGCAATGCAGTGGGACGTTGCTTGGGGATTCCCAGTCTCTATCCTTCCCTTTCCTCATCTCCCCATTTGAGATATGAGGAATCCTATCCACATGTGCACCAAGGAAAAAGGCATGAGAATGGAGAGGGAACAGAGGCTTTACAGGAAAATATTTATTTTCAACAAGCAAGGTAAACAAGAACTAATGATCATGAAAGGGCACCTTCCCCTTTAGGTACGCTTCTTAGTTACAAATAATTATAAGTACAAATATGTTCTCAGAATCAGCCAAACTATCCAGAAAAAGAGAGTTCTAAAGCAGCCAACTAGACCATTCTATACCAGTATAGTATGTCTCCTGAACCAGTTTGTATTTCTACAAACTGGAGGTTTTTAAACAGAGGTTGGATGGCCATCTGTTGGAAGTGCTTTGATATGTGTTCCTGCATGGCAGGGCGTTGGACTGGATGTCCCCTATGGTCTCTTCTTACTCTATTATTCTATGATTTTCCTTGCACTGCATGCACAGGTGTCACACAGGGTTTCAAATTGGTCTACTGTCTTATAAGACCCTTCCCTCCTTGGGTTCCTACCCTTACTGGCAACCAATTTCTCAAGCTTAAACATTTTCTGGCTCTCCTTAAACATGTTGCCTCTTTAGACTAAAAACAACTCTTCGAAGTGCAAAAGTGTTTCTCCAAAACACTCCTGCAATGTTCCTGTGGCTTTGAGCATGAAGATGTCTCTCTGAATGTCTCCGTAATTCCTATGCAGCTTCTGGTCACATAAAAACCTCATTAACTAGGAAAGTGGGCCACGCACTCAGTGACAGGGAGACCACTGAGGGCCTTTGGGGGAAAATCCCTGTGTCTGCATCAAGCAGAGCTGCAAGGGAAGGGGGACAATAAACTCTGGAACTTACTACTGCTTGGCCTAGCAACAAGGGAAAGAGGGTTCTAGATTCTGTCTAAGTCCTGCCAATTGCAATCTACTTTTTGAGAAGTAGGGGTGCCTCCTCCAAATCCAGGTAAAGTGTAAAACCCAACAGCAGGTTTGTCACCACCTCTGACACACAAATGGTTCTTCTCTATGGAACTACCCTGAAGGTACTATAAAAAGGCACAGGTTTCCTCTTGTGCTGCCCACTTTTCCTAGCAGGGAATTCAAAAGGTATAATAATGACCTAAAATGATAGCACACAGCCCACACAAAATGAAGTTATGAGGTTCTGCTTCTTAGACCCTCTGTAACAGTCACAGTGCTTATAACAACTTTGCTTGTCCCTCATGTGTGTTGTGTATGTGTTCCTTACACCAACTCCCTAATTCTTAGATCACACACCACAATAGACCCAGAGGTAGGGAGGGATTCTCAGGGTAGACGTGTTCCAAGTCCTTGCATTCTACCACAGCTCATGGAAGGCTTCCACTAAGTTCACGGCTATATGGGGCAACTTCATGCTACAGACCAAGAAAGATAGGGGAGCACATTCCAACCCCACAGCAGGCCTTATGGTTCCAATCACACAGATCTGCAATCATTACAGACCCATGCAAAAGCCTTCTGGAGTCCCTACCTCTGCCCTTCCTGAACTGTGTGCAATGACTCACAGGTCAGGGAAGCAGGGTGCTGCCTACATTCTCTACCAATGTTGTTACCTTAAGAGGTGGGGGACATTAGAATCCACCTGCAATGCCAGCATCTCCTTAGTATTTGGGGGCATTTTAGCACAAAGGAAACCTGTGAGAGGAGGGTATTGGCTGCAACTTTTCTCATTTTCTCCAGTACTAACTGTAGAGACTACTCCTGTTAAAGTTAAAGTATTTTATTTGAATTGACAAACATATGAGAAATCAGACACTCTTAACAACAACAACAACAACAAGAATAGCAGCATTAATGATAATAAATTTTTGTTACCTGCCTCTCCCCAAGGTTCAAGGTGGGGTACAACACAAATTACAATACAATTAAAAACACATTGTGGTTAAAATACACTAAAACACATGAAACCATTTAAGATACAAATATATCATAATTAAAATACTTCATAATTAAAAATAGACTCAGTAAAGCTGCCAGAACCATACAAGGAAAGTGAGGCAAGAAAGGTCAGATAGAGAGAGATTAGGGGGTGGAAAAGGTGACATTTATCAGTTTTGAAGGAGGAGGTTGCAGCTCATGGACTCAGACAGTGTCTGAGGATAGCATGGAAGAATGGCAGTGACAGGGAGACCACTGGGGCTTTTCAGGGAAAATCCTACATACTACAATTGGATGAGGTCAAAGCTAGGATTTCTATACCCTATTTCATACCTTGAAGGAGTTCATTGACAAAGCCATAATGGTTTTCCCAAAGGACTGACAAAACAATTGGGAATGGGCTGATTTCTTAATTCAGAGTAACAAAAGATTGATGGAACTTATGATAATCTCTTAATATTTGGTCAGGTAGAGTGCATCAGGTGTATAGGGTAAGATTGATTGATGGTCTGTTTCCTCACCAGTCTGGACAGCTTGTCTTTCATTGTGTCCAAAAATGGAAAGAGCCTGAAGCAGAGAAAGGGTTTAGCATAAACCCATCAGCATCAGGGTTTCCCACATGATCCTATCTGAATTTACATGACTCTGAATATGTCTCTGGTCACCATGACCCTGATAATGTTTCCTAGTTATTAATAAGTCCAATTTATGAAAATCACGCATTTCATAGAAAGGATGGCAGGGTATGTTAAAACAGTGGTTGTTTCACCAGTTTTCTCCCAACAGCATTTATGAGTACAGCACCATAGAAATATTTGCCCTGGGACAAGATGCATAAGAAATAATAGCACTTATCTGCTTAGTCAGTGTTTCTAAGTCAGTTTTTACCAGTTACTTGTTACAGAGTAAAACATTCCCTTTAACAGTGAATTGTGCCCCTTGGGACAACCTTTCAGCAAGTTCTTTAATGTATGATCAAGTCTTACCTCCCAATACACTGAATCATCGTAACAGTTCTGATCAGGAGGCTGTCCCAAGAAAGGCAAATGTAGAATTAATCCTACATCATGAGGAGAAATACACAACAGGTTGTTATAAGTAAGCAAATGCTCAATGTTATATGAAAATGGCAGCACACAGTATTGGAGAAGGAGCAGTTCTGAGAATTATAGAATCATGGAGCTGGAAGAAATCACAAGGAACACTGAATCCAATCCATTGTCATGCAGGAATACACCATCAAAGCATTCCCAACAGATGGCCATCCGGCCTCTGTTTAAAAACCTCCAAAGAAGGAGACTCCAACACATTCCAAGGTGGCATATTCCACTGTTGAACTGCTTTTACCATCAGGAAGCTCTTCCTAATGTTTAGATGGAATCTCTTTCTGAAGTTTGAAGCCATTGCTCTCTGTACTGGTCTCTGGAGCAGAAGAAAACAGGCTTGCTCCATCATTCATATGATATCCCTTCAAATACTTAACATAGCTTATTGCGTCATCTCTTAACCTTCTCTTCTCCAGGCTATACATACCTAGCTCCCTAAGCCACTCCTCATACGGCATGGTTTCCAGATCTTCTACCATTTCAGTTGCCCTCCTCTGGACATGTTCCAGCTTGTCAATATCCTTCCTGAACTGTGGTGCCCAGAAGTGAACACATTAGGTGGGGTCTGAACAAAGCACAACAGAGTTGTACTATTACTTCCCTTGACCCTGATGCTATTCTCCTATTGAAACAGCCTACAATCACACTGGCTTTTTTAGCTGCTGCATCACACTGCTGATTCATGTTCAGCTTTTGCTCTGCTAAGTCTCCTAGATCCCTCTCACATGTAATATGATCAAGCTAGGTGTCACTCATACTCTATCTGTGCATTTCATCTTTTCTGCTCATTTTCTGCTCATTACATTTGTCCCTGTTGAAATCCATTTTGTTACTTTTGGCCCAGCTCTCCAAGATGTTAAGGCCATTTTGAATTCTGAATCTAACTGCTTAGCTGCCCCAATACAAGCCAATACAACTTGTTATTCTCACTGATTTGAATGTATAAAATAAAACATAGGCTTTGCATTAATTTCTGTGGACATTTTATGTGGTCTTATTGAATTTTTAAAAGGAGGGCTCCAAGCATTCCTTCCATATCTAGTGTATTTTTAAAATGTACAGTCCTTCCTCCATATTCATGGATTTGACCTTCATAAATTTGATTATTCATAAAGTACCAGCTTCCCTCCCTGCATTCTCTGCCTCCCAGTCATTTGTCTTTTGCTGTGTGCATTGAAGGCAGGCACATGCATGGGGCTGTCTCTCCCATTTGCTTGCCTTTTGCTCAGGCATGTGGAGGGAAGGCATACATGCCAAGGCAAAGGCAAAAGAATAGAAGGGGAAGAATGGGGGACACACACATGCACCTTCTCCTTGTGCAGGCTCCCTCCTCCCATTCACCTGCTCTTTACCCAGGCACAGAGAAGGGAAAAGGCAAGGCAAGACCAGGCAAAAGGCAAGGGAATGGGAGAGGGGAGCCCTGGAAGGAAATGGGAGGGGGAATGCTCACTCAGGCAGGGGTTATTCGTGTCTGGGGGTTTTTTTTTAACCTTTCATGAGGATTCTGTGTCTCAAACCCTCACAAAAACTGTAGGACCATTGTATATTTCTAGAAAAGTTATCTATTTCTGGAGAAGAAAAGGACTTTGAACCTGAGCCAGAAGTGCGACACTGCAGCAGAGAAGGCAAATTCTATCTTAGCCTGCATTAATCAAACCATAGTTTCAAGTTCATGGAGGCAACAGTCCCATTATATTCTGCACTGATCAGGCTTTGTTTAGGGTTCAGTAATAAGCCTCTTATTTTAAGAGGATTCAAAGAAGGGCAGCATGAGTGATAAGGGGCATGGAGACCGAAATATATAAGGAGAAGTTGAAGGGTTTATCCAGCTTGGTAAAGAGAAGACTGATGTTATGTCTACGGCAGAGCAGGCAGTAATTCACAAGCAGCACAGCTCCTACTTATGAGGTGAGAGTCAAAGAATGTCCAAACAGAAAGGCAGCCTAGAGCAAACAAATCTGAAGGGGCAAATCCAAACTGTAGTCCGAACAAGCAGAGTTCTAAGGCAACCAGATCCAAGAGCACAGCACAAGGTTTCAGGGCCAAAGAGATTAGTTGCTGACCCTGGGAGGAAAGGTCAGCTGGAGCTATCTTTCATCTATGGCTGCTGTCGCCACAGGTGTTCCCTCATTAGAGCTTGCTTGCTACTTAAATGGGCCGAGTGACACAAGCCCTCCCTTTCACGGCGTCTCTGCTTCAAGGTAGGTGTGTCAGCCATGTCTCCCTCTATTTGTTCCTCTGGCTCAGGCCCTTGTTGTTGTGTATTATCTCCCTCTGGACCAGCTTCTGAGGACACTTCTCCCTCCTTCTCACTGCCACAGTCTCCAACACAGGGCATGATGCCACTCCCCTCTCCATCATCTCCTCCCCCAAGTCCCCCTGGCGCAGACTTGCCAGGATACTGGTGATGGAACTCCCAGACCAGGGCAGGGGCATGCACATCAGAGGCATCCACCCAGGAGCACTCCTCGGGCCCATAGCCCACTCAGTCAATGAGATATTGCAGATGGCTCTGACAGCGCTGAGAGTCCAGGATTTGTGCCACCTCGAATTCGTCCTCACCATTGACCTGAACTGGAGGGGAGAGGCGGATGCACTGAACCAGAATCAGTACGGAAGTCAGCATCCAGGATAAGTAGAGAATGATAGAAGACAGGATGGATCCGAAGAGATGCAGGGAGCTAAAGGTGGAAGGCCACCTGATTTACCTGTGCCACAATCCGGTAGGGGCTGATGAACTGCAAATCCAGTTTCCGACAGGAACGAGACAGGTCCCTCACAGAGAGCCACATGGAATCACTGACTTGCAAGGGAGGCCCCTGCCGGTGTTTCTCATCTGCTCCTCATTTGTAGGCCTGTTTCGCCAAATCCAGATGCTCTTGCAGAAGGCCCTGGGCAGTCCGCAGTTCCCTGAGCCACTCATCTGCTGCAGGCACTATGGAAGCAGGACCAATCACACGAAACAGCCAAGAGTGGAAACCATAGTTTGCAAAGAAGGGAGTTTGCTGGGTGGAGGCATGGAGAGAGTTATTGTAGGCAAACTCCTCCAAGGGGAGCAACTTGACCCAGTTGTCCTGTTGATGGCAGATATAATATCAAAAATATTGCTCCAGGACAACATTGACCGGTTCTGTCTGCCCATTGGACTGTGGGTGGTGAGCAGAGGAGAGGTGAGGCCGCATATCCAGCTGCTGCAGCAGACTTCGCCAGAAGCGAGCAGTGAACTGAGGATCTCTGTCAGACATGATCCCCTCGGGCAGGCCATGCAATCAGAAAACATGGTGGAGGAACAACCGAGCTGTCTCTTTCACTGTGGGGAGCCCAGGGCAGGGGATAAAGTGCACCATTTTGGTAAAGAGATCTACCGCAACTAAGATGGATGCATGCCCTGCCAATGAGGGAAGGTCCGTGGTGAAATCTGTGGAGACCACTTTCCATGGGCCCAGAGGCATGGGCAGTGGGTGCAAGAGACCCACGGGCTTCCCAGGCTGGTCCTTGGCATGGTGGCACATAGGGCAGCAATGCACATACTGAGCAATGTCGGTCCGAACTCAAGGCCACCCAAACTTCCAAGTCAAGAGGTGGAGTGTCTTATGAAAGCCAAAGTGCCCGGCTGGGTAGCAATCATAGCACAAATGGAGAACATCCTAATGGCAGGACCTGGCAGGGACATACAGATGGCCTTGATGGTGCAGCAGGCCATCGTGGAAAGAGAAAGGGGAGTCCTCACCATGTTCCCTGTGAGCCTGTACCAGGGGATCTTGGCTTTGCCCTTCTCATACCCACTCCCATAAAGAGGGCAGTGGCTGGGCAGCTGCAAAGTGTTCTGGCTGCAGGGTCATGGAGCAGACATCGGTGCTGGGTGCGGATGCATACTCGGATTTCCGCAACACAGCATCAGCCTGCTGGTTCTGGGACTGAGGCACATATTGCAACTTGAAGTTGAAACGGGCAAAGAAGAGGATCCACCATTTCTGCTGCTGATTGAGCTTTTGCGCTTTCTGGAGGTACTCCAGGTTGCAATGGTCAGTGTGGACCTCCACTGGGTGAGCCGCTCCCTTGAGCCACTGGCACCATGTCTCAAAAGCCGCCTTGATCACCAGGAGCTTCTTCTCCCAGATGGTATGGTTGTATTCAGAAGGCATCAGTTGATGGGAGAAGCAGGTACAGGGCAGAAGGTCAGAGCCAGCAAGTTTCAGGAGGACTGCTCCGATGGCCACATCAGACACATCAGCTTCCACCACAAATAGAATCCAGGGGTCTGGGTGCTGCAGGATAGGTGCAGAGGTGAAGCAAGCCTTGAGAGTCTGGAAGACCTGCTCGGCATCGGAGGTCCACCGAAAAGGCACCTTGCCATGGAGCAACTGGGTAATGTGCCCTGCCAGGGAGGCAAAGTTGGCAATGAACTTCTGGTAGAAGTTGACAAACTCCGAAAACTGCTGCACCCTTCCAGTTACAAGGAGGCTGCCAGGAAGTCACCTCCTCCACTTTGGCAGGGTCCATCTTGATCCCCCTTGATGAGATCTGATACCCCAGGAAGTCCACCTCTGTGAAGTCAAAGGCACACTTTTCTAGTTTGGCACAGAGCTAGTGCTGCTGGAGGTGCTGGAGTACAGCACAGACGTGAGCATCATGGGCTACCTGGTTGGGGGAGTAAATCAAAAAGTCATCCAGCTAGTTGATAACAAAACGTTCTAAATAGTCCTGGAAAATGTCATTGACAAAGTACTGGTAGACTGCCAGAGCATTGCAAAGACTGAATGGCATGACAGTGTATTCATAGTGGCCATACCGTGTCTGAAAGGTGGTCTTCCATTCATCTCCGGCCTGAATTCTCACTAGATTGTAAGCCCCCCAAAGATCCAGCTTCATGAACACCTTGGCGTGCCACAAGTGCTCCAGGAGTTCGGGGAATCAGGGGCAGCAGGTACCACTTGCTGATCGTGATCTGGTTCAAAGTGCAGTAGTCATTACAAAGCCGTAAAGAGCCATCCCTCTTCTTGACAAACAGCACCGGGGGCCCCACTGGTGAGGTGGAGGGCCTAATAAAGCCAAGGCACAAGTTCAGCTCGAGGAAGTCTCTCAAAGCTATTAATTCCGGTTCTGACAAGGAGTACAAGCTCCAGCTGGAATCAGGGCCCCAGGGACCATGTCAATGGCACAATCATAGGGCTGATGGGGAGGCAACCAGTCCACCTTCTTTTTGCCAAACACATCTACGAAGTCATGATACTTTGCTGGTAATCCCAAAGGGGGAGTTGTTGGACCTGGCTCTGAAGCAGAGTGCATGAGTTCCGGCCAACAGTGTTCTTGGCAGTATTCAGAAGCAAAGAGTGCCTCACCTCGGGACCAGGAAATGTGAGGGTTTTGTTGGGCCAGCCAGGGCATTCCGAGAACCATGGGGAAGTGAGGCACAGCTGCCACATAGAACTGGAGCTGCTCTACATGGCCCTGGATCTCCAAAGTCACTGGGGCAGTCTGGTGAGTTACTGGCCCAGATCATAAAAGCTGGCTATCAGTGGTCTCAACCAGCCAAGATACTGGCAGTGGCTGGATTGGAATGTGGTGCCAGGTTGCAAAGGTAAGGTCCATGAAATTGTTAGAAGCCCCAGAGTCAAGCTTGGCTCCCACGTGGACTCCCTGACCTTGACGGTCCCATAAGGTAGCTGGCAGAAGCAAAGGATTCTGCTTTGGCTCACTAGGGGTCCTAGGCGGACTCAAACCCCTCTCTCCCAGACTCAAGAGCCCATTCAGGCCTGGGAGCACTCGTTCACTGGCGGGTAGGGCCACATCTCTTTGCTGGACAATTCCGAGCAAAGTGTTCAAGATCACCACAGTACAGACAGGCCCCTATCTACCTACACTGCTCTTTCTCCTCTGGTGAAAGACGAGGTCAGGGTCCTCCTAGCTACAAGGGTTGCTCTGCAGAAGCTGAGCTTGGTGGGGCTGTTGGAGGAACTACCAGTACTGAACTGGGCAGGAGAGGGTGAGGCCAGTAGGCAGTGGACCAGTATGCCTGTTGAGTTTCCAGATGGCCATCAATGTGTAGGCACAATTCAATCAGCTGTTGCAGGGTGTTGGGAGGCACAGGCTGGCCAAGCACATCCAAAATTTCATGTGATAAGCCAGCTCAGTACTGGTCCTGCAAAGCTGCATCATTCCAGGTTTGATCCTGGGCTAAGAGGCAAAATTCAGTAGTATACTGCAGCAGATTTCCTTTGCGTTGTTGCAGACCACAAATCTTTCTATTTGCAGTCTCAGCCAACACTGGGTCACTCCAGACACTCCTCAATTCATCTAGGAATGCAGGATAATTAGTCAAGACAGGATCAGAATGTCTTAGCAGGGGCAGGACCCATTTCTGGGAGGAGCCAGTGAGGAGACTGCAGATAAAGGCAACTTTACACTCATCATTGGGAATTCAGCTGCCCAGATGGAGATATACAGTTGGCATTGAGCCAGGAAGCCCTCAACATTAGTAGCCTGGCCTGATAATTGGACTGAAAATTTCTCCGACAAAGACAGAGGGCGTTTATGCCTTGCCGGAGGGAGGGGAAGTACCACAGCCTGAACACCTGGCTGATTTATGTTTGTCTGGAGCTCTGTTACAGCAGCAGCAAGCTGAGACACTTGACGAAGTAAGCTATTTTCTTTTGGTAGCTGCTGATAAGCTAACAACACTTCCTCCTTCATTATCTCCCTGCCAAGATTTATGTTTGGGAGGGTCAGCAAGCTGTCATGTCTACGGCAGAGCAGGTAGTAATTCACAAGCAGCACAGCTCCTACTTATGAGGTGAGAGTCAAAGAATGTCCAAACAGAAAAGCAGATTAGAGCAAACAAATCTGAAGGGACAAATCCAAACTGTAGTCTAAACAGGCAGAGTTCCAAGACAACCAGATACAAGAGCACAGCACAGGGTTTCAGAGCCAAAGAGACCAGTCAGCACCCTGGGAGGAAAGGCCAGCTGGAGCCCTCTTTTATCTATGGCTGTTGTTACCACAGGTGCTCCCTCATTAGAGCTTGGGCCGAGTGACACAAGTCCTCCTTTTCATTGTGTCTCTGCTGCAAGGTAGGGGTGTCAGCCATGTCTTCCTCTATTTGTTCCCCTGGCTCAGGCCAGTGGTTCAGCAAAGGAACCAATTACCTAGAGAGGTAGTGAGGCCTCCTACTCTGGATGTCTTCAGAAAGAGGTTGGATAGATACCTGCTGGGCATGCTCTAGCCAGAGATCCTGCATTGAGCATAGATTTGGTCCAGATGGTGCATAGGACTTCTATTAGCGCTATGATTCTGTAATTTCATTAGTTTACTATTTTGTAAATTGTTTTAAGAGTAAATTGATATAAGGGTTTTGTTTTACTGACCTGTGATTGCTCCTCCCATCAAAGCAATTGAAATGGAGCATCCCAGAGCAGCAGCCTGCATCCCAGGAGATAAACTGCAAGATGGAGAAATTATACACAATTGGCATCACCTTCACCTCTCTTGAATGGAATTTCTAGGGTATATTTATTTTTCATACAGAACAAAATAAAAGCAATAAGATAATGAAACTAATCTATGGAGCTCTAATGACAAAATATATTAAACATTTTATGGTAACTGAGAAGCATGCACCGTGGCAGTATCTCTCTTAAGACCACAACATCTTCAGTATCAGAGGTCCCTCAGAGGTCCCCAGCTGCCAGTAATTTCAGGGATCTTCCCTCCTCTCTTTGTGGAGTTACTGGCACTCTGCCTTATAATGAAGGCAGAGTACCAATGGATAAATGAAGACCACAGTGATGATAAACTCTTCTTGTCTCTCCTGTTGAGTTGTTGTTGGTGAGGCAAGAAATCCTCCATCCTGCAGAAAACCTTACTAGTCTGTGCCATTTTTTGGCATTTTCTGGGAATAATATGAATGACAGTGTTTTCATTGTCCTCTCCCTTGCCATCCTCCCAAGAATTCATCCCTCTGGGCAGTGGCAACAGCAGCGAGCAAACTGAAGCAATAGTAAGAAGAACAAGAAGGGGAACAAAGAAGAAGGCTACTGATATCATGCCCTGTGGTGCAGACATGCACAAAGGAAAGCCTGCAGAGTAAGCGGGAGGAAAAATGGATGGATGAAAGGAAATAAGAAAAATGAAGGAAATCAGAGAGATGAATAGGCAGAATTGGAAGAAAAGAGTGGACATGGTTTTTGGTTTCTTATTTTAGGGTGGTCTTTCCACCAAAGTTTACAGAGGCTTTTCAGGGAAGAACCAGCCAGAGATCCAAAAGTAAGCTAAAATGTATTTTATTTAGGGCACTAACAGCCACAAGCAAGACCACTCACACAATCACACAAGGCCAGCGGAAGGAGAAAGAGAGGAAAATTGTTGATAGCAAGGTTCAAGAGCAAAATTTACCAATCTGGAGTGCAGCAAAGAAATAGTTATGTGGCTTAGATTCACACCTAAGGACAGTACTGATTCGAAAATCAGTGCAACAGTATGACTACCAGCAGGATAGCTACTGCAAGTTAGGTGCTCAAGACTGGGGGTTCTTATATCCAATTCCTACCTGGACAGCATGGGTGTGAATGGTTTTCTGGCTGAGTAAACAATGGAGTTCACAGAGTGGACTGTGCTAACAATCTTACTGTTAGATGACAAAAAGTTAATGGAGATTGCAGTAGCTCTGTAATGGTTGAACAGGTGGGGGGGTTAATGGAGAAATACACAGGCTGATGGGAAGAAGGTTTGAAACAATCAGTGGTTTGGTGGAAACTTCTTTGTCGCTATTATCCAAAAGCAGAGTTGTTACAGCTAGCCTATTATCTCTGGAGTTACCTGGTGATCTCCTGACTATGACCTGGCTACACCTAGAGGGGATCTCTGATCTACTTTGCAGCACATGTGTTCAGCCAAAACCTTCCTCTTGTCTTATACAATCACATCACAGTATATTTTATATCAATGTGAATTAATATATCTTGCCAATTAAATCATATTTCACCACTTGGAAAACAAGAAAGTTTTTAATTGAGTTTTAAAAACAATGAGGGAAGGAGCAGCCCTCAAATGTTCAGAGAGGCAATTCCACATTCTTAATCTTCTCTTCCAAAACATTCATTCTGTTAACTGTTAACAGTTCCTTTTCCAAGTCTTCCAAAATTCAATTGATAAGACTTATTGGAGGGCTTTCCAAATGGTGCGTCGCAACACGTTAGTGTGTCACCTGAAGTGTGTAGGTGTGTCACCTTCCTAGACTGAGAAAGACTCTCTCACCTGAGCCATTCCCACTGCCACTGCTCTCACTGGGGTCTTTTCTTGCAAGGGTGATGGCAACAGGCCAGGATCAGGTAGGGCGGGCTGCCTGCCTTTCCTGCTGCTGCCACCCTTGCCAAGGTCTTCCCTGGAGAGCACAATGGCAGCTGGGCAGGATTGCATAATTGGTTAGTTTAACCTCTAGTTTGCTAGTAAAACTGAATTACTGTGTCACAAAATGATGCTTGTCTAAAAAGTGTGTCACCAACATGAAAAGTTTGGAAAGCTCTGTCTTACTCTCTTACAGTGCTGTCTTGAGATCTCAGTTCTCATTTCTTTCATATCTTGTCTCATTTCTACTTTCATCTTTCTAATTTCCTGCAGAACTGTAGTTTAGTCTGCTATGCTTGGAGTGGCCTCTAGGGATGGCCTTCTTGGGATTGTCCATTTGTGCTGTTGTTTTCCTTGTTCCATTAGGGATATCCATTTGAGTTCAACTGTATCTCTCACTCTATCTCCCTATTTCTTCTTCCTTTTTCTTTTTCCTTACACACACACAGAGTGACCCTTCCACTTTTGTGAGGGTTCAGGGTGCAGAACCCTCACAAAAGTGAAAAAACATGAATAATTTGCCCTCAAAATCTCCCTTCCCTTCCCTTCCAGGGCTCTCCCTCCCATTCCCTTTCCTTTTTTGTGCCAGGGCCAGTGGCAAGGAAATGGAGGGGGGAGATCTGGAGGGGAGAAGGAAGGTGCTCGTGGGTGTGCCTCCCCCCGCTATTCCCTTGTGTTTTATCTTGGAGTGAATTCTCGGTGCTGGGGCCAACGGCCAGGGAATAGGAGCAGGAGCTCTGGAGTGGAGAAGGAAGACTCATGCATGCCTTCTCCCCATTCCCTTGCCTTTTTCCCAGGTACTTGCCTTCCTTCTCAGCACCTGGCAAAACAGAAGGGAATGGGAGAAGGAAAATGTAAGGGAAGGCACGTACACACTTCGTGAATAATCAAATTCAGAAAGGTCAAACCCACAAATGTAGAGAGAGGACTGTATATATTTACATTATACACACACACACACACACACAATATATATATATATCTTTATATAGCAGTTCTTTATATAATGTAGAATACTATTTTCCCCTTCCTTCCTCCCCTAAAAACTTATCCAAATTCTATCACAGATCTGTTTATCACAGACCATTATACTACTTTATCACCTTACTTCTATCATCCTCTTATAATATCTATTTATAACAATTAATACCAATTATTATTTCCATCAATTATATTTAAAACTTCAGAAATGCAAAAGAAGAAAGAAAGAAAGAAAGAAAGAAAGAAAGAAAGAAAGAAAGAAAGAAAGAAGATGGAGAAAAGAAAAATATCCTTTGCTCTGTACAGTCACTGCTTTGACTCTTCTTATTAAACAGGTCAATTTGATCCACTAAAAGTTAGACCAATACAATAATCACTCAAAAAAAAATTAGGAAAAATCAAAGAACAGAAGGAAAAAGAGAAAGAAAAAAAATTACCTCCCTTGCCCCCTTTATATCAAGCTACTCATTTCTTTTCTCCCCTTCTCTCACCAAACACAACTCACAATTCTTTTTCCAATTCACAATTTCACCTTCCCAAAATCAATCTACTCCCTTCTACAAACTAGAATATTTCTAAATCCTATATTCTAATATCTTATATGTATATGTTTAACCAATATATTTTAATAACTTCCTTATTCTTTATCTATATTATATACATATATACACACACACATATATATACACACAGTATTAATAACACACTTCTACTGTTTACTTAATATTTTACCCTCACTGTAAGTCCCCTCCTTCACTAACTACAATGAAGTTCCTAATAAAGGTGAATTGATTTAATGCACTACAGGCATTAAATTAGTATTATTAAGTTATATACCTACTCCACACCACTTCACATCCCCTTTCTCACTCCTCTTTTCCCTGTCTTTCTCAATCTTCTTGTGGTCACATCTTCAGGTTCTTTAAATGTTTCACTCTCCTCATTTGTCCATCCTCTTCAGTCCCTCAATTCCATACAGTTTATTCACCGTCAAATCAGTTTATTCACCTTCAAAGATGGGGACAATATTTATCCTCCTACAGTCTACTGGGACTTCTCTCATTTTCCAGAAATTCTCAAAGATTGCCATGGTAGATGGCAATTCTGGTGAGAATTTTAGTTTAGTAATGGAATGTAAATATCTTTGAATTAAATGTAAAAAGCATTCCCTTTTCTTCAAAAAAAGTAATTAACCTCAGGTTTTGTAGCTTTTTTGTGTGTGTAAACAAACATGTTGACACATTTTTGTTAATTCTTCCATTAGCCTGTCCTTTTTGTGAACATTTTCATTAACCTGTTCCTTCTCATCATATCCATAATGGAAATTACCAAACCAATAGAAAACAATTGACTTTTGAAAGTAAAATTAAAAGTGCCCCAAATGCTCCACCATATGGGAGAAATTTTGCCATGGTTCACCCATGTTTTAGATTTTTTTAAAAAAAAATATTGGTTTTAGAAAAGGCCTCTCTTAGGCCCAAAACAACCTGGAGGATAAAATTATGGCAAAATTGCTTCCTATGTCAAGTAGAAGGCCTAGGGAATGCAAAATGTCTTGGGGGTGCATGCAACCTATCATGTACACATTGAACACTCCTGTCTAAGGGAAGACAGATTTTATGATAACTAAGGTAAAATGCCTCCATTTCTTCCACCTGTTCTTTGGTGGTGTTTCAATTCTACAATATTATGCACATGTTGGATAGGAAAGAAGATCTGGGTGATGTAATCAGGACAATTCTCACAGCTCCTAGAAAGCTGCAGAGATAAATAATTGAATACTTAAGTCACGGTTGTCCATGCCATTATATTTCTGATGTTTATGTATGGTTTTGAAAGCTGGACAGTGAAGAAAGCTGACAGGTAGAGAACCATTTGAAATGCAGTGCTGAAGGAGAGTTCTGCAGATATCATGGACTGCCACAAATAGATAATTCTTAAAGCAAATCAAGCTGAGATGACTAAGCTTAGACTATCATACTTTGGACATATCATGAAAAGACATGACTCACTACAACAAGCAATGATGCTTGGTGAGATAGAAGGCAATACGAAAAGAGAAAACTACATTAAAGGCTGATAGTCTCAAGGAAGCCACAGCCAAGTTTACAAGTCCTGGCCAGTTCTGTTGATGACAGGGTGATCTGAAGGGCTCTCATTTTCAGGGTCACCATAAGTTAAAGTCAACTTGATGGCAGTAATCAGCAACAAAAGGAAGGTATGGCATGTTACCATAAAGTGGTTCAAGTGCATCTCTCTGTCGCCACAGTTGTGTGCTCCCAAAAAACCTCCTAAGTGATGCAGTCAGGCCCCAAGGCTTTCCCCAACACTTTTATATCTGGAAAGATGTCAGAAATCAAAGCCAGATCCTGTTTTATCATTCCATTATTGGCTTGGTCTGGCTGAAAAATGGTATTTGAGTTTTGTTAAAACATAGATTAAAACTTCATTGGTAGAAAGAAAATATCAGAGATTTTATGCATAAGTAAAACATTTTTTGCCATCTTTTTGGGTCTCAGAAGAGTTTACTCTAAAGAAGGTCATAAAGCTATGCTAAAATCAAATAACAAACTTACTTCTGGTTGACCTGCAGAGCAGCTGCAATGATACTTGCAATGCCCCCCAAAATACCAGGTATGCCATGCAGGTTATGGACGCCACAGGTGTCTTGAATATTCAGCTTTGAGGCAAGCAAAGGCTATAAAGGAAGTGAAGTATTAATTTTTAGTCCTTTTAAATGGATTATGTAAAAAGAAAATAAATATCCTTCTTTTTCCTGTTTTTGTTATGTTTTTATAAACAACATGTCTTATACAATGTACAAAATACACCACTGCATATATTCTGCAGTATATAATCTGTTATTTAGCTAATGAGTGAAGATTGGATAATATACTGCTACTGGTTTGTATAAGGAAATAGTCTTGAATGAAAGCCCAGCAAAATTTTGCTGGCACGCTATGGGCTGGATTATTTGTGTGTCTCTTCCTGGTTAGAATCATGTCATCTGAGTCTGCAATACGGGCAAAACCAACAATGAGACTCTGTGGTAATCTTTGCAGGTCTAAATATTGAAATCATGCTAAGTTTAAGAAAAACCCATGCCATAAACTTGGTGACAGTTAGTATTAAAGACTGCACTTGAATCTTTTTCAGCAAGTTGCCTTTAACTATGGTAGTCTTTGATGGCCAAGAGCAGTGGTTCTCAACCCGTGGGTCCCCAGATGTTTGTAGACTTCAGCTCCCAGAAGCCCCAGCCACTATGGTCAATGCTCAGGGCTTCTGGGAGCTGAAGTCCACAAACATCTGGGGACCCACAGGTTGAGAACCACTGGCCAAGAGGAAGCAGGCAAAAGCTGTTCTGAATCTAACAGGCAACAGCTGAGATACTTTAACTGTCAGACTTATTCATGGTGAATTTTCCCCTGCAGTTTTATTAGCTTTAATACCCAGTCTTTTGTAAACTTTAGGATGGAAAAGAATATTGAAAAATATTTGAAAAATTGTCAAAAACATGTTTACAAGTGTCAAGAAACTCTGATGAGAAGATTCCTAGACTGATGATTTATTATGCACAAAATATTAATTTCAGTGCGGCAAATATTGTTTCCTGCACAGAAAAACAAAACAAAACTGTGATTGGATATTTATTCAGTGTAAAATTCACACATGGCTGATTTGTACAGAAAATGGCATTTCTGTGCAGAAATTGATATTGCTATATTTGAATATTATTTTCCACACAGAAAATGCAATTTTCTGTTCAAAATAACCACGCAAATTTTGAGCAGAATAAATCCCAAGTTGCAAGTAGCCTTTGAAAACTGGGTGGTTTTTGAAGACTTTCTCACAGCAGGAAAAAATTGTTGGAATTACTCATTGCTAACTTCAGGAAGAAACTTAGTGACATACCTACTGTTAAAGGAAAAGAATCCTTGAACATAAATGAGCTTGGTTGCTGTGGAGGCAGCTGAAGTTGGATACCCCTGAGTTGTGTTCAGCTCCTTCCCCTGCAGGTATTGTTAAGGCAGGCATCTTGCCAGAGGTGTGAGCCTCTTAGCATGATCTGAAGGGTTCTTGCCCTGTAGTTCTTAGCCTGGGGTGGAATGTCATGTTGTTATTTCTCCTAGACATGTAGAGATCTGTGGAATGGAGGGGGTCATGTGTAGCCATATAGAAATGCTGAGTATAAAAAGGAATGGTGGAGGTGTAATTGAGAATTAGAGTAGGCTGGCAGGTTAAAGACCAAATGGCCAGTATTATTTGTTGGTGGGGGCAATAAATAGCAAATAGCCAGCTTAGGTAAATGACAATTGGTTTTGTGCTTAGATGATAGCTATCAGAGCATGATTTATGAGGATTAGGCTGAAGAATGCAAGGGGGAGGCATTTAGAATTAAAATATCAAAGTCTGGGGGAGAATTTCTAAAGATCAAAGTAACTGTAGACAGAAGTAGCTTTAACCAAAGGAAACTCTTTTGGCAATTATAGGAAGAACTATTAATGAGTGTTGGGGAAAATATGTTGATGGATGAATGTGTTTTGCTGTATAACAGTAGTTCTCAACCTGTGGGTCCCCAGATGTTCTTGGACTTCAGCTCCCAGAAGCCCTGAGCATTGATCATAGTGGCTGGGGCTTCTGGGAGCTGAAGTCCAAGAACATCTGGGGACCCACAGGTTGAGAACCACTGCTGTATATTATAGCCCCTGAAGCAAGGTTTTGACTCCAGCAACGTTAAGCTGTTGTGTTTCCAATAAACAACATGAAAATCATTTGTGCGTTTTCTTTAGCAACACAAAGTAGCAGTACTTGACAACCTACTTTGCGTATTGAATCCAGATCTAGTGAGTAGCAAAGCAAGATGAGGTAGTGTACATTAGCCTTGAGAAACTTTTGCCAGAACAGCCTGTTTGCTCTCCAAATAAGAAAAGTGAGCAGCTATTAAACAGAATCCCACAAAACCAGCTTTAGCTATTTATTGGGAATGCTACAGACTAAACTGCCTATGTGTTTGTTTGTCATAGTTCTTTCTGCATTTATGGTCAGCCAAATATATGTTCAGACTATACAAGGATGCTGCAATTTCAGTTATAATGGGCAGGAGGAAGTAAGGCACTGGAGATAGAACAAACTTAAGGACCTTGGTGCGCAGGTGGTCATTTCATCAATCCTCCCTGTTCAAGGATATGGTGTACGAAGGGAAAGGACAATAGTAGAGGTCAACAGCTGGCTCTGCACATTTTGCCACCGCCAACAGTTTGGCTTTTTGGATCATGGCTTGAAATTCCAGGAACATGGGCTTCTGGCAAGGGATGGGCTGCACCTCACGAAACTTGGCAGGAACGTTTTTGCAAACAGTCTCACAAGGAGGATTAGGAGGGCTTTAAACTAAGTACAACTGGGGAGGGAGACAAGATTATTCAGGACAAGGACTCGGCAAGTGCAGGGGAAAAAGGCCCAAATGATATTGGCCAAGTAGGAATAGCATCCAATCGTGGGAGGGGTGGAAACAATGCTATGGGACTTGCAGGAAGGGCACGGGGACTTAAGTGTCTCTACACTAATGCACGGAGTATGGGAAACAAACGAGATGAATTTGAACTCCTAGTACAACAAAATAAATATGATTTGATGGGCATCACTGAGACCTGGTGGGATGAGTCTCACGACTGGAATGTAGGAATAGAGGGGTATAGCCTATTTTGTAGAAATAAACCAAATAAGAAAGGAGGAGGAATAGCCTTGTATGTCAAGGATGTTTTCACCTGTGAAGAGATCCTTGACTTGAACACCGGAAGCCAGGTCGAGAGCATCTGGGTAAGAATTAAGGGAGCGAGAAACAATAGGGATATTATAGTGGGGGTTTACTACAGACCTCCAAGCCAGACTGAGGATCTCGATGGCTCTTTCATAGACCAAATGACTGCACATTCAAAAAGGAGAGATACAGTAATAATGGGAGATTTCAACTACCCGGATATATGTTGGCAGTCAAACTCTGCAAAGGCGGCAAGGTCCAGCAAATTTCTTGCTTGTCTTGCAGACAATTTCATGGTCCAGAAGGTGGAAGAGGCGACAAGGGGATCAAATATTCTGGATCTGATCCTGACCAACAGGGAAGACCTTGTTAATGACGTTGAACTGGTTGGATCTTTAGGAGAGAGTGACCATGCCCTATTAGAATTTGGCATTCAGTGGGGAAGAGAAGACAAGTGTAGCCAGGCATTCGTCTTAGATTTTAAAAAAGCAGACTTCTGTAAACTGAAGGAGCTGCTGGCTGAAATCCCGTGGTCAAGAATAGTCAATGAGAAAGGAGTTCAGGATGCATGGGAGTTCTTTAAAAGGGAGGTACTGAAGGTACAGGCTAAAACTGTGCCATTAAGGAGGAAAAATGGAAGGCATCTGAACAAACCGGAATGGTTGACTAAAGAGCTCTCAGCTGAGCTAAGTATTAAGAAAAACATGTAGAGGAAATGGAAGAAGGGGAAAATCACCAAAGAAGATTATAAGCAAGTAGCCAGGAGATGTAGGGAGAAGGTCAGAAAGGCTAAAGCACAGAACGAACTCAGGCTGGCCAGAGACATTAAAAACAATAAAAAGGGCTTTTTTAAATACCTCCGCAGCAAAAGGAAAAAGAAGGAGACGATAGGGTCACTGCGCAAGGAAGATGGTGAATTAATAACAGGAGGAAGAAAAAAGGCAGAACTCTTCAACACCTTCTTCGCCTCAGTTTTTTCCCAAAAGGATAAAACACTCAACCTGGCGGTTGGGGAGCAGGTGAGGAAGTGGGGGAAATGCAGCACAGAATAGATAGAGAGGTAGTACAGGAATACCTGGCCACACTGGATGAATTCAAGTCTCCAGGGCCAGATGAATTGCATCCTAGGATTTTAAAAGAACTAGCAGAGGTCATTGCGGAACCTCTTGCTATAATCTTTGAAAACTCTTGGCGGACAGGAGAAGTTCCGGCAGACTGGAGGAGGGCAAATGTTGTCCCCATCTTCAAGAAAGGAAAAAAAGAAGACCCAAATAATTATCGCCCAGTCAGCCTGACATCAGTACCTGGAAAGATCCTGGAGCAGATCATCAAACAGTCAGTTTCTAAATACTTAGAAAACAATGCTGTAATTACGAAAAGTCAACATGGATTTCTCAAAAATAGGTCATGCCAGACAATCTTATCTCTTTTTATGATAGAGTTACCTGCTTGATAGATGAAGGGAATGCTGTGGACATAGTATATCTTGATTTCAGTAAGGCCTTTGACAAAGTTCCCCATGACATTCTTGCAAAGAAGCTAGTAAGATGTGGACTGGACAGGGCTACTGTCAGGTGGATTTGTAACTGGTTGACTGACCTTACCCAAAGGGTGGTCACCAATGGCAAATTCTCATCCTGGAGAGAAGTGACTAGCGGGGTGCCACAGGGTTCTGTCCTGGGCCCGGTGCTGTTCAATATCTTCATTAATGACTTGGATGAAGGAATAGAGGGCACGCTGATCAAATTTGCAGATGACACCAAATTGGGAGGGCTTGCTAATACACCTGATGATAGGATCAAAATTCAAAAGGACCTGGACAGATTGGAGAGCTGGGCCAAGGCTAACAAAATTAATTTCAACAGAGAGAAATGTAAGGTCCTACACTTAGGCAGAAAAAATGGTATGCAGAAGTATAGGATGGGGGACACGTGGCTGGCTAACCGTATGTGTGAAAGAGATCTAGGAGTCTTCATAGACCACAAGCTGAACATGAGTCAGCAGTGTGATGCGGCAGCCAAGAAAGCCAACTCAATTCTTGGTTGCATCAATAGGAGTATGGTGTCTAGATCGAGGGAGGTATTGGTACCACTTTATTCTGCTTTGGTTAGACCTCATCTTGAATACTGTGTCCAGTTCTGGGCACCCCAATTCAAGAAGGATATGGATAAGCTGGAGCAGATCCAGAGGAGGGCAACCAAAATGGTGAGGGGCCTGGAAGCCATGCCCTATGAGGACAGACTTAGAGAGCTGGGTATGTTTAGTCTGCAGAAGAGAAGGTTGAGAGGGGACATGATAGCCATGTTTAAATATTTGAAGGGATGTCATGTCGAGAAGGGAGTGGGCTTGTTTTCTCCTGCTCTTGAGACCAGGACAAGGAGCAATGGATGCAAGCTGCAGGAGGGGAGATTCCGCCTGAACCTCAGGAGGAATTTCCTGATGGTCAGGGCTGTCCGGCAGTGGAATGTGCTGTCACAGAGTGTGGTGGAGTCTCCTTCGTTGGAGGTTTTTAAGCGGAGGCTGGATGGCCACTTGTCGGGAGTGCTTTGAGGGTTTTCCTGCATGGCAGGGGGTTGGACTGGATGGCCCTTGTGGTCTCTTCCAACTCTACATTCTATGATTCTATGATTCTATGAAACTAACCGAAGAGAAGGGTGGAGACATCTCATTGCTTCTGGTTCACCTCCAATCAACAGATTCATGGCTACTCTAGTAGAGTGTTACTGCAGTTTAGGCCTATTTGGCAATAGCACCCAATATCACTTTGATATCATAATTCAGCCTCATTCTACCACCTCTCTCCATGTGTTTGTGAGGCCCTCGGACAAGCACAAAACTAGGCTTGGCACTTAACTGCTGAAATATTCTCAAACAATACAGGCAAGCCAGAAATAGCCAGATTGCAGCTTCAGGGACCTCCCGGCAAACACCACATTATGTATGCGTACTACCTACAAAAGGCTCCCTGCCCTGAGCAGGCAACTTGACAAAGGCTGAACTATCCACTGTCAAGAGTTGCGCATTTACATACTGGCTACACCATTGTTAATTCGGCTCTGATTCCATCATGCTAAATTGTGACCTTTCGGAGACATTGTCTCGCACTCAAAACTCATTGTTGTCACCGAATAAGGCATAGCCTGCACTCACACTTCTCCCTATAAAAACCCCTGATTCTGAGACCTTCCTCAGATCGCTCCCGAGTTCCAGACCACCTTTCTGCCGCTTTGCTTGGCGAGCTTCCCCTCAGCTCCACATGCTGAGCCACACCGAACCCCAGGATCACTCTCTATCTTCTTCCGGGCTTCAGGAACAGGTTTCGTATCACCCGCATCAACTATTCCTCTGAAAATCCCGCTATCTTACTCACACCTTTATATTACTTAGTTATCTGTGTGCGTGTGTTGCTTACATTGTGTGCCTGTAGTTAATAAAGATCATTCATTACTTTCAAACCGGTTTGCTCCTTGACTTGGCCTGACCCCATAAACACTGGGTTACAAGATCCTGCTAAGTTACCCTGCCTCTCGTAACGCTAAAGCAGTGCTCTGAGCTAATTTTCCCCATCTATAATTGAGCACATTTTGGTATCTCTCACGGGACCCCCAGTAAACAGAATGCTGCTACTTAAATGCCAGTTCAGTGACTGGGAAGAGCTGTATGATCTAGGACTTCATCAAGTACCAGCAACCTGACCTTGCATGTATCACTGAAACCTGGTTAATACAGGGGAGGGTATCAACTTTACCCACTTATGGCCACCAGTGTACAGCAAAAGGCAAGATATGATGGGCAAGGAAAAGGAGTTATAATATTTTCCTATTCTGGTGAATCTCCAAGGTTTGAGAGTATATACTGAGCAATGAGTTGGGATGGAGATTCTGTTGGTGCACAATCCACCTTTCTGCCCAACTGTCTCCTTGCCTCAACTGCTGGAGGTGGTCTCGAAGGTAGTGTTAATCTCCCCCAAACTTATTGTGCTGGGGAATTTTAACATGTGTACTGAGGCAGCTCAAGCAGGCAGCACTCTTGTTTTGGTTTTTGTTGGTCAGGGTGATCTGAAAAGAAAGGAGGCTCAAAAGAACCGTAATGAACAGCCTCTATTACATCAGGTCAATCTCATCCAGCACAGCTGTTTTGAATAGTTAAAGGTCTATTGCATCCTAGAATTCAGAGTGCTGAGGAAGAGCCTTCAGAAAAGTGCTGAAAAATTTACTAAATACTTAGCGGTGAAAATTGCTTGGACTCATTCTAACTTGGACTCCACACTGCAGGTAGAGTTTGCGGAGACAACTGAGGCACATACTTGTCTGGTTTTGACAGTGAGTTTCAGTTTGTTCAACATGATTTTTAGCAGGCCATACACTCCTGTGCTTTGATATGGTTAGAGTAGCAAATATTAATTGGCATAAATACCAACTATGCCCTGCTATGGCTGCATGACCATGATGACTAAGAGGGAAAAGCTGGCCACACACATGCATTGCAAATTAAGATCAGGAAAGGCCTAAAGGCATAGCTAGATCATAGGAAATCCCCAGGAAACATCCAGTGATAATGGACTTGTAGTTAGCCTGTGATGACTCAACCTTTAAGAGACGATAGCATCTGAGAGATTCCCAAAGGATGACTGATTGTCTTAATTCCTCTCCCTCTGACCAAGAAAAGTTCCCTTTTGTCCCCACACCTGTCCGACAATTATAGAGCTATTAGGACTACCGTTAGCCCTTTATCACCTACCATTAGCTCATTCCAGACCCCACTGTTCACTCTCTGTTGTTTACTCTGCCAGAGAGCCACTAACTCTCTCCCTCCAGGCAGATAAAAAGTATTTTGGGGTTTAATTTTTAGTACACAGTACACTTGTTGGTGGTCACTCTGCTGCTCTGATTCTCAATTGTGTACTGTCCTTGGACTTGCATCTAAAACACACTGCTGCTTCCTTGCTACTCTTCCAGATTGGTAATTATCACACAGTTCGCCCTGAAAATCTCACTATCCAAATCTTCTCACCCTTTTCTTTCAGTTAGCCTTGTGTGAGTTTGAGACTGCTTGGCTCTTGTGTGCATGACTGCAATTCCCTCAATAACATAATTAAGCTTACTTTTGGATCTCCAGGTGGTTATTCCCTGCACTAGTATCAGGAAACATAGGTGTAAAAGATCTCATAAGGTTACTCCCATCTTTCAGGCCTCCTCTTTGAGCTAATATTCCCAACTGTTTCACAGAGGTACTGGCATCACAGGTGGACTCCTGAGTCATCCACATTTTGGGGTAACAAGATGACATGGACAAGTTGCTTGGAGAGGTGAGTCACTTGTCTGTTAGACATATGTCCCTTCTATTTAAAGCTGCCAGAGGAAGAGTAGTCTGTTGGGTGGTGGAGGTTCTAAATGTTTCTTTGAGCTAAATTCCAGTGTCTTTAAGAAGCCATTGTAAGACATTTGCGGAAAAAAATATCATTGGACCCCAACTTCCTAATTAAGTATCAGCCAATCTCTAATCTCCACTTTTTAAGTAAATTTGTTAGGACCTGTGTCTGGCAACCAGTAATGGTATGTTTGCATGGGCACCATATCTAGTTGGCACCATGTTTATTTGGCAAGCATTTTAATTGGCACTGATATAAAAATTAAACTTAAAGGTGACTGGAAGGTCAAACCAACCGAGGGAGAATTCTGATTGTGGACATGAGAAAGAAAGGCAGGTCAACCTAAGACATCCTCCAAGTAAGACTAGATCATTTGTCAGGCAAAGAACCGCTGTTCCTGTGAATAATAAACTTAAGTAGAATCTAGCGTTTTCCCAGAGAACATAATGACTTGAAGCCTACTAGGACACTGAGTGACTCAAACTCATTCCCTGTGCATCTGGACTTCTTCCTCTTTTCCTGTAGCACCCACAATAGACAGCTATTACAAAACTCATTATATCTTTGTTACCTAAGCACTGTGAACATTAGCAAGTTGAAAGCTTATTGTATGTATCACAACTCCCATTGTACTGCACCTGGGAGTACACATGTCAACCACTGCCACAGTCTATTTTTTGGGTACAAATACCCCCAATTTCAGACTGTCCAGTGCAGTCTCTTGCCAATCTAAATGCCACTCTGTCCATCTGATTCCTGAATGAGAACTGTCCTTAGGTTCTTTACCTAAGCCATGCCACTGCTTTTCTCCGCTTCTCTTTGGACACAGTAATTATCACCTGAATCCCTCACAGTATCTATCCCACTTTCCTCCCTTCTCTTTGGCTAGCTCATGTGATTGTGTGCATGCTTGAACTGTTTCATGTGCAAGTGAGTTTATTTCAAAAAAAACACATTTTAGTTCACATTTTACTCTTTGACTGGTGTTTTTCTTGTGTAAGCCCATAAACATTGATAGGAAAAGTCTTGCTAAGTGCCCCCCTCCTTGCAAGCCTCCTAAACTTTGAGCTAATTTATTTCCCACTTTGCAAAGAGGTATTGACATTATGGGGTGGCTCTTGTGGCACCTACATTTTAGGGTAACAAGTTTCTGTAGCAAGTGGTGGCAACAGAACTCCACACTCTCTTGGATGAAATGGATTACCTGGATCCATTCCAATCTGGGTTCAGGCCCGGTTATGGAACAGAAACAGCCTTGGTCACCTTGACAAATGAACTCCAGCAAGAGTTGGACAGCGGGAGTGTGTTCCTGTTGGTCCTTCTGGATCTTTCAGCAGCATTTGATACCATCAACCATGGTATCCTTCTGGGTCATTTGACTGATATGGGACTAGGGGGCATTGCCTTACAGTGGTCCCAGTCTTTCTTGTCTAGAGGACAGTGCTGGGGAACTGTTGTTCAGCCTTTTGACCATTAACCTATGGGGTTCCTCAGGGACTGTTGCCCTATGCTTTTTAACATCTACATGAAGCCACTGGAAGAGATCATCTGTAGCTTTAGGGTTGGATATCATCAGTATTCTGATGATATCTGGCTCTGTATCTCCTTTACAATTGATGCCATGAAGGATGTGGTAGTTCTGAATTGTCTAGATTTAAGTGAATAGACAGGCTAAATCCACATAAGACCAAAATGCTGCTACTCAGCAGGAAAACCATCTTGGGATTAGGATTAAAGCCTGTTCTGAACAGGTTTGCACACTCCTTGAAAGATTAGTTCATATCTGGGAGTTGCTCTTGGACTCACTCTGTTCCTAAGGTGGCCAAGAACACTTTTGCCCAGCTTCAGCTGCTCCACCAGCTGAGCCCTTTCTTGGGAAAGGCAGATCTGGCTGCAATGCTTCTTGCCTTATTTACCTCCCATTTAGACTACTATAATATGCACTACATTGGGCTGCCCTTGAAAAGTGTTCAGAAGCTACAGCTAATGCAAAATGCAGCAGCCAGACTGGTGTCAGGTGTGCATTTTAGAGATTATATAACACCCACCAGACTTGCACAAACTGCATTGGCTTCCAATTTGCTTCCAAGTTCAATTCAAGGTGCTGGTGTTGACCTACAAAGCTCTAAATAACTTGGGGACAGGATTTCTGAAAGACCACCTCCTTCTGTACAAGCCAACCATAGAACTGAGATCTTCAGAGGAGGCCCTGTTGCATGTCCCAATACTTTAGGAAGTTAGGTTAGTGGATACATGTAACAGGGCTTTCTCTATAGCAACACATCAACTGTGGAAGTTCCTAACCAAGAAAGTTAAGCCTGCCTCCTCTCTTATAAGCTTGCAGCAGGTAGCCAAAACAATGCTGTTCCACAAAGCATTCAGTGTTTGAAACTGCTGTTTTAACTGTTTTAAAACTGGATACTAGAATTATATTGATGTGTATTTAAAATGTTTTGTCTCTGTATTGTTTTAATTGGTTTTTATTTGTTCATCACCTTGGGGGCCCTTACAGGCTGAGAAGCAATGCAGAAAAACTTTAAATACTAAATAAACAAATGCCAAATAAAATACCAAGAATGGCTCTGATTCTGAGTACTCTGACATAAAACTGACATAGCCTATGAGCAAAATTGTCATAGTATGAAACAAGGAGTGTGATGAACCTAGGGGGGATGTAGCAACAGAGCTGCCCTAGCAACCAAGAAGATTTAAATTGATTGGTTGTTGACTGTAGAACCCAGAGTAACCAGAGGGAGGAGCTTGGGGGGGGGTGACCCTAACTGAAAAATAACTAAAAGATAGTTGAGAGAGAGAGAGAGAGCTCTCCGTCTGAGTGTGTAAAAGAGAGAGGAAAAGGAGTGTTTGCTGAGTTAGAGATACAAGTGTTTTTCTGTTTGTTAATCTGTAATTTTCCAACTACCTTTTCCCTTGTCAGTTTATTCAATAAAGATTTTGTTATATTTTTGTACAGAGCAGTCTCTACAAAGTACCTCTTTGATCTGGATTGGTTATACACACTACCACCTGTGACACAGTCATTGGGATAAACTCAAACACACTTTGCCCTATATCTATGAAGGGTGTGGATTTAGGGAAAGCAGTAGAGATATAAATGTGGAGAGGGAGCTAAGGGATGGCAAAAATACAGAAGGGTGCTGCTTCTCTAACAAGGGAGAATTCAAAGCAGATCTGATTGTCATAGCCCTGGCTTGGCCCAGATCTCCATGTTTTGACAAGGAGTACATTCCCAAAGCTGGGATCTGTTAGGCTGAAATGCCTTTAGAAAGTTATACTCACAGACAAATATTTGAATCCAATAACAGAGATGACTCCAGCTATGCTGCCAATTAAAATGGCACCAAAGGGCAAGATGTTCAAATCTGCACAGGAACCTACAGCAACTCCTCCTGCTAAGGTGGCATTTTGAATGTGCACCTGTGTGTGAAAAATAAAACATTAATCACTGAGGTGACAGTTATAAACCTGAGAATTTACCTTTTTTTGTAATTGATTGTGCCATACTGAAACTAAAAGAGGGGCTAACTCTGTCATATGCTAGTTAACTTGCTCCCCAAGAAAACACTCAGAGTGTAGAAGCAGTGTTTACTGGAGTAAAACAAGCAAAATAGCAACTTGGAAATATTGCCAAGACTGAGATGCATTGGTTAGTAGCAAGGTTTTACACTTGGACATACAAATTCAGGTGCAAATGTCATTAATTGGTGAATGCCCTAAATGTCACATAACCATACAAGATTCCATGTTTTCCCAGGCCCTCCAGGTGTTTACATACATTCATCTTGGGAACTCAGATGCTTCCCAGGTTCTTATCTCATCCCTTCTGGTTGTTATCTCACTGCCTCTCTGTGAAGCAGTGTGACTCCATCCCTCTGATCCCCCCTCTTCTCACTGGATGCCCTCAGGCATTTTTTGTTGACACGCTATTGTTACCATGTCATACACCTACAATCAGCAATACAGTATAGATATAGTTTAGTGGGCATAAATCACATACACATACGGCTGAAGAGCCATGCTGGCAAGAGGACTGGCGGACCACATGTAGAATCAAGTCGGAGTGACCCCAGCCATGGCCAGGTCATAAACCTACTGAGGATTTTTTTGAAAACTCAGCTTAATGTGTTGAAGATAATCCTCTCAAATACCCAAGCCTGAAAGACAATAGCTGCCAAAACTCCTGGACAAAGCCACAATTACCAATGTCCTGTAATTTCCTCCTGCCACACTTCCTCTTTTGTCTCCTCACCTGTCCAGACGTTCAGGGACTACCACAACCTGCATCAGCTCTTTGTCACCTAATGCTAATACCATTAGCTCATTCCAGATTCCTTTGCCTCCTCTGCCAGAGAGCAATTAACACACTCTCCTTCAGGGCAAAAAACAGGTATTTAAACCCTGGCTCAGACCCTGGCTTTTTGCTGTCATATGGGCATTACACTGCACCCCAAACTCGTTTCTCCATGCTGCCCTCAAACTTTCACATTCAAGTAATCTATCCTCTGTTTCAGGAATGGTAATTATCACTTGTTTCATCCGGAAATCTCTCCATTATCCAACCTTTCTCTCCTTTCCTTTCTGCTAGCCTTGTATGGTTTGTGAGACTGCTTGATTTCCTGTGTATGTTTGTGATTTCTCCAAATAAAACTTTTTCTTTTGACTCTCAACTGGTGTCCTAGAGTTAATACGGATATACACAGATGAAAAGGACCCATGGTTACCCCCCTCTCACAGGCCTCCTTTTTCCTGTGCTGGCAGCCTACCATTGAAAGAAGCTAGTAAAATGCAGGCTGGACAGGGCTGCTGTTAGGTGGATTGGTTGACCGACCAAACCCAAAGAGTGCTCACCAATGGCTGCTTTTCATCCTGGAGAGAAGTGACTAGCGGGGTGCCACAGGGTTCTGTCCTGGGCCCAGTGCTATTCAACATCTTCATCAATGACTTGGATGAAGGAGTGGAGGGCATGCTGATCAAATTTGCAGATGACACCAAATTGGGAGGGGTTGCAAATACCCCAGAGGACAGGATCAAATTTCAAAATGACCTTGACAGATTGGAGAGCTGGGCCAAAGCTAACAAAATGAATTTCAACAGAGAGAAATGTAAAGTCCCACATTTAGGCAGAAAAAATGGAATGCACAAATATAGGATGGGGGATGCGTGTCTGGATAGCAGTACATGTGAAAGTGATCTGGGAGTCTTGGTAGATCACAAGCTGAACATGACTCAGCAGTGTGATGCAGCAGCCAAGAAAGCCAATGCGATTCTTGGTTGCATCAATAGGAGTATGGTGTCTAGATTGAGGGAGGTAATGGTACCACTCTATTCTACATTGGTTAGGTCTCATTTGGAATACTGTGTCCAGTTCTGGGCACCTTAATTCACGAAGGATATCGACAAGCTGGAATGTGTCCAGAGGAGGGTGACCAAAATGGTGAAGGATCTGGAAGCATGCCCTATGAGGAACGGCTTAGGGAGCTGGGTTTGTTTAGTTTGCAGAAGAGAAGGTTAAGAGGGGACACGATAGCCATGTTTAAATATTTGAAGGGGTGTCATGTGAAGGAGGGAGCAGGCTTGTTTTCTGATGCTCCAGAGACTGGGACAAGGAGCAATGGGTTCAAGCTACAGGAAAGGAGATTCCACCTGAACCTCAGGAAGAACTTCCTGATGGTCAGAGCTCTCCGGCAGTGGAATATGCTGCCTTGGAGTGTGGTGGAGTCTCCTCCTTCTTTGGATGTTTTTAAGCAGAGGTTGGATGGCCATCTGTTGGGAATGCTTTGATGGGTGTTCCTGCATAGCAGGATGTTGGACCTGGTGGTCCCTGTGGTCTCTTCCACCTCTATGATTCTATGATTCTATGGCTTTCAGCTATCTAATCAGGCTGTTAACAGGAGCTGGGAGGCAAAGTTTATGTCAGCCTGAGTTTTCAGCCAATTTAGAGAAATAGAATCCAAATTTACCATAGGTCCAGAGATAGACTGGCAAAATCTGTAGTCCAGGCAAGGATCAAGTGTTCTAGAAGCATTGGTAAGGAATTAAGGAGTGAGATAGGCTGCATCTACTGATGGAATCAGTTGGCTACAACAGCTTTCTCCCATTCTGGTCTCTTCTTATATAGGCTCAGAGTCTTACCCAGCTGTGGCCTAATGAACAAGTCCTTCTTATATAAACACTGCCAGAATTCTGGGCTCTCCCTTTTCCACCTACACTGGCTGCCATAAGTACTGTTCTTCTCATGTCTCTAGGGAATAGTCCTGTCAGGGTCCTGAGACAGGGGCATGACAGCCTTTGAGCTATAGTTCCCTATCTTACTAGAGAAACAGTGGCACTGCTGAAGGTCCTCAAGGTCCCCCACCTTTTGAAATAACACAGAAGCCTTTGGCCCCATTCCCAGATATAACATGTATACAGTAATTGTTGTTCAATACATTGTTGTGAACTGTAATTAGCACTGGATACATTGTTGAGGTAGCAATCTCTGTTCCCTTTTAGCTACTGGTTAGACTAAGGGTAGAGTAGTTTTCCATGTTAAACAGGACAGGAGCTGAGCCTCCTAATAGCAACAGACAATGCCATGACAACTCTCTCTATATCCTTATACAGAGTCACAATATCAAAAGACCTCTAAAACTAAACATCTCTGCTGGTAATGCTACTTGAGATCCAGTTTTAGGAGATTAAACCTTGGACATTACATATATAGAGCACATCGTCTCCCAGAGACTTAGAAGTTTTTAGAGCTGTGCTCCTGCTTATATAGAATAATGAACATGGCCTGTGTCAAAATTATTACAGTGATCTGCAATATCTGTACCATGTTTGTTTTCTTGCCAAGGGCAAGAACAAAATACACATCACTAAATAGCAGAAAATTTCTAGTACCAAATTTATTCATGCAATTATTTCTTCCCTCCAAGTGAGGAAACTACAGAGCATTAGTGTCAGGTAGCCAGTAGTGCCTGCCACTAGTCTGGGAATTAGAGTAGCCATAGCAGAGACAAAGGAAGAAGATTTGAGACTGGCACCAAGGCCTAGGAAACATCTGCAGAAAGATAAAAGAGCTTCAGCCCAGGAAGAATGCGAGGGACAGTCTGGGGCCTAAACAGTTCTTGTGCTTGCAGTCTGAGCACTGCAATTCCAATAAACCATGCTTTACTGTAAACCTTGTTACTGTGGTTCCTTTGTTCCTGACAGAGTGCTCAGACTCAGTGAACACACTTTGAAGTCATCACCACCTTGAGAATGTCTTAGCAGGGGCAAGGTGACAAAGTGGCCCAAGCAGACGAAGCTTCTGTCACTCTAACTCAAACACCCATTGTCCACCTCTTAACAGAGGTGGCTGGGCTACCCGAATCCACGCATGAGGTGAGGAGGACATGGTCTTGGTGTGGAGACACCAGATAAGAAGTATGCCGGCAGGTTACTAGATGGGACATTAAGGTCAACAACACAATAGTCTTGGAGCTGTTATGAGACAAGAATGAAGAGATGGAAAATCTGAAAGAGGAGCTAGCCTCATTGTGAGCTGCTCTGAGTGATCAACTTGTCCTAATTCCACTGCATGTGGCAGCACCACTACAAGCAGTGGTCGGACAGTGACCGGGAGTGAAGTGGGACCCCAGGATTCTGCCCCGGACCAACAGCAACCAGTGGCACTGGCAGAGAGAGGCCCCGTGCACAAGCACCCAGGACAACAACCCTCCTGTGAGCTGAAGGTAATTTACAGCGGCGATGGGGAGACTCTCTCTTTACTTTGTGAATGTGATCTCCAACTTTATGGCTGATTTCAGGAACAGCTTTCCCGATGACCCAGCAAAGATGAGCTACATCAGAAAGCAACTTTATGAGGAGGCACTTTAGTGGGTGGCCTCCCTCTAAGACATGAGAGCTCCTGAAATGGCAGATCTTGACACGTGGAAAGGTTCAAAGACCCCTTTTTGAAAGAGCATGCCCACAACCTCATCTGAAAACTTCAACAGGGGACAGAGACTGTGGCTGAGTATGTATGCAAGTTCCACCAACTCACCACCAAGATTCCTGAGTGGCCAGAGGTGACTCACAATGAATCTTTCAAAGAGGGGCTGCAGCCTGATATTTTGGGTTGTTGCCTGGTCAAAGGGCAACCCAATTCTCTTTTGGGGTGGATGCAGCTGGCTAATGAGGTGGAGGCTTGGAGAAAGAGTGCGTAACAAGTTGCAAGCTGCAGGCTGGCCTGGAAAGAAAGACACTGGCAGTAAAACAAACCTCTGCCCTGAGTGAGCAGGAGAGGAGGCACTGACTCTGCAATGGGAGCTACCTGAAATATGGAGGGAAGGGACATATAGCTGCAGAGTGTGAGAAGAAAGGATTTGCTGATTGTGAGAAAACACCTCGCAAATAGTGTCCAGGAAAAGGAAAAGGAGAAACTGCAAAATCCCCACGCTCACCGCTCCAGCCCCAGAAGTTTTGGGAAAATGAGTGAGAAGATTGATAGCTCATCTTCATCTAGTGATGAATGGGACCAGGAGTGGGATCGCTCTTCAAATATGAGTAAGAAAATCCTTCATCAATATGTGGCTGTAAAACTGGAGACTGACAGGGGGTCAAATGCTTTTACAAGGGAATAATAGATTCTGGGTGTTGTAAAAGTCTGAGGCACCCACGCATGGCCAATGAACTATCCCTGGGGTATGAACCCTTGAAAAAGACTATGAGTGACAAAAATGGATGGAGAGCCTATGCAAAGAAGGCCTCTGCACAATCACACACAGCCTGTAACGGTACATGTGGGCAAGAAAGGAAGGAAGCTATGATTTTTAGTTCCCAAACAAATTGGCTTTTACATAGTGCTTGGGCATGACTGGCTGAGCAAATACAATCGTATAATAGACTGGTGCTTGGGAGTGATTGCTTCCAGATGAAGGAGGGAAGGCACCAGGACCCTGTAGAAACCTGCCTGTAAAGAACTAAATGAAGATTGGGGCTAACCCAGGAGGAATTGGAAGGTAAAGTCTCCCGACCCCTGATTATTGGGACTTGAGGCAGGGTTTTGAAGTCAAGAAGGCAAGCAACCTGCCACCACACAGGAAATGTGACTGTGAACTTAAGCTGATTGAGGATGCTTAACTGCCCAAATCCAAACTCTATCCACTGTCACCACCTGAAATGATAGCCTTGAATGAATTCATTGATAAAAACTTGGAACGTGGGGTTTATTAAACCCTCAAAGTCCACCTTAACCTCTCCTGTATTTTTCCAAAGGAAGAAAAAGAATGGTATGAAAGAAAAGGATGAGGGTCTGAGGCTGATCATAAATTACTCGCCCCTTAATCAGGTCTGCATTTCAAATGTATATTCCATTCCTCTAACCAAGGACATTATGGTGCAACTGGTACAGGGAAATTACTTCACAAAGCTGGAACTCATTGAGGCATTCAACCGTATTAGAATGAAAGAGGACAACAAATGGCTAACCTGCTTTTCCACACCCCCACTTGGGAACTATGAGTGGGCTGTCCTCCCCTTTGGGTGAAAGTCTGGTCGATCAGTTTTTCAGATGCTCGTAAACAGCGTGTTGCATGAATTTCTTTACAAAGGAGGAGTGGCCTACCTTGATGACATACTCATCTGTAGCAAAAACCTTCCAGATCACATGGTGAGGAAGGTGCTCCAAAAACTTCCTGGTGAGGAAGGTGCTCCAAAAACTTATAGATAACCAATTGTATGTCAAACTGTCCAAATGTGAATTCCACACCTGAACTTTTGACTATCTCGGATACAGAGTGACAAATAATGGGTTGCAGATGGACCAGGCCAAGATAAAAACAGTCTGAGACTAGGGGGTTTCACACACCAAGAAACAATTACAGCAATTTCTTGGATTTGCCAATACTAAACTTTGCTGAGATTGCAGTGCCTTTTACTGACTTATTGAAAACAAAAAACCCCAAAGATCCTACAAAGCCCCAGTGTGAAATGTAACAAATAATATGGACTTCTGAATGCCAAGAGACATTCAACCAACCAAAAAACACTATTCACCACAGAACCCATCTTAAAACATCCCAACCCCACGCATCTTTTTGCCATACAAACACTAGCAAGTTTGCTATGGCTGCAGTACTTTTGCAAAAAGATGACAGCAGGGCACCACAGCCTTGGGCTCACATCTCCAGAAAATTTAACTCTACAGAGAAAAACTGGGCTGTGTGGGGAAAGGAAGCAGTCACCATTCATTTTATCTTAAGCACTTGGTGCCATTTCCTAGAGGAAGCACTCTCTCCCTTCAAGTTGTGGTGTGATCACCATAACCTAGAGGTTCTTCAAAAGGTTAGAAAGTTCAGCCCCAATCAAGTGCACTGAGCAGAATTTTTCCAGCGCTTCTACTTTAAAATTGTCTTCAAACCTGGCAAATCCAACATTTTGGCTGATCCCCTCTCAAAGTTCCTGCAACATGAAGATCAACAAACCACCTCCACCCCACCACTAATACACTCTTTACAACTGAAACATTGAGGCTCAGGGTCACAATGTGCATCCAAGTGCATGCAGAGAAAACAACTAGCTGCACCATAAACACTCACCTCCACAAGACTATTAAACCACATTATGCAAAGGACCCCGGGTTGCAAATCCTAACTTCAATGGTCTCTTGGATTGATGGAATAGCTACTACAGGTGGAAAAGTCTATGTTCCACCCTCTTGCAGAAGTGAAATCTTAAAATGACACCATGACTTAAAGTCAGCTGGTCACTTTGGATTTTTTAGAACCCTCCATGCTATATGGAAAGATTTCTTTTAGCCAGGGCTCCAAAAAGATGTAGAAACCTATGTAAAGAATTGCTCTATTCACAAAAACTGAACAAAAAACAGCACTGTGTTTCACCTGCAGACTGATGGGCAAACCAAACTCTTGAGCAATACCTACGTTCTTTTGTTAATTTTCAACAGAATAATTGGACCTCTTTGATTCCTTATCAGAATTTATCTATAACTCAGCTGTACATGCATCCACTGGAAAAGCACCCTTCAAAATAGCTTATGGACTCCTACCAAAACCTCTCCCTCCAATTCTAACTTCAACTGATTATACTGTTGCCTTAAATGACTGGATATCCGATATCACTAATACTTGGAACCAAATTCAGGCTTCCACTGAAAAATCCAAGAAAGCTTATAAGACCCAAGCAGACAAAGAACAGACTCCTGCCACTAACTATAAACCTAGGGACCTTGTATACTTTTCCATAAAAAACCTAAACTGTCTGATTCCCTTTCGCAAACTTGCTCCAAAATTCGTTGGGGCATTCCCGATTAAAAGACTCATAAATGATGTGACTTTACAATTGGAATTGCCAAGTGAATACAAACAAATTAACGCTGTTTTTCATTGCAGTCTGATCAAGCTTGCGCCTTCAGCATGCATGACTTCAAACAGTGAACTAGCCAACAGTGACCTCTGCAACATCACAGACATCCTGGACTCTCACATTCATAAGGGCAACTCCAATATCTGGTCCTCTGGAAATATTTTCCTCAATGATTTGCTGAATGGATTTCTGCTAATAATGCTTATACTCCTGATTTAATTGCTAAATTTCATCTTGCTAACCCTAACAAACCTTCCAAATAACCATTTTCACCTGCTTACTTTTCAATTGTTTTTTTTTCCGAGGGGAGCAGACTGCCGGGCAGCCAGTAGTACCTGCCACTAGTATGGGAATTAGAGTTAGCCATAGTAGAGACAAAGGAAGAAGATTCAAGACTAGCACCAAGGCCTGGGAAACATCTGCAGAGAGATAAGAAAGCTTCAGCCTGAGAAGAATGCGTGGGAGGGTCTGGGGCCTAAACAGCTTTGTTCTATCCTGCGCTTTCAGTCTGAGCATTGAAGTTAGCAAAGTGTACTACAGTTCCAATAAGCAATACTTTACTGTGAAGCCTTGTGACTGTGGTTCCTTCATTCCTGACAACTAGAGAAATATTAATATTACACCTCCCAACAATCAGCTGATTTAGACAAACCTTTATTAAAAAAATGTAATCAGAGATCTATAGCCATACTTTGGAGGTATTTGAAAAGAGGGTGCATGCATGATAATTTTTCTTGAGTTGTGTATTCCTATATGGTAGTGTATTGGACTACATAAACTTTGCCATCCCTTCCAACTCTATGATTTCATGAATCAGTAACTCAGTAATGCCTTTAAGAGCATTACTACTGTTGTTGTTGTTGTATGCCTTCAAGTTGTTCTGTTCCTTCAAGTGTTACTTGAAAGTTAATTTGAGGATGAGTGAATATAGTAATATGCTAAAATTGACTGCTCATTGGGTAGTGAATGCATGTTTTTCAGCTAAAGCTGGATGCTTCAGCCTGTCATTACATTCTTCTTCTTCAAAGTAAATTTCCAATGTCTGCCTCTTTGGAAGACATAAATCTTTGTGCATATTTGGAAAATTTCCTCTATATAAATGTAAAACAACCTCTGGCTTCAGTGGGAATAAGGCTACAAATTTACACAATCTTCTGAGAAACCCATTGTGACAGATCCTCTTTCAAGCCTGGCCCCACAGTTCCTAGCCTTGGATACCTATACTCTCACCTTGCTCTAAGGTCTCTGATTAAATCCCCCCTTCGATTTGGGACATGGGTCTCCAGGTGACCTTGGTATGGGCCAATTTATTTTACAAGTGGTTTCTGTAATGGTAGGCATGACACTCTTTGGTCCAGGCTTAAGGAAGCCAGTCAGGCTCAGGTTTCACAAAGTAACCAATAGTTCAGTTTTATTTTCTTAACATATAGAATGGTTACTTTATTGAGTTCCAGCATTCGACTACAAACATATAATAATATTCAAACCGAGTTATGTCAGACCTTTGCCTTCAGTCAATTCAGACAACCAGAACACATTCACTCCCCTCTGACTCTCGCAATCCACTCCTTCAAAAGTCTTTCTTCAACTGTCACCAATGAATTCTCTTCATTTTTAAGAAAAAAATTTCCTCTGTAAAGAGACACCTCTCCTTCCCTTTACAGAGCTTTCTGTACTGGGATTGGCTGCCCTCTGTTATTCACAAGTGTGCTTCAAACTCATTCATCCAAGCGTTCTTCAGTAACATTTTTTCAAGTTCTGCTCCTCTTTGCTTTTCTTGTTATAGTATCACACCCATATATAAAGAACTTCTATTATTTGTCATGGATTTACATAAATAAAGTGAATAAATTGGGTTCAAGGTGATGCTTACCATGTCAAGTTTGCCTCTATGTTCAACTAAGACAGAGATAGCAAATGCTGTAAGTGTGCATGCTGCCAAGGAGAAATATGTATTCACAATAGCTCTTTGCTGTGCCTCTCCTGGTGTGGCAATTGCTGAGTTAAAACTGGGCCAGAACAACCAAAGGAAAAGGGTACCTGTGGAAACACATTTTTAAAAAATATAATAACACGGAAAATACCACTAACAGCCTTTCATGTTTCTTTTAAAGGAAAGAAAAACAGGAAGCAGCTTTATACCAGGTAAGACTATGGGTCTTTCCACACTACACTGGCTTATTCCACTTTCAACATCCTGTGGAATTCTGGAGTTTGTAGTTTATTGAAGCCAAAGAGCTCTCTTGCTGAGAATTCCAAGTGTCTCTCCCTAAACTGCAAACTCCAGGATTCCATACGATGTTGATAGTGGAATAATAGCACTATAATGGTATAGTGTGGAAAAGGCCCTATTTGTCCATCTAGATAAGGGGTGGGGAAGATTGGAAGGCTAGAGATCCACATTAGATCACCCAGAAGAACTCAGAGGGCCATACTTCTCCACCATACCTCCCTATACACACACACACACACACAGAGTCCCTAAATGTCTTCTAGGGGTTATGAGGGATATCTTCACTATGTTCTGGGCCATTCCTGGGCCATTTATTTTCTGTTCACTTCCTGTTTTAATAAAGGTTTTTTGGGGGGCCTAAATTGCCCTGGAGGATGCAAAATGTTTTGTAAATGCTCCCCATAACCCCTAGACATAGGGAACATTTCCTATAGGGTATTCTGGGGCAAATTTTTTAAAAAAAAAAAAATTTTTTAAAATTTTTATTGATCCTTGTGTCCCCAAAAGTGATAGAAATACTCTTCATACTTTCTAAAGTGCCTTGGTAGTATTTTTGTGGGGAAATCATTGTGGGAAATTTTTGCAAACAAACAAACAACCTAGGGAGCCTAGGTCATAAAAAACAATGGGCCACATTTTGACAACCCCTGATCTAGATCAACCAAAGTAGTATATAGACTCTAGCCTCCCAGAGTAGGTGGAAGGCTTTTCCATCATCATCATCAACCACAGCTTTTTAAGCACAGGTGTCGGGTAATGAATAGGAATCACGAAATGCTTGTTTTCTAGTATTCTTCCATAGCCCTTCTCCAGTTTCTTAACATGTGGTCTTAAGGGAGCTTCAATTATCCCCATTTTAAAGCACCTGAAATTCCATTACATCAATGTATGTTTTTTAAGTTTTAAGTATTATTTTGGAAACTTTAAAAGTTATGAGATATTCAGTGCTGCTTACTTTATAGAACACATCTAAAACACACATTTTACTTTAAAAAACACACTTAGCATACCACTCACTTCTAAAAGAATAAAAACATCTGGTATTAGAGGTGACACTTCATATCTCTGTTTAAAGGACAAGTCTAAACACAAAGATGTTAATTCTAGAGGCAATGCTGAGGGAGAGAATTGGAGCCACAGTAAAACATGCAGTAAAATAAAAGGTAGAGACAAACAAGGCTTTAGATATCTATAAACCAGTGTGCAGTTTGGGAGACAAATGATATGAGCTTGAAGTCCTATTGTGGAAAAGTAGAGATGACTTCATAGTTATAAAACAGATGGTGGATAACTCCCATGACTGGAATATATCAGCTGAAGGATATAATTTGCTCAAAAAGAAGGGGCATATGTCAAAAACAAATTCACTTATGCAGAAATCCAGAAGAATGATCAGAGTGGACCAGTAGAGAGTATTTGCATAAAAATAAATGTGGTAGAAGTTCACTACAGGCTACCAAACTACTAGGAGCTGGTGGATGATGCTTTCCATAAACAAATTCACAAATTTCCAAGATGGAAAAATTGGTAGTTATGCGGACTTCAATTATCCTGATATCAAACTTCTGAAGTACTTTGCAGATAATTTCCTCTTTCAAAAGGTAGAGCAGGTGTAAAGGACTTAATCCAGGAAAAGGGAGGAGTTGGTCACTGGAATCAAAGCAGTTAGTATTTTAAGGAGAAGTGACTGGAATGTGTCCAAAGGAGGGCGACCAAGATGGTGAAGGGTCTGGAAGCCATGCCCTATGAGGAACAGCTTAAGGAGCTGGGTTTGCTTAGTCTGCAGAAGAGAAAGTTAAGAGAGGACATGATAGCCATGTTTAAATATTTGAGGGGATATCATGTCAAGGAGGGAGCAGGCTTGTTTTCTGATGCTCCAGAGACTAGGACAAGAAGCAATGGATTCAAGCTGCAGGAAAGGAGATTCCTCATGAACCTCATGAAGGACTTCCTGACAGTCAGAGCTGTCTGGCAGTGGAATATGCTGCCTCGGAGTGTGGTAGAGTCTCCTTCTTTGAAGTAGAGGCTGGATGGTCATCTGTTGGGAATGCTTTAATGGGTGTTACTGCATTGTAGGGGGTTGGACTTGATGGCCCCTGTGGTCTCTTCCAACTCTATGATTCTATGATTCTGTGATTCTAATAGAATGAACAAAGAAACAGTGAGACCACTGTTCAGCAAGGATGGTAAAAGGCTAACAGAGCACATCAAAAAGGGAAAATTGTTTGACTTCAGTTCCTCCCACTTCCGAAAAGGAACTATGAGCTTCCATGCACCAGAAGAGACCTGGTGTGATGTACAGGCTAGATCTGAGTTCAGACAATAGAGTGAGATGGATCAAAAGCTTTATTCAGAACATCAAGGAAAAAATAGCACAGCTTAGCAACTACCAAGACTAAAGAATCATTGGATTTGCAAAACTACATAAGCTATTACATTTCAAATTTAGCATGCACTGCTATTTCATTTGCTGATAATTAAAACCGACACTTTTCCTGGGCATAGCAGAATTTCTGTGCTTTCAAAATTTAACAAAGTTGAAATTCAGCAAAGGACAAGAGGGATCCTCTAACTTCTGCTGGAGTTTATCACATACCTTGCAGCTGTGGGCAGGTCTACATAGGGACTATAAAATGCAGCGTCCAAACACGAATCAAAGAATACAAAAGACACTGCAGACTGATCCACCGAGAAAAATCAGCAGTAGCAGAACATGTTATAAACCAACCTGGACACAGAATGCTTTTTGAAAGCACAGAAATTCTGGACCATTCTGACAACTACTAAGTCAGACTACACAGAGAGGCCATTGAAATCCATACACACATGGACAATTTCAACAGGAAAGAAGAAACTTGGAAAGTAAACAAGATTTGGCTACCAGTACTGAAGAACACTAAAATCAAGACTCAAAAATATGCCCGTGAACATCATCCAGACTCTGGAGGTCCCTCCACAGGGAACAATACAATGGGTTGTTAATGTACTTAATGCACTGTTACGCATATCCCCTGACTAACAATACACTCTGGGGGATATCCCATTTAACAATAGACCATCACACAGTCCAACTGTAGCGCATGCAAATTGCTCCCTCCCACCTGGGTACTACACAAGTATATATACTCTGTCTCACTTCCATGCCACCAGATCCTCTGAAGATACCAGTCACAGATGCAGGCGAAACGTCAGGAGCAAATACTAATAGAACATGGCCTCAAAGCCTGGACAACCTACAACAACCTATGTTCAGAGTGTCATCATTTCAGACTGGAAGAAGCAGAGTGCCTCAGGGTTGATGGGATGGAAGGAATCCTTATCAAATTGCAGGTAATACAAAATTGGAATGGGTGGCTAACACACTGGAAGATAGGAAAAGAATTCAAAATGACTTTGATAAACTAGAAGACTGGATTGAAATTGATGAAATGAAATTCAACAGAAACAAATGCAAAATTCCATATTTAAGGCCACAAAAAACAAATGCAGAGGTATAGTATGGGGGCCACATAACTTGGCAGTACTATATGTGGAAAAGATCTTGGGATTATTGTTAATCATAACTTAAAACATGACACAGCAGTGTGATGTAGGAGCAAAGAAGGCGAAAGTTATTTTAGTTTCCATTAATATAACAGCAGTATCCAAATCAAAGGAAGTTGTTGTTGTTGTGTCTTCAAGTTGTTTCCAACTTATGGTGGGGTTTTCTTGGAAAGATTTCTTTAGAGAAGGTTTGTCTTTGTTTTCCTCTGAGTCCAAGAAAGTGTAACTTGTCCAGGGTCGCCCAGTGGGTTTCCATTGACTGAGCAAGGATTTGAACCATGGTCTCCAGAGTTGTAACCTAGTTCTCAGACCACTAATCCCATCACGCTGTCTCAGGGAAGTAATAATCCCACTATATTCTGCACTGGTCAGAATTCATTTGGAGTACTGGGTTCAATTAAAATCATAGAACCATAGAGCTGGAAGAAACCACAAGGCCATCCAGTCCAACCCCCTGCAATGCAGGAATACACCAGGCAGGCAGACAGGAAATAAATAAGTGTGGTCAGAAAGTGGGAATGGGTTAATGGTAGCAAGGAGAATTTTAAAATGTTTCTTTGTGCTTCTCTGCACTGTGTTGTTAAAAACAGTATTTAGAAAAGTGTTGAAACAGATCTGGGGAAAAAACACACAATTTTTTCTATTCAAAGCTGAGCCCAGAAAATGTTCCCTGATTGGACTACAACTCCCTTGTGCTCTTTAAAGCAGCACTTGCAAAGGTATTAAAAACAGAAGTGGGGAACACTAGGGGTTGTATGTGTGTGTGTTGAAAGGCAGACTGGGAAAATTTAATTTGACACCAAACAAATATTTTTAAGACTTGGTATTTTTATTTGAATTACTCACACTGAACAATTATCAGTGATGTTTAATATATTATACTTAATGACATTACCAGAACTTCATTCTTGTAACATCACCAGAAGTGACGTCACCAGGGACCTACAATGTCACTGAGGTCTAGATCTTGAACTCTTAGCACTTGAGATGCTCCTGAACCAGCGAACTGGTGTACACAATTGTAACTATCTGATTGTCCACGTATAATTGGTTGAAAACACTGATTATCAAGTACAAAGCTAATGACCTTGCTAATGAAAATCCAGTTGGTGTGGTGCTAGTTCACACAAATGGAACCACAGAAACTGAATCCAAGGCAGAGATAGAACGCAAATTGAAGTACAGAACATCAGCCTGTTACTCACCAATCATAGCAAATAGGTCTGAATGGTAAGCAGAACCTTCATTTTCATGTCCATTTCTCAAACCAGGGCGGTATATGACTCGAGCTACAGCTAGACCAAAGTATGCTCCAAATGCATGAATTGTCATGGAGGCCCCAGTGTCAGTAGCCTGAAAAATGGCAAAATAAGCTTCAAGAGTAAATTGCAGGATCTTGCAAAAGGCACACTTAACCACCATCTTAAAGCCACTCACCATCAGACAACAAAAGCAGCACACTCAATCCAGTAGCAACTACAATTGCTATCCTAAGAGGAAAACAATTATTAAAAATTACTTTACATGAGACTTATCTGAATAAGTATGTTATTAAAAGTTTCTGAGTTTATCATGCTATTGCATTCGTGTAGATATGCAAAGATATGTACAAGGTTTGCTCTTTCCCTCTTCCAACAGATGATCCGTTAGGACTTTTGCAGTTAAAAATGGATTTCAAGAAAAACAGGCCCTTTTTCTTGCTTCAAGGAATGGGGGAGGGAGAATAGAAGGGTTCTGGGTTGGTTTATTTTAATTTTAATTTTAATTTTTTATTTTTTTATTTTTTTATTTTGAGAGAGAGAGATTCAGCGGGAAGATAAAACTATGGTAAAATGAGCTTTTGGAATTGACAACCAGGTATGCAGAATATTTTCAGCATATACACAGTACTGAAATAGGATTGTTAGGTGTCCTTTATATTATAAGGAATGTTCTTTATTTTAGAGTCAGAAAGGTTGCTCTTTATTGGACTGGCAGATATTCCATATTATAAGAAATATTCTCTATTTGAAAGTTGGAAAGTGTTTCCTTTTATATACACTGAAGGAGATGTCAAGAAGTCCTGTGTTTTTGAGTATGGGTCTTTCATAAAGACAAAAATGTGTACCCTATGTAATTTATGAATGTTAGTTAGGGAAAAAAGAGGACCCAAATAATTATCGCCCAGTCAGCCTGACTTCAGTCCCCGGAAAGATCCTGGAGCAGATCATTAAGCAGTCAGTTTCTAATCACTTAGAAAGCAATGAGGTAATCACGAGAAGTCAACATGGATATCTCAAAAATAAATCATGCCAGAGTAATCTTATCTCTTTTCATGATAGAGTTCTAGTTTGATAGATGAAGGGAATGCTGTGGATGTAGCATATCTCGATTTCAGTAAGACCTTTGACAAAGTTCCCCATGACATCCTTGCAAAGAAGCTAGTAAAATGCGGGCTGGACAGGGCTGCTGTTAGTTGGATTTGTAATTGGTTAACCGACTGAACCCAAAGGGTGATCACAAATGGCTGTTTTTCATCCTGGAGAGAAGTGACTAGTGGGGTGCCACAGGGTTCTGTCCTGGGCCCAGTGCCGTTCAATATCTTCATCAATTACTTGGATGAAGGAACAGAGGGCATGCTCATCAAATCTGCAGATGACACCAAATTGGGAGGGGTTGCTAATACACCAGAGGACAGGATCACAATTCAAAATGACCTGGACAGATTGGAGAGCTGGGCCAAGGCTAACAAAATGAAATTCAACAGAGAGAAGTGTAAGGTAGAAAAAATGGAATACAGAAATATAGGATGGGGGACACGTGGCTAGATAGCAGTACGTGCGAAAGGGATCTAGGAGTCTTAATAGATCACAAGCTGAACATGAGTCAGCAGTGTGATGAGGCAGCCAAGAAAGCCAATGCAATTTTCGGCTGCACCAGTAGGAGTATGGTGTCTAGGTCAAGAGAGGAACTGGTACCACTCTACTCTGCTTTGGTAACACCTCGTCTTGAATACTGTGTCCAGTTCTGGGCACCCCAATTCAAGAAGGACATGGTCAAGCTGGAGCAAGTCCAGAGGAGGGCGACCAAAATGGTGAGGGGCCTGGAAGCCATGCCCTATGAGGATAGACTTAGAGAGCTGGGTATGTTTAGTCTGCAGAAGAAAAGGTTAAGAGGGGACATGATAGCTGTGTTTAAGTATCTGAAGGGATACCATAAGAGGAGGGAGAGGGCTTGTTTACCACTGCTCCAGAGACCAGGATAAGGAGCAATGGATTCAAGCTACAGGAAAGGAGATTCCACTTGAACCCCAGGAAGAACTTCCTGACGATCAGGGCTGTCCGGCAGTGGAATATGCTGCCTCGGAGTGTGGTGGAATCTCCTTCTTTGGAGGTTTTTAAGCATAGGCTGGATGGCCATCTGTTGGGAGTGCTTTGAGGGTGTTTCTGCATGGCAGGGGGTTGGACTGGATGGCCTGTGTGGTCTCTTCCAACTCTACATTTCTATGATCTATGATCTATGTTCTAGTAGTACATTAATTTTACAGAGAAACATATGACTAAGTTAACTAAAATCTATACTTTCATTCAGCATTTAGGTCAAGCACAAACTTGTTAACAGGTACCTTCTGATTGCCAGCCCTGCATATGATGAATTCCAACTTCTCTTATGGCTATTTTGGCAGCACTAGGCTGGACTGAAAGTTCTGAAGGTGGTTGTTGTATTAGAACAACACATGAGAATTCTTGCCATGCCATCCAAAGTCCCATCTATACTGTATTCTGTTTCTACAAGTGGCCAGCAAGACCTCTGTAGGTTTACTGTTAGAGAATGAAAGTAATATCCTTTTCTTCTTATGCATTCTTACCACTTGGAATTGCTGAGTATGGAGCTTGTAGGCTCTGAAGTCTAATTTATGTAGTCCCATTTTGACATAAGAAAATTTTGGCATTCTTCTACCTGGTTCTCAAAATGGATTCTAAAGTAAGTGTATGTGTAATTTTGGGTAACAGAGAAATATTCCTAAATGATGTAATTGTCCAGCACTGGAACAGTGCAAAGAAAGAACAAGTGTAATTGTTTTGTGTCAGCATACTGAGAAGAAAAGCAGCAATATAAAGAATTTTTGCTTTTCACCAACCAGACATCAGCTTTGAAAGAGGATTCATGACAGAAAGATCAACTCCCTATTTCAGGACGTTATTTAAAATGGTCGTGAAATTTTTCTCTCAACTAATATTTAATTGACCCACAAACCTTCTTCTTTTATAGGCCATTTCCACACGGGCTTAAAAAACCAGTGCAGAGCGTCCTCCAGAGAGGACGTCTGCACCTGGGAGTGGACTGGGTTAGACTACTTTACAGAGTTCCGCATCTCAGTCCGCTCTGGAACAACCTGAAGTGGTCGTGCAGCGTGCTTTTTAAAAACCTGTTTCTTCAGGTTTTTAAAAAGCATGGAGCGCGCCACTCCATGCCACTCCGTTCCCGCGCTCCGGTGCAGATTTGCAGGCTCCACCAACCGGAAGCCACCATTTTCGTCCCTGGAGCAGTGCAGAGTGGCTGCCACACACTGCTCTGGAGCAGCCTGGACCCGAGCGTCAAGCCAAGAAGTTTTGTAAGTACCGGACCAGGGCGATTCCATCGCCACATGCGGAAATGGCCATAGTTTCAAGCTGTAAAGCACTGTATTTTACTTATATAAAAAGAGTAAACAGCTATTGCAAATAATTCTTAAGAAAATTGATGTTTTGATAGTCAAAATCAGAAGGAAAGACAACAAATACCAAGACTTAGTCATTTGGTTCTCACCTAACAAGTCTTGCTTTAGATATCACGGTTCTAGGTATCATAACTGATCTATCTTCCTAACCTTTGTCCAGCATTGGCCTTCTACGATGAAATTCTATAAAGTGGTTGCCAGACTTACCTGGCAGAGGGGCTTGTGGCTCCAGGCAGTCCAGCGCTGCCATAGCCTTGCCCAGCCATGCTGGTGTCACTTCTCCTTCCCAGAAGGCTGTGCAGCCCCACACTGTCTCTTGGGAAGGAGAGACCAGCGGCCAATGAATTGAGTAGAGGAAGCTGGAGCTTGGCCAGACCTGAGCTACTTGTATGGCAGTCTTTACTCAGGCCAGGTGCTGGTATATATATTACCCTGCTCTCAGCTCCCAGTCACTGTGTTCATGACCAATGAGGGGGTAGCATTGGGAGAAGCACAAAGAACAGGAGCAGGAGCAGCATGGAAGGCAGTGAGCAGTGATGAAGAAGGCAGCAAAGGATGAGGAATGGAGCTGAGCAGACCTGATCACTAGTAACAGTCCCTTAAGGGCTAAATGAGTTGGTCATTAATAAAAGGAACAGGAGCTCAGCAAAGGATAGGAGTACTATTGGGGTTTCATAACCAGCAGTTTGGCTGCATTCTGGCCAACGAGATATATTTGCCTCACCCCTTGGCACCTCATTAGGGCAGCCATTTCCCTGGCCTCACAGGCATAGTGTATTGGGCTGCTTTATTCTGACTTTATTGAGAGACCTGTTTAAGGGTTTCATTCCCATACATACTAGGCATGCCTGGTTCAGCTGCCTATTGTCTGGCTCAACAGGCATTCCTGGTCAGTACTGCAGAGGGCACCTTACCTATTCTTGGGCACTAGGCATGCTTATGAGCTGCTTATTTTTCCTGACCCAACTGCCATCCCTGACGGGCACTGCAGCAGTTATTTTGTTTTTGTTTATGAGTCTCAGAGGTGCTCTAGCTTGATCTTTAGATGTTGCCTGAGTCACCCATATGATTCATTGGCAACATTTCAGCTGATCACTTGCATGCTGTCATCATTTCCTCACTATTTCAGGTATTATGCCTCCCAAGAAAGTCCAGAAGGTCAGGATGCATGGCCTAGGACAAAAGGCAGAAGGAGCAAAGAAGTCCTGGTTTGAGCTGCTCCCAGGCAAAGGTTGGAAGAAGACATCCAGGACCAGTAGTGCTGCCCCCACACCATCAGCTACAGTCATCCCAGCTGGTATGGCAATGCTGGAGAGTGTTTCCCAGACCATTGAGAGGCCAGTTGAGAAGGTGAAGCAGCTGGAATCTAGGGCAGCAGTATTGGTCTCTCCACCTGAGAGCACACCTGAGAGCAGTGCAGAGCCAGACTGGACTTGAAGCCAGGTCACAACAGAGGTATAAGCTGCAGTCTCCATCTAGCAGCAGCAGCAGCCCTACCTCATCAGAATCAGACATGGAATCTTCACAGGGAAAGCAAAAGCAGTAGGCGAGGAAGACCTAAGAGGTGGAAGAGGCATTCTGGAAGGGAGAAGTCAGACAGCGAAGGAACATCAGGTGAATCTGCAGACAGGGGAATGGATAGGAAGGATTATTGGAGGATTGCATCACATGTTGCTGGGCTTCCTGAATGAACCATTAAGAGATGGGAAAGTGGGGACAAAAATAGGCACAAAAATAGGCTAGGTCAGTTAGATTGCACAAAAATAGGCTAGGTGGAGGAAGGGTTGTCCTCTTTGTTGACTGCATTTGGAGAATATGAGAAGCCACTTGGTATCCATCTGAACAGAGGGATCAGGAAAAAAATATTGAGTGGTTATTATGTTGATGCTTTTTCTCTACTCAAGCCAGAGGGGGAAGACGAGCCTACACACAAATCAGATAAGAAGAACAGGAAAGAAGGAAAAGATGTAGTGGTTGGAGAGATGTTACACAACTGGCTAATGACACCCACCAAGGCACCCACCACAAAATATGATATCTCATTTGAGATGCATGGTGCATGGTGGGATCTTATCAATGATAAACTGTGGTTAGTTCTAGTGGGGCCCCACATCAAGAGCAAAGAAGAGGTTTCCAAGCCTTTTCCACTCAACTGAGAAAAAAGATTCCAGAAAGCAGGTGTATTGGGAGTTTAGTCAAGGTAAGTGCCAAAGAGCTCGGTATAAGTTTTAGCACAATTGTGAGAACTGCCTAGGAGCCTAAACTAGGGTCTCATGTTTGTGATCAAGTACTGGCCAGAACAATTTTCATGCAAAACTAACCTTTCCAGTTTCCAATGGAAAAAGGGACAGAAGAGCCATCAATGCGATGGGGGCTGAGGCCAGGGGTAACAAATAAGGAAGCTTTATCAGCTCAGGAAGAGGGAATATTGACCCTGTAGCCAGTACAACTCAAGGCCTTGATCCCTGTTCTGGAGCTGTATTCCAGCAAGAAAGCAGCTTGTTTTATTGGGAAGGGTTTTGGAAGAGAATATAGGATATACATGTACTTTAAGGTCCATGGGTGGCATGTGAGGCAAGAAACCTTAAATCTGCTAGGGAGCTGCCAGATGTGGTAGTGCTTAAAACTGAGAAGGAGCTTAGGGTTGTTTGGGTTGAAGGCCCATTTTTGGGGCCACCCATGAGTAACTTCAGGGTCCCCTTTGGGAATAGTTCCAAAGAAGGCCCCAGGTGAATTTAGACTTATTCACCATCTTTCTTACCCAAAAGGGCCTCAGTTAATGATGCCATTCTGCCTGAGTACTGTTCAGTACAATATGTATCTTTTCACCAGGTAGTTTGTCTGGTGAGGGCTCATATGTTGAAGTGCCATATTCAGTTGGCCTTCTCTCTGCTTTCAGTTCATCAGGTGGATTTTTGCTTATTTTTTCTTTATTTTATTTTTTCAAGTTCCAGGGGCAGTGATATTATGACAAAGCTATGCCCATGGGATACACAGCCAGCTCTTCAGGTTTTGAAACATTTAGCACTTTCCTAGAGTGAGTAAGTAGAGAGCTGGGTCACCATTTGTGACTCACTACCTGGATGATTTTTAATGGTGGGTAGAGCAGCAGTGGATAAGTGCTCCAAGCTGTTGTGTGTTTTCCAGGGTTTAGCTAAGGAATTGGGCATCCTACTAGCACATGAGAAAATTGTGGACCTATCCAGTTCTCTGGTGTACTTGGGCATCCTGTTGGACTCAGCACAGGGTATGTCAAGTTTGCCTAAAGACAAACTAGAGGGGCTGATAAAATGGCTTAAGGGCATACTTGGACATGAAAAGGCAATGCTCAAGGAGCAATAGATTCAAACTGTGGGAAAAGAGATTCCATCTGAACCTCAGGAAGAACTTCCTGACAATCAGAGCTATTTGGCAGTGGAATATGCTGCCTCAGAGTGTGGTGGAGTCTCCTTCTTTGGACATATTTAAGCAGAGGCTGGATGGCCATCTGTTGGGAGTACTTTTCTGTGTGTTCCTGCATAGTAGAGGGTTGGACTGGATAGCCCCTGTGGTATCTTCCAACTCCATAATTCTATGGAGGTACAAGTTTTGTTGGGGCATCTTAATCTTGCATGTAAGTTGTTGTCTCCTGGCAGGGCAAAGGGATCTCTGGCTGACAATTCTAAATGCCGCTCCCTAAACTGCAAACAGGATTCCAGAGGATGTTGAAAGTGCAATAATAGCACTATAACAGTGTAGTGCAGAGATGGTCTAAATATATAACTTTGAGTCTTTCACATAGAAAAATATATTACTGTATTTATAGTATTAAAATTGTAACACAAGATTCTAGAAAAATGCTTTCAGTCACAGAAACAGAAGTATTCCACAGTGGTGAGGAAGAAACAAATGCATATGAGGAAAGAAAAGAAGCAAACAAGTTTTCTTCCTTAATATAAATCAGAGAAAATTCCTACCGCAAGCACGTTCACAACAAGATGCTCATTGCACGCAAATATGGTGATTTCCAGAATGGCCATGATCAGCATCTGGACCGGACTTGTTTTCCCCAGAACAGCTCCAAATGAAATCAGGACAGTGGCTGTGCTGAAGTCTGCATTGATCATACTTTCAATATGAAGGGGGGGAAATGCAGTTAGATTAACAAATCATGAGGATTAATTTAGCAACAAAATGGAACTTGGCAGCTTTTTAAAAGCTGTTTTAAATTTTTGTAAAATATTTGGCAGATAGCTGAAATGACAAAACTGTCAAACAACATAAGAAATAATGAAGAGGCTGCTACGGCCCTGCACACACCCCCAAGATTGATATGGTTTAATTGGCAATATTATTTAATCAGCACTATGTTAACAGGCATTGATATAAAATGAAATCTGAGGTGACTGGAAGGTCAAGCTGGAAAGAGAAAAATTACTGACTGTAAATGTGATATGGCAAGGCAGGTCAGCCACACCCACTCCTAAGTGAAACCATATCATTTCCAGGTAGATTGCAAGGCAAGTCTAGAGAAAACAGGCTTATGCTAAGAGCTGGACATCTCGGATCAGGAAGGGGAAATTTCTACCAAACTGTGATTGTTCTAACCCTGATCCCTCACACCTGGATGTTTCCCTACCTTGTCTTCCCATCCTTTCACAATGCAGAGATAATATGACAGCCATTACTCCTTTGTCATCAAAACACTAAGACCACTAACTCTGTCTGGACTTCATTGTTTGCATTGCCTCTCCCATTGTCCACTCAGCTAGAAAGTGATTCACACCCATACCCGTAGAGTAGATTTTGGGTATAAAACACCTTGATTTTGAGCAGTCTCTCGACTTCCTGAACACCACACTGTCCGTTTGATTCCCGAATAAGAACTGTCCATAGGGACCTACCTAAGTCACATTTCAGCTTTTCTTCACTTCTCTTTGGACTAGTAATTTTCACCCAAATCCTAAAAGTCCTCTATCCACAACTTTCCTCTCTTTACCTTCGGTTAGTCCTTGTGTGACTGTATGAGTGCTTGGATCTTTTGCGTGCATGTGTGAATCTCTCAATAAAACACATTTTAAATTTACATTTTGGAATATCTGGGTGGTTCTTTCCTGTGTGATCCCATAAATTTAGGTGGAAAGCTCTCATTAAGTTACACCCCTCTTGCAGGCCTCCTAATTTTGAACTAATTAATTCCCCATTGTCACATGGAGGTACTGCCATTGTGAGTAGACCCCTGAGTCATCCATGTTTTGGGGTAGGAGAGCCAAGTAGGTAATAAATATGCAAAATATTAAGCTACTGCTTATTCGGTGATGGAATAAGAAATGTAATGGATAATACTGAATCATATTTTCATTTCACATTGATGTTAAATTATTTTTGCATATAATGATTTTTCAACCTCTTTCATATCCTGAGAATATATTTATTTTTGGTAATTAAAAGATGAAATGAACATCTGTAATCCCTTTTGCAAGGGAGTTTTAAAATACAGGATTACCAATTGAATCAGTTTTATGGACAGTCTAGATTCTTCACAAGCACAGTTTGATCCAGATCTGCTTCACTCAGTTTTGCCCAAATCCAGTAAGAGGTTTTGAACATTCAAAAGTACAGCTCTTGCTTTTTTAAATTTTGCAACACAAACATGAACATTAAGAAATAAAAAGAGCTATGGAAACTTTCTTCATACATCCCACTATGAATTCAGCATAGAATTTACTTTTCTTTGGTTCTGGCTGGTCATGTTGCTCAGTGGATAAGCAGATTCTAAGATAAGCTGACAGCCTCTGACAGACAGCCAATGCGCTTGACATGTGATAAACAAATGACATACTGTCTCTGTGAGTGAGTGAGTAAGGGAAAACACCTAGGCCATTTCTGCACTAGATTGTTATAATGCTATTATTTCACTTTCAACATCCTGTGGAATCCTGGGGTTTGCAGTTTAGAGAGGAGCCTCGAAGGCACTATAATAGCACTATAACAGGCTAGTTCAGAAATTACTCTAGAAATAACAGAACATACATTTTACTTAACAAACTATGTGAGCTACAATCCCCTCACTGGCTGGATAAAACTTCACATTTATTTATTTGGAACATTCCTATATTCCTTCATAACACATTCAAGTTCACCATACGGATGACAGCAAAATCATGTTCATTGAGATTTTTGGGTTTCCAGTTCAAAGCTTGCTTCAATTTGAGCCTGTAGTGGATTATGAGCTCTCATTTTTCTTTTATGGAAATTTGTACCTATTTCTATGTGCATTTTTTCAGTCATATGTACTTTTTCTCCCATTAACTTGCATGCATTTTTGCATACATTAATTTTCCCAGGCACATTTCCTAAATATATGGCTTTTTATGTGTATTTCTCAGATTTACATATTTTAATGAAAACTTGGAAAACCATGAACTTTTCGCTGCAAATTAAGTTCAACTTTTCACTCAGTTCTAGGTGATACAAATGAATAAGTTCTGGTTAAATACCAAATGGAAACCAATTTCTCATCCATTCTTAGTATGCCATAAACATTTATAAACAAAGTACAACAAAACAACAGACAATAGAACTTCTTTGTATCAGAAGGAAATACACAGTAAGAGTAGTTTTTTTAAGAAATAGAAATTTGGGGCTAGTACCTAAAATGCAGGAGTTTGCAGGTAGAATACTTCTTTAGGTAGTATATCTCATACTCAGAGTACCATAGCTGAAAAACACTTCTCTCTGATCACCATGTGCTTAATCTCTAATGACAGGAGACCAAAAAAGCTTCAGAAGAGATTTATACTATCCAGGAAATGTAGATATGGGAGACTATTATCTTTAAGGTGTAGATAATTGCCAACTCAGAATACCACTATATAATCTGATGAAATAAACTGTAGCTTGCAGAAATGTAGATGTGTAAATTCTCTCTCTCTCTTTCTCTCTCTCTCGAGATATGTAAAACACACACACACATATATATATATATGGAGAGAGAGAGTGCCTCTAAGAAGCCACAGTATGATTTATGAATTCTAGTGGATGAGGGTGACTGATCCTACACCTTTACAGTGGCTGATACTTGTCATTTACCTTTTAATGCCAATATGGATTTCACTGGATCTCATATGCCAAAATCCTTGTAGTAGGATGCCCCACTGGAGACCGAAAGCAGCAATGAGCAAGTTGGTACCAACACTGCTGAAGCCATATTTCTTTAGGAAAGTCATCAAGAAACCGAACCCAACAAATATCATCACGTGAACATCTTGAAATACTGGAAAGGAAGGAAAACAATATCTTGAGCTTATGACTGGCAGCATCTACAAGTTACTATTGCCACTTATTTTCACTGTTGCTTACCATGAAGAACCTGATGTTCCCATCTTGGATCTTTTTATCTAAAGATTCAGTCAGTGATTTCTGATAACAGAAATGCCATGTTTTCTCTGTTTCCATTATTCAAAAAAAAGTATCACTGTTTATGCAGAAAAATGGCAATTAAATAACTACTTGCATATTTTAATGGCACTATCTGCCCAGTTCTATGCTTCCTCCTATTGTTTGTTACAGCAGAAATATGTGCATGCTCTGTCACAACTCTTTTCCTGTCACATCCTGCATGAGACAAAAAAAGCCAAGACTATTCACATCCTTGATTCAGAGGAATAAAATGAAAGTATTCTAAAATGTGAAACATTGAAAAATTCATAAAAATATGAGTTAATAACTCAGTTCGGGGTGCAGCTGGCAGCTGCTGGCTCTGCATAGCTGTTGTCTCAGTCAAGAGTTTGTGTTTTGAGGATTAGTGTTGATTGTTCAGCTGTGGTGTTGGAGGTTTGCATAAGTGTTTCATTTGTTATGGGACTGTGTGCTCTCCCTAAATGGCTGTTGCTGCCCCAGTCTCTGGAGCTCTACAAATGGGAAAAGAAAAAATAAGCATTTTATTGGCCTTTTGTGAGAGAATTTGAGGAAAAAGCCTGGACAGCTGTATTGCAACATATATAGGATAACAAATATTGATGGGACATGCAGGTGTTGCAGTGATCTACACCATCTGTGTCCTGTTTATTTTCTTGCCAAAGGATCTGTTGTGCTATAAGTTGCAGGATGAGAGGGTACAGCAGCTTGACATTCATGTATCTACTCTTTAATTTATGGGTAGAAATGGAGGTTTTGGAAAGAGTAGAAGCAGAGTCTCCCGAAAGAGCAAGATAAGGGTTGGCATCCTGGGATGTGTGTGTGACGATTTCAAACAAAGAAAGCTGATACTGTTGCAGGAGCCCAGAGAACACAGAGACCACAGAGCAATAAAAAGAGTAATTTATTACGCGCGGGCTTTTGGCTGGATTTCTCCAAAAGACCAAAAGCCCTGAATTCAAGTTTCACAGCTCTTTTATAGAGACAAAGTTCACAGACAGCATACACAAAGATCACAGGCAAAGATCGCAGGCATGTCTGAAGTCTGCCCCCTCCGGGATCACAAATACCACATGCTGTTACTAGCTCAGACCCCGGAAATAAACAACACCCTGGCTACGTTATCAACATCCTTGCTACGTGATACATTGGCTCACGTGACCTTTTTACCCTTCTTAATCTTTCTCCGTTCCTCTCCTACCTAAGCCCCCAGCTTCTACTTTATTTCTACTTTATTATTTCTAATTCATACCTATATCATTTCCCCCCTTAAATGCATAATTTCTAAACAATTATAGCATTTCGTGACAACGTCATATCATAAAGCAGCGTCAGGCTGAGCCATCAAAGCGTACAGAGCTGCTGTCTTATGGGAAGTAATTTGAGCATATTACTTATACATTGCATAAAACAAGGAAAGCATATACACAGAAACAGGAATATTAGCACTACTGGCAACAAAATTACAAACAATGCTTTTAGCCAATTCAGGTTTGGTAACCAAGATGTGAGCCACTTCCACCAACTATCATCCCCTTCTATTTATATCCTTTACTACTTCGTGCAGTTTGTTAATTTGTGCTTCTATCGCGTTGCCTGTCATCAGACAAGTTGAAACAGCACAATTTCTGATGCTTTTCACATCCTACATGATGGAGAAGGAAGAGATAGTCAACGCGTCATTTTCCAATACAGCATTCCTTAGTTCCCGCTGTTCTTTGTTAAGCAAGGATAATGCCTTGGAAGTAGCGTTTATACTTTTGACTAGCGTACAGGCTAATCTATTTATTTCTAGTCCGTCCTCCAGAGCCAATCCTGTGATTCTCAATCTATAGAGAATGCTACGCTATTCTCTCCTTGTCCAACCATAAGCGTCATTGGCCTCTGCGATAGTTTTCATCTAGAGGGGTGGCTCTAGCTCTATGGTCTCATTTCTGAGGCCATGGAGGAAGGACTGTTACCAGACGGCTAAGGCAGCAAGGTTGATTGTCAGACAGATAGGCTGGTATGTACTACCAGGTTCGAGACCCACAGGTCCAGAACCAGCCATGAGGTAAAAGAACATGACCTTGGTAATAAGATATATTTTGGATCTCCTTGCAAGGAATCAGAGCTCCTGGAGCGACCTTGCATTGGCTATTCTTACTCCAGATTTATTATGATGGCGCGCAGGTAGCATTGGCTCCTGCCTACTATAGGAGTTTGTAATGTGACTCAGTTAGGGGTAGAGAATTTCAACGTTACCCCCCCAATCTGCACTGCGACATATCAGATTGAGAAGTGGCTAAAGATCGAAAAACTCCTTGGTAGTGGGTGCTATCCTGGATTTGGCTTGGCTGCCTAACACACCGGTATGACACATGAATTTAATGAGTCTATTGGCAGGAACTCCCTGTGGCAAACAGAAATGATCTACCCCAGTTATATTAGCTAGGTGTAACCAATAGTTATCAGCCAAACGTGGGGATCCTATCTCTTCAACCCCTTGAGCATTGCTTAACAATAAAACTATACACAGAGAATAATAAGAGTAATATAAATGCATGTTAGTATTACGTCCTTCCGGGCTTCCTGGGGTCTGGCTGTATGCAGGGCTGCTGGAATCCTGGACAGCGATAGAACCTAGCCCCCGTCTTCTTCTTCTCCAGGTGCAGGCTTAGTTGTACGTGGAATTACCAGCTTCCGGAGTGGAGAGGATAACTCAGCCCTAATCTCCGTGCCGCTTCTTCAAGGTGAGCTTGAGTGGGTTAAGCAATAATCCCAGTCATCCACTATCTCGCTTTTGCTCGCTTTACACATGTCCAATGTATCCAAGGTTTTATACCAGCCACCTTTACAGCTGTGGGGGTGAAAGAATGACAGTTTTGGTCCTTTCCACCGGGGAGTCAATGGATCAGATCTCCAACTTAACCAACCTCATCCCCTGCTCTGGAAAGGGTGAACCTCAGTGATAGGGATGGGGAACCTATTTTCTCATTGCATGACAGCGCTGCGACTGAGAGCTTTACCTAGCGCCTGCACTTCTTGCTGTAGACTGACATTTCCTAGTTCTCTAATGTCCCCCCTTAACCCCAAAAAGGATCTGAAGGGGTCTCACCGTACATTAATTCAAGGAGGACAGTTTGGTGACTCCGTGAGGAGTGCACCGAATTCTAAACAGAGCCAAGGGCAACACCTCCACCCATTTTAATTTTGTTTCCTGACATAGTTTGGCCAAATATGTGATTCTGAGAGTCCGATTCATTCTTTCTACTTGCCCGGAACTCTGGTCCGGTATGCACAATACAGCTTCCACTTGATACCAAAGAGGTCCACCATTCTTTGCACACCTTGTCGAGGAAGCTGGGGCCATTGTCAGATCTGATACAGAAAGGCAACCCGTGCCTCGGCATCATGTCTTTTAGCAGAGCCCCGGCTTACTTCCCCCTTCGCCTTCTCTGTCCGGCTGGTATGTTGACCCATCTGGTGAAAAGCACAGACAAAAACCAACAGGTATCGATAGTGTCCCGCTCTGGGCATCTCCGTGAAGTCCACTACCAGCGCTTCGAATGGTAGGGCTCCATGTGTTTGAACTCCTGGAGGGGGTCCCTTCCCTTGTCTGGGGTTGTTTCTTGAGCACTCCCGGGCATCGCGCCGAGGCTGAGTTGGTCAAGGCATGGGAGTCCGTCTGATGACCTGCTTCTGTAGCAATGTGGCCAAAGCGCTCTTCCCTAGATGGGTGGCTCTGTGGCTGCCTGCACAACCTTCCAAGACAACTGTTGGGGTACGAAGATCCGGCCATCAGGCAATTCCCACCAGCCTTGGGGGTCTTTTGCAGCCCTCATGGGCCCCTGGTGCCATCTGATCTTCCCCGCCTCTGGGGCCACATCAGCCAAATCAACTTGGAGCAGCGGCTAACACTCTGCTCGTTATCCCGTCTTCTATGGCAACTGTCTTGGCCACTTGATCAGCTCTCCTATTTCCCCGTGCTACTTCACTCTCCCCCCGCTGGTGTCCTCTACAATGCATCACTGCCACCCTTCTAGGATGCCATACAGCTTCGAGGAAGTTCCTAAATTTCCTTAGCATTTTTGATCCCTTGCCCAGCAGAATTAATCAGTCCCTTTTACGGTATAAGGCTCCATGGGTGTGGAGGGTAGTAAAAGCATATTTCAAATCGGTGTAAACATTTACTGTAAGTCCGGCTGCCAAGGTTAGGGCTCTATTGAAGGCGATCAGTTCTGCTCTCTGGGGCTGAGGTTCCTACCGGCAAAGGGTGTGCTTCGATGGGTTAGTTTTTGTCCTTAGTAACTACTGCATATCCCGCATAACGTTTCCCATCTCGGACAAAACTGCTCCCATCTGTAAAATAGGTAATATCAGGATGTGGCCAAGGAGTGTCTCGCAGATCTATCGGCTCTGATAAACTTCATCCATTGTAGTAATACAGTCACGCCTTACAGACTCGCCTGAGTCTACAGGTACAAACAGGAGTCGGAGGGTTTAGATTGGGGAGAGACTTCTAACTCACACGGGGGTTCTCACAGCGCATGGCTTGGTATCTAGTCATCCGTTCATTAGTAAACCAGTAATTCCCTTTGTATTCCATCAGAGTTAGTACGGCGTGTGGGACCCGCACCACTAATTCCTGCCCATGGCCAATTTGTTGCTTCCTTGACTAGAAAGAGCGGTGCCACTATAGCTTTTAAACAGGAAGCCACCCCTTCACCACTGAATCCAGTTGTTTAGACAAGTACGCGACTGGACGCTGCCAGGATCCCAGTTGCTGTGTCAATACTCCCACTGCCACATTTTCTCTTTCGTGCACGTACAACAGAAAAGGTTTTGTCACATCCGGGAGTCCTAAAGCTGGGTGATTGAAGCAACGCTTTCTTAATGTTAAGGAAGGCTCGTTTCTGCAATGCTCCCCCATGGAAAAGGGTCTCTCTCCGCTCCTCTAGTTGCTTCATACAGGGGCTTACTCATAACGGCAAAATTCGGAATCTAAATTCTACAAAACCCAGCTGCCCCTAAAAACTCCCGTAACTGCCTTCGATTCGTGGGTTCTGATAAGGCGCATACAGTCTCCTTCTTCTAGCCCCAACTCCTGCTGTCCTTGCGAAACGATGAATCCCAAAACACCTAACTTGGGTTGCATAGCTGCAGCCTTTTCTGGATACTTTGATCCGCGCTCCCCACAGGAGCTGTAGCAGCTCTTCGGTGCCTTGCCAACACTCGGCTTCCAATGTTGCGGCTAGCAACAGATCGTCCACATACCGTAGCAGATCCCTTTTCTCAGGCTCCGAGTGGAAGTCCCGGAGGTCTTGGCTAAGTGCAGTGCCAAAATAGTTGGCGAAATTCTAATCCTTGCATCAGCCTCGTCCACGTCAGCTGTGTCTTTTCACCTGTGATCACGTCCTCCCACTGGAAGGCGAATATGGGTGACTAATAGGGGCCAGTCATATGCAGAAGAAAGCATCTTTTAAATCTATATTGTGAAAATGGGTTGCCCCTGCAGGGATCAATCCCAACAGTACATATGGATTTGGAACCACAGGATGGAGAGTGACTCAGCCTGATTTACTAGGCGTAGTCCTGCACTGGATGATATTCATCTGTTCCGGGCTTCTTAACAGGCAATAGGGGTGTATTCCATGGTGATTGGCATCTCCTGAGGATGCCATCTCTTAACAGGTGGTCCAGGTGCCTCTGGATTCCTCGCACTGCTTGTTGGGTAGTAGATACTGCTTACGTGTACAGGCACTGCTTCTGGCTTTAACCTGCCACTACTGGTGGAGAACAAACCTCGCCATCCCAGGGGGGTTATCCTCAGCCCATACTCCTGGCACATTAAAAACCTCCCATGACTGTTCTTCCATGACTGGGAGTGTCCAATGCATTCTCCACTCCTCCTCTTGTGGATATGCAAGTGTTAAAAAGCCTTCTGCCTCTTCAGCCCACGGAAGAACACTTCCAGGGTCCCATCATCCTCAAACGACATCTCCGCTCTTAACTTAGACAGCAAATCCCTTCCTAGCAATGGCACAGGACAATCTAGGGAGGTAGAGAAACCGATGCTGTACTAAATGTGATCCTAATTGACACGACTGTTGCTTCAACATGGATCTTTCTTCCACAGCTCCTGTGGCTCCCACTACTTGTACTTTCTGCTGAGTGAGTAGTGGAGCAATTGGGTAAGTAACCACTGAAGTGGGCCTCAGTATCTACCATAAAGTCCATATCACGGCCCCCCACAGTGGCTGTGACCATGGGCTCCCCGGGGCCGAGGAATTCAAGGGGGCCGGCGTTGTCATTCGAGGAGCTTCTCCGCCATTCCCACAAAGTAATTTTCGTCATAGGTGTCCACCTCTCCCCTGCCAGGCGCTGGCTGCCAATTTACTCGCCCATCCAATCGTCCTCTCCCACGCCCTCTGTCCTATGCCACCCCCTCCATTCGGGCAGTCTCGCCGCCAGTGTCCCTCTCGTCCGCACCGTGCACATTGAGGTCCCCTTCCCAGAGATCCTCTTCCTCTGCCTCCTTCTCCATCACTTCGCCGCTGCCAAGCCCCCCCTTTTCTTCATTTCCCCTTCCCCCGCGCTGCTCTACCAGAGCTGCTGCCAGCAGTTCTGCCTTCTTGGTGACTCCCTCGTTCGTTCCTTCTTCTCTTCTTGGTACCCATTCACAAACACCTTCTGCACAACTTCCAACAATTCCTGCAAATTCTTCCCTGACTCTTCCAGCTTCTGTAACTTCCTCCTGATGTTGAGGGAGCTCTGAGTCACAAACGCCTGATTAACCATCTTCGTACACTCTGGGGCTTCAGGATCAAAGGGAGTATATTGGTATATCCAAGAGGCGTTCTAGAAACGTGCCGGGAGTTCTCAGTGGCTTCCTGCATAACCTCGGTCGCCTTGTCATGTTGGTGGGTTTCTTTCTATTCCTACTCTCATAGCCTCCAAAAGCAGGGTTTGGTATTGTAGTAATCGTTCCATCCCTGCCGGCCCATTAGGATCCCAGCGAGGATCTTCTAAGGGTACCCTCTCCCCAAACCAGACCTGGGGGTTGGGTTGTCCTTGCGGAGTCCTTTCCTGGGTTAGCTGCTCCATCTGTTGGATGATGCGGCACCTCTCTTCAGTGGTAAACAAGTTATCAGAACTGCTGGCAATCTTGCCAATTGGCATATGCGTTCCCATTATGCTAGAGCACAATTCCACAATCTCGTGGGGCTTCTCTGTGTACGAAGCATAATGGGTTTTCCAATTTAACAAATCAGACGTGGTGAAGGGTCTGTAAACGTAGGCTTGTACTGGTACAAAGTGGGGCTCCTGTTCACCCTGTCGTGGGTTTGGGACCATCTGAGTGAGCTGTCGGAGTGGATACAAACTGGTGGTTGATTTGGATCGTGTTCGGTCAGCTACTGGGGAATCTGCCTTAGGTGTGTTGCCGGTGAGGGACGAACACAGAGCCCTCTAGGCTTCCAACGGAATTTTTGAGCGTGTCACAATAGGAGTGCACCATGTCCTCCCAATCAGAACCTTTAAGGGGACTGGCCGGATGGCAGCCGCCGTCTGAGAGTAGTCATGCTAGTCCCCTGAGATGAGACGGTGCTGCTGCAGACGACATTGCTCCTGCGGCGTGAGGGTCGGCTCCCAGCTCAGCCTCCCTTAACCGTCGTTGGCACTGCTGCTCCAGTCCCTAACTGCTGATCTGGCCTCGCCCTGAGGCGGTGTATATGGTGGCAGCGGTGTAAAGCCTAAGAATGGGACGAGGGGGGCCGATGGCTTGTGGTTTCCTTCAGGAACTTCTTCTCCAACACTGGTTTTAACTTTTTAGCCAATTTCTCCTTCCTCAATACCAAAACTTTTGCCTGTGACTCCTGGGTATCTCCGTAACCACGGTGGGGAAGAACGCACTACAGTGTCCCATGAATCTATATAAGGGAACTGGTCTGGTAGCGCCCGGATTTCCCACTATCACAGAATACACTTTGCTGATGTACCACTTTCTAAATACCTCTTCGGGGCCATCCTACATTGAATGATGGCCATTCTACTTCACACAGAAACTGCAACCATTGAGGGCTGATGGGGGGGTCTCCATAATCTCCACTAAACCCTTTCTTAAAGTTTTCAGCATACACTGCAAAGGGGTGCAACCCTTGCTTCTGCCACCTCCCATGTCCTCCCGCCTAAGATGAGACAGACACAATAGGGGAAGGGAATGGTCGGTGGAGTAAGGGGTCTCACCGACCGACACATGAGGAATAAACAGCACACGCACGTGTCACTGGCTGGTATCGCCATGCAATCATGGCGACAGCCAGAACCGCAGCAACCGATCACCGCACAACAGTCACACACTCGCACACACAGTCCCTGCCTCCCGCCATCCCGCACCACAAAGCGGGAACAGTTTCCTTAGCGCTTTCTACGGCTAAGTACTCGTGTCCGCTTGGGGAGGTGATCAGGCTTCCTCCGCTTCCACCCTGAGCGAGTGGGGCGTCTGGCCTGGAACCAGATTCTACTTGCCTAGGTCTTTTGACGGCGCAGCGGACCATGAACCACTTCTCCGAAGATGATGATTGCCAAATCGAACACAGAGGAAATTTTCAGTGGAGGCAGGGCCCAGTTTCTTCTGATACTCTGCTTCCAGGAGGAAGGTTCCCTCGGTTCAGTGCTTGCCGTTTGGGTGCCCCAGCCGCAGGCTCCCCCCGTTCCGACAAAAGGAGGTAGCCCCAACGTGGGGCTCGTGCGCCAAGCCCCCCCACCCGGCAAGGCGACTCAAGAGCAGGCAAAACGCCACTCAGTGTCTCAGCGCCTGCAGCGATCCGAGTCACGGCACCATTTATGTTGCAGGAGCCCAGAGAACACAGAGACCTCAGAGCAAGAAAAAGAGTAATTTATTATGTGCAGGTTTTTAATCCTGATTTCTCCAAAAGACCAAAAGACCTGAATTCAAGTTTCACAGCTCTTTTATAGACAAAGTTCACAGCATACACAAAGATCACAGGCAAAGATCGCAGGTATGTCTCGGCTGCCCCTTTGGGGTCACAGAGACCACATGCTGTTACTAGCTCAGACCCCGGAAATAAACAGCACCCTGGCTACGTGATCAACATCGGAGCCATGTGATACATTGGCTCTTGTGACCTTTTTACCCTTCTTTAACCTTCTCCGTTCCTCTGACCTAAGCCCCCAGCTTCTACTTTATTTCTACTTTATTATATCTAATTCTAGACCCATATCAATACTTTTCCAAGAATGTGACATCCAGATGCAAAACTATCCAGAAAGACATTGCAAATTTGGAACTGCACAATCAATTCTAAGCTATACCTTTAATCAAAGATTATGAAGAATAGGAACAAGGACAACAGCCTTATGAGGGTGTACCTCTTAAGCCATGGAGGTGACCTTAAAGGGTTTTAAGGATGAAAGGACTCCTGTCAGTTTCTAATATTAAAAGCTGCTACAGTAGTACAGGATTTTCTCTGTCCAGAGGCACAGAAGCAGAGGAACTGTGTGCCATAAGATTTTTTCAGTGATGTGTTGTCTCCTGGGAAAGATCCTTGATCTTACAAGAAAGGCTGGCAAGACTCATTAAACCCACCAACCATTACCTCTTCCTTTTTGGTTTAGTTAGAAGACATTATATTGCAAGAAATAGGTACCATCTCCACATTACTGCTATAGTGTGCTGATTATCTTACTTTCAACCTCCTGTGGAATTCTCAGATTTGTAGTTTACTGAGGCCAAAGAGCTCTGACTGAGAATTCTAAATGCCCCTCCCTAAACTACAAAGCCCAGGATTCCATAGAAGGTTGAAAGTGGAATAATAGCACTGTAACAGTATAGTGTGGAAATGGTCATAGCCTTTAACATATTGAAAAGGACTATGAGGCTCTGGTGAGGAAGCTAAACAATCTTGGGGCACAGGATATTATTTCATCACTCTTTCTGGTTGAAGGATGGGGCCCAGAAAAAGGGAGAAAAATACTGGAAATGAGCAGCTGGCTCTGAAAATGGTGCCAACAAGAAAGATAGGAACAAAGTATTTGATAGGAATCTCATAGATCTGATCACAAGGGAGTTTAGTTACATGGGGGAGGAACACAATATTCCAGGGGGGCAGGTGACATCAAATACTGGGAACAATAACCTCGATAATGCAGAGGGATTTGGGCCAACAGCACAAGAGGCCAGGAGTAGGCAAAAGAACAACAAAACAAAACAAACCCAAGGAATCAGCTGGAGATAATGACCCATGGTCTCAGATGACCTTGAACTCTTAACACAGAAAAGCAAACATGGCTTAATAGGGATAATTGAATATAACCCATTGAAAAGAAATAGCCCAAACAGAATATGGAGTAGCATTATATATCAAGAATGTATACACTTGTGATCCATAACACAGAGCATGGAAAACAGCCTGAGAGCATTTGGGTAAGCATTTAAAAAGAACAAACTTGTGGAGGTTTCCTATAGGCTCCACAGTCAGTCTGAAAATTTGGATTATGCCTTCCTAAAACAAATGACCAAACATTCAAAAAGCAGAGGTTTGGGAAGAAGCTTCTCTGCATATCTTTCCCAGTGGTCTTTGATGAAGTTTCTGTGAGTGGAAAGGAGGCAGGATTGGGTGAGACAACAAGCTTTTAAGCCACTGGCACATGCACAGTGGTACATGTAGTTAGTTTCCAAAGAGTTACTACAGTCTAATGTTACTGCAGCTTCTGGCCGCCTTGGAAATAGCATAAAGATATCCTTTTGATATCAATAATTCGGCTTTCTTCCACCACTCCTCTCCACGTGTTTGTGAGACCCCTGGACAAGCACGAAACTAGGCTCGGCAACTGATTGCTGCAATATTCCTAAACAATACAGGCAAGCCAGAAATAGCCAGATCGCAGCTTCAGGACACCTCCCAGCAAACACCCTATTATGTATGCGCATCACCTACAAAGGACTCCCTGCCCCGAGCAGGTAACTTGACTAGCTGAACTATCAACGGTCCAGCATCGCGCATTTGCATACTGGCTGCTCCTTTGTCAATCCAGACCTAACTCAATCATGTTAAATTTTGACCTTTCTGAGGCTTTGTCTCACACCCTAAATCCATTGTTCTCACCAAGTACAATCACACTTCTTCCTATAAAAACCCTTGATTCCGAGTCTCTCCTCAGATCGCTCCCAAGTTCCAGACCGCCTTGCTGCCTCTTTGCTTGGCGAGCCTCCCCTCAGCTCCATGTGCTGAGCCACTTTGAACCCCAGCATCGCTCTCTATTCTTCCAAACCTCAGGACAGGTTTCGTATCACCCAAATCAACTATCCCTCTGAAAAATCCCTCTATCCCACTCTCACCTTTATTTTCTATAGTTATCTGAGTGAGTGAGTTGCATACACAGTTTGGCTGTATTTTAATAAAGATCTCATTTATTCTTTCAAAACGGTTTGCTTCTTGACTGGCCTGACCCTGTAGACATAGGGTTAAAGATCCTGCTGAGTTACCCTGCCTCTCGTAATGCTAAAGCAGTGCTCAGAGCTAATTTTCCCCACCTATAGTTGAGCACATTTTGGTGTCCCTCACAGGACCCCCAGTAAAGGTAACACTAAAAGTGGTGAAAAATTAACTACAGAGATGGAGGCAGAAGGATCTATAGTATCTATATGCATGAGAGTTTATTCAAAGTGAGATATTGAAGGCACAGTTGCAAAAAATTCCAATGAGGATGTGGGAAATGTCTTTAGAAAATAAAGTAGATGTATAAAGAACTTTGTCAGGTGAGCTGAAATGTTAAAGATTCATGAATAAGAAATGGAAGATGAGAGAAATCACCCAAAAAGGAATACAGATGAATAGCCAGTCATTGTAGGATGAAAATCAGAAAAGCTAAAGCTCAGAATGAGCTCATGCTTGCTTGAGAGGTTGAAAATAATAAAAGGGGCTTTGTCTGGAGCATTTTGGCAATGTGCAAAACAAGAAGAAGAATTTGAAAACTGCAGGGCCATTGAGTAGAGAGGATGGAGGATTGCCAGTGGGACAGAGAGAGAAGGCAAAACTGTTTAATGCCCTCTTATCTCAATCTTCTCCCCAAAAGAAAACAGTGCAGTAACTGGTGAAAATAGAATAATTCATGCGCTAAGAAAACTAGAGCCTAAAACAGATAAAAAAGGAATATCTAAATGAATTCTAGTCTACAAGGCTTGATGAGCTGCTAAAGTACTAAAGGAATTTGCAGGTGCAATCTCAGAACTACAGTCAATAATCTTTCAGAATTCATGGAGGATGGGGGGGCAAAAAACAATGCCATTCTTGGCTGCATCAACAGGAGTATACTGCCAGATTGAGGGAAACAATAGTGCCAATCTATTCTGCTTTGGTCAGACCTCAGGTGGAATCCTGTGTGCAGTTCTAGGAAGTACATTTCAAGAAGGATATTGACAAGCTGGAATTATCCAGAGAAAGGCGTCTAAGATGATCAAAGGTCTGGAAACCAAAAATTATAAGAAATGACTTAGGGTGTTGAATAGGCTGGGGTTGGAGAAGGAAAGAGTGAGACGTGACATGATAGGTATCTTTAAATATCTGAAAGAATGCCATGTAGAAGATGGGCAAAGTTTGCTTTGTGCTGCTTCAAATAGCAGAACACAAGCCAATGGATTCAAATTCCACCCTCCCTCTAAAAAAGATTCTACCTAAATATTAAGAACTTCTTTGCTATAGGAGGTTTTCAACAGTGGAATGGACTGTATCAGAGGATTATGGACTCTCCTTCCTTGGAGGTCTTTAGACAGTGATTGAATGGGTATTTTCCATTAGTGCTCATTGTATATTTTTGTCTGGCGGGGGGTCCTTGTTGGTCCCTTCCAATTGTAAGATTCTGTGATTCTATGATGTGAAACAAGAATAAGGTGAAGATACTGGAGATGGCATTCTTCATTTAGACAAACTTTAGAAATTCTTTTCTGAGCTGAAACTGTTCAGCTCTACAGATCTTTCCAGCTGTTATAAATACTGGAACATTGTTCTAAAAGAAGAAAATGTGCCCTCTATTACACATAAGGCCATAGACAGAAAAATGTCTGTAGAAAGCCTACATGATTCCATTCAGACTAACCACAGGCCTAACAGATATCAATAAATCTATCTAATATCAAAAGGAGAAATAGAGTGACAACATCAAACAGATAACAGATGGGTTCAACCAGTAACTGAATAAATCACTTGGGGGTATAAGTATACACTTGGCCAACCAAGATAGAGATGAAAAGACCTTGCTGTTGTCAAAGTTCATAGAAAAAGATGGTGATAGAGTAAGAAGAATCAGAAAGGCTGGAGATCTGTGTATCTGCCTTCTGAAGAGAAGCTATGTTGTGGACAGAATTAGATGGAGGTAGACCTACCAATAGGAGAATATGGGCCTATCTCTAGTTTAAAAGAAGATTTAGCAGGTAGTAACAAAGAGGCCCTGGAAAGCATCTTTCATTTACAATATGGGTAGGTAAATGGAACATTTGATTTAGTATAATGCAGTTTCTAATGTTCTTCATTCGGCCACAAATCCAAATAAATATGATAATTCCATTTGTTCAGAATTTCTGCACCAATGAAAATAGGCACAATGTAAAATTTATGTTTATAACACTGCATTGGTTTAATTGCAGTTGTTCTAATTCATTCAAAATAGAATGACAACCACTACCTTTAATTGTGTTCACATTATTTTACACATAGAATTAATCTGGCATTCACAGTTGGAATAACAATAATTACATGAGAAACAGAAATTTGTAAAATGGATGCCAGTACATTTGGAGCAGCCAAATGTAGTCTCTTGAACCAAGTATACTGAAAAATTCTGCTAAGTCTTGTGACCTGAAAAACAGAAATTAACTGGGTGATTGTGGAAGAATCTCTGTGACACAGGCCCTATGTATAAAATTTATCCAGGTGAGTAAGCACTGCACTGTACTTAAATGCTGAATAAATGGAATAGATCCATATGTCTGATGTTTTCTGGCCTTTGTAGAATGGCTAGTGAACTACAATAATAGATTCAGATAGTTGCCTAGTAGAGTAAGCATCTTTTATCATAATTACAAATAACAATTACCTTACAATTTCAAGAGATAAATTTGTCTTTATTAATGACAGTGAGTCATAAAACACTAGACTGCAAAACACAATTTCTGTTAAAAAGTCAGACCTTTCCATGAGTAAGATGGAAGATAAGACAGGAGTTCAAACTAAGCAAATGAATTCCCTCTTTAAAGTTCAGCAAACTTTATAGAGACAGAGAGCAATCTAATTAGAAACAAAACTTCAAGTAGCTTCTTAGACAAGAGCAGAATGATCAGGAAGAGCTCATCTTTTCCCCAATCTTATTTTGTACTATGCCTGTTGTTTCAAAACAATATATTTCAGTTAGAAGAAAACTTCAATACTTTGACAGCAGTTTGATATACTGGCAGTTTATGATTTGTAAAAGTATGTATCAAAAGAGACAACCACTAACTTCCTAGGTCTAGCAAGTACATATCTGTACAATGCTACCACAATACAAATAACAGCTAATTCTACTAAAATAATATAGTCCTTTAACCAACACTTACGTGGGTAGAACCAGAATTCATTTGTGTAGTTGCTCCCGTGATCATTTGTGTCATACTTTACAAATATCCCAAATAAAATTATAATAGCCACTTCCAAAAAAATAGCAAGCACAGGAAATTTAATCCGCATGTTGGTAGAGAAAGAAGAATTTCTGCTGGCCATTTTTGTAGCAGTCTGTAACAGAATGATAATGAGCAAGAGGCTCGTTTGTCTGTCTCCAGCTATGTTGCATCATAATGACATGGCAATTTTTTAAAAAAAAAAAAATCCATCTTTGTCCATATGTTAAGCCCAACGACAGAAGCTCTTAACCATGTAGAAACTTTAGAATTTATATCCTGACTTTCCCACAGCAATAATATTCTATTGGATATATTATGTCAGTATATGTGACAACAAATCAAGTATCTCATTCTTACATTGTTACATAACACATTTTTATTTCTAGCTGCTTTCTCTTGTATCTTGTTTATAAATGTAATTTAAATGTGTTTCTACTCAACATGGCTAAAGTTAAAAATCCCATGGGGATTGTGCTGTATGGTACTGCTTTATGGTCTTGAACGCTAAAAGATCTATGGTACGCAAGTTTCATGTTATCTCCATAATAGTTAGTTTCATAGACAAAAAATTAAAAAACTTCTGGTTAAATAAGAAATAATGCAACAATATCTTAGCTAAAAATGCTACATGGGGTTAATGTGAATATGTCATTTTCTTTTCAGAGTGAAATTATACTCAGAGTTTGAGAGTAATGAATTACAAATAACACATTTACTTGTATCAAATTACATTTATTGGTAAAAAATTGACATGATACTTTTCTTAGTAAGAAAGTACTTTTCCTTGTAAGAAACAATGTAATTCTGTTTTAAAAATAACAGGCCATTTCTGCACTACACTGCATTATAGCTATTATTCCACTTTCAACATCCTATGGAATCCTGGACTTTGCAGTTTAGGGAGGGGCATTTAGAGTGCTCAGCCAGACTGTTCTTTGGTTTCAGTAAACTACAAACTCCAGAATTCCACAGGATGTTGACCACAATGGCCACAGTGAAACTGCTTTTCGAAAACAATGTAATGAAAGGATGCTATGGCCATTTTCACACTACACTGTTATAGTGCTATTATTCCACTTTCAACATCCTGTGGAATTCTGGGATTTGTACTTTACTGAGACCAAAGAGCTCTCTGGCTGAGAATTCTAAAGGCCCCTCCCTAAACTACAAACTCCAGAATTCCACAGGATATTGAAAGTGGAACAATAGCACTATAACTGTGTAGTGCAGAAATGGCCATAGTGTTGTAATTGCTCCTGCAATAAATACGGCTTCTTTTTATTCTTTATTTTACTTTCTTTATTGTTTATTTTACTTTCTTTTTCTCTCAAGTGATCTAAAAAAGCTTACAATATAAATTTAAACGGAACAGCTAAAACAATTTGATGTACAAAAGTTTAAAAAGCATTAAACCATCAGTTGAATTAAAACACTATGGCCATTTCCTCATGGCATCACTGTTCTGCAATGGGGATGCATTGGCAGCAGTCTACGGGTCATGCTTTCGCATGTTGTTGTGATCCTGCTGCCCATGCATCGTTACCCATCACAATTGCCGTACATTACATTAACAGAAAAAAAATCATGTGATGCTCCCATTGCCAGCAGCCATGGAGAACAGGTGGAATTGCAATCTAGGCACTTCCTTCTGCAGTGCAGCATGGGAAAGAGGCTGACTGCAGAGCAGAAGGAAAGGATGTTTCTCTTATGCTTCCATCCACAGGCAGCCAGCCAGGTGTGGAGGAGAACATTAAGGACACATTCCTATCGTAGCAAAGACATTGGTCAGTTAAAAACAAGGGCCTGTTTAAACAGGAAAGTCTTCACTTGCCAGCGAAAATGTAGCAGAGAGGGCAAGATCTTCTGAAGATCATAGGGTCCAGACAGGCTTATGTGAGAAGATATAAGCTTTCTCATAGAGTGGACCTAAGCTGTATAGGGCTTTACAGGTCAGAACCAGAACTTTTGAATTGTGCCTGAAAATGGACCAATTGCCAGTGCAGCTATTTCAGCTAGGGAGTTATATGGTACCTGTAACTAGGACAGAAAAATCCAGCATGGTATAGTGATTTGAATGTTGGACTAGGATTGTGGAGACCTGGGTTTGAATCCATGCTCAAACATGGAAACCCACTAGTTGACCTTGGGCATGTCACACACTCTTAGCCTCAGAGGGAGGCAAAAGCAAACCCCCCCCCCGAACAAATCTTACCAAGAGAACCCTGTGATAGGGTCACCTTAGGGTTACCACAAGTTGGAAATAGCTTGAAGACACAGAACATTACAACAAACCAATTCTGGTTAGGCGTCTAGTCTCAGGATTGTAGACCTGCTGAAATTTACGAACAGTTTCCAAAGGCAGATGCACATGGAGTAATAGAGTATGTTACAGTAATAAACCAGGAAGTAATCAAGACATGTATCATCATTGCCAGATCTGACATCTCATGTAAAGGGTGCAGCTTGTGCATTAGTACTAACTATGGAAACATAGTCCTGGCAATTGCTGACACTGGGCTCCTAGACTGGGGCCCTTTCCGCACCTTACCTTTTCTGGCGCTGGGGTACGGGATCATGCGAGCAGTCTCCGGTGAGAGGCTCTTGGGTCTGGGGTCCTTTGGCTCCGCACGAGCTCCCTGCTCGCGCGAGAGCTCTGCCTCTTCCTTCCGCAGCACAGCCTGGGAGTTTCCCAGGCTGTGCAGGGGCAGGAAGCGCAATCGGTGTGGCTCCAGAGGCTCCGCATGCCAGGTAAGTGCGCACAGGGCCCGGGAGCAGTGCATGATCGCACACCATTGTCGGCTTCCAGCCGAAAATGAAAAGGTGCACGATCAGCACCTGCTGGCCCCTGGAGCGTTGCGCAGTTGTGAGTGCATCATGCAGATCGCTCCTCACAATCGCGCAATGCTCCAGGCCCTCTTTCTCATGGAAAATGCTGTGTGAAAATGGCCTAAGATCTGAGTCCAGCAGTACATGAATCTGAGATCTCAAGGGCCATATAACTGCATCCAACACAGGATATTTTCCTGATTTGCCTTCCAGCTGACATCTGCTGGGTTGCCACTTCCTCATGTCATTTCTATAGAAACAGCTGGTAAACAAAAACCAGAAATCTCAGCAGTCCTTGAGAATTCAGAAGTTTGCAGTTTCTATTCAGGGAAGGTATTACAGCGTATGATGGCCCTCCAGCTCTATGGATTTCTGGATAAGATGAATTATCTAGATCCATTTTAATCTGTATTCTGGCCTGGCTTTGGGACTGAGATGCCTTTGGTGGATGACTGATGCCAGGAAGCCGACAGGGGAAGTGTGCTCCTAATGATTCTACTAGACCTCTAAGCAGCTTCTGATATCACTGACTATAGCGTCCTGCTGGGATTTGACTAGGATACACTGTTTTACAGTAGTTCCATTCCCTCCTGGGGAAGGGGCTTTCAAGAGGTGGTGCTCAGGGATTCCTGCTTAACCTATGGACCATTGACCTGTGGGATCCCTCAATATTTAACATATACATGAAATCACTGGGAGAGATCACCTGGAATTTTGGGGTCTGATGTCATCAGTATGCTAACGACACCCAACTCTGTTACACTTTTCCACCTCAATCCAAGAAAGTTGTCTCATTTCTAAATCAATACCTTGCGTCAATAATAGGCTGGAAGAGGACAAATAAATTGAAACAATCCAGACAAATCAGAGGTGCTCCTGATCTGTCAAAAAGCAGATCAAGGAATAAAGATACAGCCTATGTTGCATGGGGTTACACTCCTCCTGAAGATGCAAGTTCACAGCTGGGATGCAATCTTGAGCCTTAAATTAGCTCAGGTTTCAATAGTGAACCAGAGTGCATTGTGCACCAGCTGTGCCCATTTCTAGATGTGTCAGATATGGCCAAAGTGACAAATGCTTTAGTTGTATCCTGTTTGGATTACCATGACACACTCCTAGAGCTGCCTGTGAAGAGGGAACTTTGGAAACTTCAGCTGATCCAAAGATCTCCAGTGATGTTGTTGACTGGGTTGGGCTACAGAGAACACACAATTCCCCTGCACCAGAAGCTAGTGGAGCTGTTGCATTTCTGGGCGCAGTTGAAAGGGCTGGTCATGACCTATAAAGATCAATGCAGCTCGTGTCCAGATTATCTGAAGTGTATTCTCCCATATAAATTTTCGTGTGCTTTAAGATCTTCTGGGGAAGATCTTCTGTCTGTCCTACCACCTTCACAAGTACATCTGATGCAAATATGGGAGGTTTCTGGGTTCTAGAAATCCCTAGACTGACACCCTCCCTACCATCTTTCCACAGGCAGGTGAAAATTCTATTTTCAGCAGGCCCTTGAAGACTGATTAAGGGTGAACAAGCCTTGCATCATCTGCTGGATTTTTTCCTGTTTTTTTTTAATGGTTTATGTTTTCAATTTATTTTAAATTTTTGATCAGTAAATTATATTTTAAATTTTCACATGCTGTCAATTTTTAACTATGTCCTAAACTGGGAAAAATGGGATATAAATAAATATAAATATGATTGTGTTGTTGTTATTGTTGTCGATGATGATTTGTATCACCAATAATTTACAAAAGAGATTATCTTTAAAACTCCAAGGCAGTATCCACACAGTGTACCTATTTTGTACATTGTATTCTCTTGTCCTGCTGTATTTCAACTGAAATTACAGAGCCGCATGATAACATTTCTTATCGGAGTGCAGCTTTTAAGAAACATGTATGACAGTGGCTTGTATTCAATGGCTCTTGTAGCCGTTATGATTCTATGACTCTAAGTAAGTTTATATAATGGAACCTACCATTCAGGTTTTGCAGGGAGTTGACCTATATGCAAAAAGCTACCACAACAGAGAGAAGAGTGACACAATCCTCCATTCTGTTAAACTGAGTTTCTATATTCTAGGAGTAGCTTAAATGAGAAAGTACTAAAAAGTATGGGGGTGAAGACCCTTTTGTTTCAACAGGTCTTTGATGTCTGATTGCTCAGTAGGAAAGGAGCATTCAGAATGTGCTGTAGTGTTTATTTATTTCTTTTTTTCTTTTAACTGCATTAACTTACTGTTTTTAAGTACAGTCAGCCTTACACATTCACTATGCTTAGCAGCTCGGGACCCTTGCAAAAATGGAAAAATTGCAAATATCAAAATATGTGTGGGTGCCTGTGGAAAAGTGCCTAAGTCATGGTGGGGAGGGCAGACGCTCAGGGTCCAAACCAGGTCAGAGAAAGGGGGTGGGTTAGTATGGTGGACCTATACTTCCTTTCTCTTGCCCATCTCCTTCTGTGGGTGTGGGGAGAGCATCAGGACAGGGTTTGAGGCACTGAGAAATGGGATTGCAAGTCATCTTTATCTGGCCAGGCAGCTGCTGATGATGATGGAGGAAGACCAGAGGCAGGTTTTTAAAGGGGTGCATAGCCTGATCGTTTCCCCTGGAAAAGAAGTGCCTGAGGTGGGAAGGACATGGTTGGAAAAACTTGCAAATAATCAAATATGTGAAAGTCAAATCCACAAATGTGGAGGGCCGATTATACACTTCCGACTGTAGAAGAGGCAATAAGGGGATCAGCTATTTTGAACCTGATCCTAACCAACAGTGATGACCTAATGTGGGAGGAGGGGCAGGATCCTTAGGTGGGACTGATCATGTTCTCCTGGAATTTGTTATACAGTGGAAATGGGAAGCCAAGCATAGTTAAATTCACATTCTAGACTACAAGAAAGCTGATTTCAGTAAACTTAGGGAAATGTTAGGTGACCTCCCATGGTCAGGCATATTAAAAGATGATGGCATAGTTTCACACAATTCAATTGAGGAAGAAAAATGGGAGGTGTCTGAAGAAACCAAGATGGATCTCTAAAGAACTTTCAACTGAACTAAGATTTAAAAGGACCATGTACAAGAAATGGAAAAAGGAGGAAATCACCAAAGAAGAATTCAAATAGCTAGCACATGTAGGGAAAAAGTCAGAAAAGCTAATGTGCAGAATGAGCTCAGGCTTGCTAGAGAAGTTAAAAACAACAAGAAAGGCTTTTTTTGGTTATGTCTGTAACAAAAGTAAAAACAAGGAGATGGTAGGGCTGCTGCAAGGAGAAGATGGAGGAGTGGTAACAGGACAGAGAAAAGGCAAAACTACTCAATGTCTTCTTTGCCTCGTTCTTCTTCCAAAAGAAAAAAAGTCTTCAAACTGGAGAAAATGGAACAGATGTTGTAATAGGAGAAATGCAGCACTGAATAGATAAAGAGGTAGTACAGGAATACCTAGCAACTCTAAATAAATTCAAGTTGCCAGGGCCAGATGAACTATATCGAAGGGTATTAAAAGAACTGGAGGAAGTAATCTCAGAAACACAGGCAATAATCCCTGAGAGTTCCTGGAGATCAGGAGGTCTCAGTAGAATGGAGGAGGGAAAATGTTGTCTCCATCTTCAAGAAAGTGAAAAAAGAAGACCTAAACAATTATCACTCAGTCAGCCTGACATCAATACCAGGAAAGGTCGTAGAGCACATCATTAAACAGTCTGTAAGCACTTAGAAAGGAAAGCCATGATCACTAAAAGTCAACATGGGTTTCCCAGAAACAAGTCATTCCAGACTAATATGATCTCTTTTTTTATATATATAAAGTTATAAGCTTGGTGGATGAAAGCAATGCTGTATACGTAGTGTATCTTGATTTCAGTTAGGCCTTTTACAAGGTCCCCCATGATACTCTTTTAAACAAGGTAGTAAAATGTGGATTAAACAAAGCTATTGTTAGGTGGATTTGTAATTGGCTCACTGGCTGAATACAGAGGGTCCTCACTAATAGCTCCTCTTCATCCCCAAGAAGTGACTAGTGGGGTGCCACAGGATTCTGTCCTGGGCCCAGTGCTATTCAACATCTTTATAAATGATTTAGATGATTGAATAGAGGGCATGCTCAACAAATTAACAGATGACACCAAATTAGAAGGGATAGCTGATACCCCAAAGAACAGGATTAGAATTCAAAATGACCTTGACAGATTAGAGAGCTGGGCCAAAGCTAACAAAACTAATTTTAACAGGGAGAAATGTAAGGTGCTACACTTGGGAAGAAAGAATGAAATGCACAGACATAGGATGGGTGATACGTGGCTTAAAAACAGTACATATGAAAGGGATCCAGGAGTCTTAGTGGACCACAAGCTGAACATGAGTCAGCAGTGTGATGCAGCAGCTAAAAGGTGAATATGATTCTAGGCTGTATCAACAGGAGTATAGTGTCCAGCTCAAGGGAAGCAATACTACCACTATATTCTGCTTTCATTAGACCACACTTGGATACTGTGTCCAGTTTTGGGCACCACAATTCAAGAAGGATATTGACAAGCTGGAATTTGTCCAGAATGGTGAAGGGTCTGGAAACCACGTCCTATGAGGAGCGGTTGAGAGAGATAGGTATTTTTAGCTTGATGAAAAGAAGGTCAAGAGGTGACATGATAGCTATATTTAAATATTTGAAGGGATGTCAAATTGAATATGGAGCAAGTTTGTTTTCTGCTGCTCCAGAGACTAGGACACAAAGCAATGGGTTTAAACTACAGGAAAAGAAATTTCACAAACTTTGGGAAGAACTTCCAGATGGTAAGAGTCATTAGGCAATGGAATATGCTGTCTTGGAGTGTGATGTGGTGGAGTCACCTCATTTGGAAATTTTGAAACAAGGCTGTGTTACTACGGCTTCTAGGCCGCCTTGGCAATAGCATAAAGATATCCTTTTGATATCAACTTCCTTCTACCACCCCTCTCCATGTGTTTGTGAGGTCCCTGGACAAGCACGAAACTAGGCTCAGCAGCTGATTGCTGCAATATTCCTAAACAATACAGGCAAGCCAGAAATAGACAGATCGCCGCTTCAGAAGACCTCCCAGCAAACATCCTATTATGTATGTGCTCCACCTACAAAGGATTCCCTGCCCCGAGCAGGTAACTTGACTGGCTGAACTATCAACTGTCCAGCATCGCGCATTTGCATACTGGCTGCTCCTTTGTCAATTCAGACCTAACTCAATCATGTTAAATTTTGACCTTTCTGAGGCTTTGTTTCACACCCAAAATCCATTGTTTTCACCAAATACAGCATAGCCTGCAGTCACACTTCTCCCTATCAAAACCCCCGATTCCGAGTCTCTCCTCGGATCGCTCCCAAGTTCCAGACTGCCTTGCTGCCTCTTTGCTTGGCAAGCCTCCCCTCAGCTCCACGTGCTGAGCCACATTGAACCCCAGCATCGCTCTCTATTCTTCTAAACTTCAGGACAGATTTCGTATCACCCAAATCAACTATCCCTCTGAAAAATCCCTCTATCCCACTTTCACCTTTATATAGTTATCTGAGTGAGTGAGTTGCATACACAGTTTGGCTGTATTTTAATAAAGATCTCATTTATTCTTTCAAAACGGTTTGCTTCTTGACTGGCCTGACCCTGTAGACTTTGGGTTCAAGATCCTGCTGAGTTACCCTGCCTCTTGTAGCACTAAAGCAGTACTCAGAGCTAATTTCCCCACCTATAGTTGAGCACATTTTGGTGTCCCTCGTGGGACTCCCAGTAAACAGGGTAACAGCTGTATGGCCATTTGCTGGGGTGCTTTGAGTGTGTGTTTCTGCATGGCAGAATGGGGTTGGACTCAATGGTCATTGTGGTCTCTTCCAGCTCTATGATTCTATGAATTAATAGAAAGTATATAGAACAAGCACTGTAGCTCCTTGGATAGACTGAAATTGTCAATGAAGCCTCTGTTCACTGGAGAGAGAATACATATTGAGCTGCCTTACACTGGAACTAGGGTTGGGTTTGTTTCAGTACTTTTTGGAGTAACTAATGGAATAATCAAGAAGTCAGGGCTATGTGGACCATGAACACAAAGTTTATATTTGGGAAAGATCTTTAAACACAATATAATTCAATAGTTCCAAACCCATGTGATTTGGATTTGGTTCCAGTAGTATCTATTAGGATGCTTTCCATTAGAAAGAAAGAAATTTCGTATGTCTATTACAAACTTTCTCTGCTTCAATCACCAACTTTATGTTTAAATTCTACATGACTGGCATGTGCCAGTTCATCTGTGATTGTAAACCACCAAAGTCATATATCCAAGAACTACTGTGTAAAATCCATCTCACATTTGACAGCCTACAGCAAGCTGTTCAGCAGAGATAAAAACTCTCTTGTTTACCACTACAGAGCTAGGAGAAAGAGTAAAACTGCATTAAAGGCACTTTCATTAATCATTAGCTTCAGTGTTTATCCAAGTGTTGCATCTGGAAATGAGAATGAATGTTGTGTTAGCTTGATTACAGTTGATAACCATGGAATAATGAGACCACACACACACACAAAAATGGGTTAAAAAGGGCCACTTTATTTGACCTAACCTATTTAAGCTGCATTGGCCTAGAAATGAGGCAACCTGATATAGGTCAAGCTGAGGCCAGCTCTCAATGTCTTGATAACCTCCTCAGCCTTTCCTTGGATGAAACACCTCAGCCGCAAAGGCAATCCAAAATACTTGTATTGCTCCCCAACCAGCTGTAATTGAAGGCAACCCAGGCACTTCCAGCTAAGACCCAGAAATCTATATATGAATATTCAGACGCCAGGTTAGCCTCAGGATATCCTTCTTCCCCAAGCCCCGAGGCTCCAGAACTGTTACTGCAGTCTAGGCCTATTAGGTGATAGCATCCGATATCACTTTGATATCATAATTCGGCCTTATTGTACCACCCCTCTCCATGTGTTTGTGAGGGCCCCGGACAAGCACGAAACTAGGCTCGGCCCTTAACTGCTGAAATATTCTCAAACAATACAGACAAGCCAGAAATAGCCAGATCGCAGCTTCAGGGACCTCCCCAGCAAACACCACATTATGTATGCGCGTTACCTACAAAAGGCTCCCTGCCCTGAGCAGGCAACTTGACAAAGGATGAACAACCCACTGTCAAGCATTGCACATTTACATACTGGCTACACCATTGTTAATTCAGCTCTGATTCCATCATCCTAAACTGTGACCTTTCAGAGACATTGTCTCGCACCCAAAACTCATTGTTGTCCCCGAGTAAGGCATAGCTTGCAGTCACACTTCTCCCTATAAAAACCCCTGATTCCAAGACCTTCCTCAGATCGCTCCCGAGTTCCAGACCGTCTTGCTGCTGCTTTGCTTGGTGAGCTTCGCCTCAGCTCCATGTGCTGAGATACACCGAACCCCAGCATCGCTCTCTATCTTCTTCCAGGCTTCAGGAACAGGTTTCATATCACCTGAATCAACTATCCCCCTGAAAATCCCACTATCTTACTCACACTTTTATTTTCCTTAGTTATCTCTGTGCTTGTGTTGCCTGTGTTTAAAAAAGATCATTCATTGCTTTCAAGCCGGTCTGCTTCTTGAATTGGCCTGACCCCCTAAACACTGGGTTACAAGATCATGCTAAGTTACCCTGCCTCTCGTAACACTAAAGCAGTGCTCTGAGCTAATTTTCCCCACCTATAGTTGAGCACATTTTGGTGTTCCTCACTGGACCCCCAGTAAACAGGGTAAGAGAACCCCATCAGACCACAAAATGCTGCTACTTACTACTACTACTTACTGCTACACCAAAAGGTGCCAAAGGTGGTCAAATAAGACATGTATTCTCCCCCCACAACCTACCACAGACAAGTGTCTGCTTAGTCCTTTTCCCCCACTTGGCCTACCAACATGGCCCTAACCTTCTATTGCAGCTCTCCCAGGGAGTTCCAACAAATGAACACCACTGGACCTGTAGAGTTCTGACCATCTGCAAGACCTTTGCGGTAACAGTCCAAAACTGGTAAGCGGTAAAAAATCAGCACGGCAAAAAAGGAACCCAAGTCTACCCCCTCCCATACAACCATAATGCTGCAGAACATGAAATGAGTGTTACCGCAGTTTCTAGCCAGACTTGGGGGGCACCAGATATCATTTTGATATCGATAATTTGGCCTTCCTTACTCATTCCTTCCCATGTGCTTGCAAGGCCCCCGGACAAGCACGCAAACAGGCTCGGTCGCTAATCGCTGGAATATTCCAAATCAATAGCCAAACTGCTGCTTCAGGAGACCTCTAGGCAAGTACCCTCATTATGTATGCACACTACTTACAAAGAACTCCCTGCCCCGAGTAGGCACCTTGACAAGCCAAATACTCAAGCCTCAAGCACTCCATGCTTGCATACTGGCTACCCGATTGACAATTCAGACTTAATCATGCTAAATTCTGACCTTTCGGAGGCTTAGTCTCCAACCCAAAACTCATTGTTTTCCCCCAAGTACGGACTAGCCTATGGCCACATTTTCCCCATAAGAACCCCTGATTTTGAGAGTTTGCTTGGATCACTCCTGACTTCCATACTGCCTTGCTGCAGCTTTGCTTGGCGAGCCTTCCCCTCAGTCCCACGTACTGAGAACCTCCATATCCACGAACTCTTTCTTCAGACTATGTGGGCTTCAGGACAGGTGCAGTATTTCCCATACCGAAAACCTCCTCTCAAAATCCCTCTATCCAACTCCAACCTTTATTTCTCTAGTTATCTGTGTGAGTGTGTTGAATACACTTGTTTGATTGTTTTTTAATAAAAACAAATAATTATTATTTCACGTCTGTTTGCTCCTTGACTCGGCCTGACCCCGTAGACACTGGTTAAAAGATCTCGCTCCGTTGCCCTGCCTCTCGTATTGCTAGCTTGTGCTCTTTGACTAATTTCCCCAACTTGTATAATTTGGAGAGCATTTAAGTGTCCCTCACGGGACCCCCAGAAATCAGAGTAAGATAGTGGTGGAGAAACGTGGGCACCCCCTGTACCCTAATTTGAGTAGGAGTCGCGAACCTTCTCATATCAGGCTGGTATAGACTTAAGGAATGGCCAGTCAAGTCACTAGAACTCTGTTAGGCAGGAACACACGTGTGTGTGTGAGAAATCTGTGTGATTGAGCTCTAGGAGCCACTCTATCTGGGCTGGAAATCTGCTCCCCTCTCTTGCTTGGCTTGTGTATGTCAGCCACCCCAGCGTGGTCACTGCTGGCTCTTGGGCAGTGAATCATTGTCCGATCGCAAGGGGTGTGCACAAGCTGTCCTGGGAATCACATCCCTAACTTGGGGTCTATCGTGGGCTGGGATCCAAGCACTAGGGTGTTAGGAACAGTCCACACGCACTCAACATTTCAGTGGCAAGGGAAAAGCACTTAGGGAAGAAATTCCACCCCCTCCAGAGAGAACACGGGTGCATCCCCTCCTTAGAGTGAAAAGCAGGTGCATCCCGTTTGTTGTAGTGAAAGTGTGGGTGCATCCTGGCTGTTTAAAATTTGGGTGCGTCCTGACCGATAGCGAACTAGGTGTGGGTGGCAATTCCCAACCTAGTATAGGGTTTTGGAAAGTTTAGCCCGAGGTGGAGGAAGGTACCCCTCACCCAAAAAACTGTTACGGACAGTTCAGTTTTGGTTCCCTGCCCCTTTTCCCCGCTGCTTGACCAGGCAGCACTGTAAGTTCCACTGGGTTCATTTCCCCCCTTCAGTGGCAGGCAGAGTACTTGTGAAAGTTTCCCCTGGACTCTAGGTGACTCTCCCTGTCCCTGAACCGTTGCCTCATCCTTTTGTCCCTAAGTTGTTGAGGTGGAAGGCCGGGCTTAGGTGTACAAAAGTGACCCTTGTTAGGCAGGCTGGAGTTAGGTTCCATTCCCTCTTCCCTCATGAAGTTCCGCAGAGTTCATTTCCCTAGAATTCCCCAGGGGTCTCGGTGATCCTACCCTTCCCTCCAGGTCCTGGTCCTTTGTGTATGAAGTAGATATGTCTGAGAATAGCAAGGTTGCCCGAAAGACCTCATGTTAGAGAGCGAGGTCAATGGCAAGCTTAAGAAGTGGGTCCTCAGCAATGGGAAATGTCCTTGGAAGGAGTCTAGCTTCCAAACAACAGATCCCCTTGCCACGTTAAGGGAGGCGTACACTCAGGCGCACCAGTCAAAGAACCCGTTTGGGCCGTCAAAGGATGCTTTGGCCACCTGGGAACTTTGGCTGACTACCAGAGATGCCTCAAAAGCCCTGGTCAAGACCAGAGTTAAGTTAGGAGAGGTAGAAAAGGAGAATGCCCAGCTTCATGCCGAGATGGAGGCTCTGCATGTGGACAAAGTAACGTTCTCGTCCATCACGCAGGCCACCACACAGAAACTGAGCACTGCCACCTTGCAGGCTCAGACTTGGAAGGAGAAGGCTCACGCCTTAGAGGCTGAGCTTACTCACGCCAGGTCTGCAGCCAAGTTTATGGTGAGCCAAGTGAAGGAACAGCATGAGGCTGTCAGTCACGCAGCCTGCCATAGAGAGATAGAGGCGCTGGAGAGTCAGGTCCACACCCGCAAAGCATTGATCTCTGCGGTGTGTCCTGAACTTCTCCCCTCTTTGCTCATGAGGAGCTGCTGCAAGAGGACGCTCTGGCCACCCTTCTCCACAACCCTGACCGGAGCGACCACAGGGTCCCAGTCCAGCCCGTTGAGACTCAGTCGATGACCAAGAGAATCGCTCCCACAGGAGAGGGAGGTGCAGATAGGTCTGAGGTGTGGGGAACCCAAGAGTGAGACAAGGGTCCCCTGGAGAGCCACCGAGGCCAAGGCCATAGCTGACCAGCTTGGTCCCTTAAACAAGTCCACCGGGATCATGTGGCTCAACACGGTGATCCATTCGCACGCGACAGCCAACAGCCAGGACTTGACGCAGCTGGCCAGGCTATGCATGTCCCCTTCCAAATTCCCCACTCTGGAATCAGCTGTGGCTGCCCAAGGGATAATCCACTTGGAGGCCCACAACTGGATGAGGAAGGTGATTAGGATTTTGTGACCCGGGCAGAGTGCTAGCGTTCTGTATGTCATGGAGCAACAGGGTCCACGTGAGAACCTTGAAGCTTAAATGGCACGGAAACAGCTTTTGGCCGTGCTAGCAGAGAAGGTCCCCCTGACCCCAGGAGGTATAACTTCAATCATGTTGAATTCAAGACTCTCCTTTACGGGAGTCTGAATCATGAGATGAAGATGGCCCTGGGACTGGTGAATCCTGCTACAACTGGCTGGGAGGAATTTAGAAACAACCTCCAGCGGGTCGCTGACCTGCTCCGCGAGGCTGGTTCTCTGAAACCTCCCACCAAACAGCACAGATGTGATGCAGGGAACTGGAAGCCCATACAGGAGGGGATATACTCCAATTATGGTCCCCATTCCCAGCACAGGAAGACGGCTCTGAATTCCGTCCCGAAAGGGAACTTGAACTCACGCCCTCCTCCCAGACAGGACAACAGGCAGTGGCAGGCTAGGGATTCCTGTAGTCAGCCCAGGAGGGCAGGGAACTCCACTCTGAAGCCCTCTGCCCCAAAACATACCTCAGACTCAAGCAATCCCAGGGAGACATCAGGCAGTTACGACCCTACTGCCCAGACATACTCTTCCGATAGAGTACGAATCTGCGGCATGCTCAGGAAGTTCAGATTGGACATGAGCCAGTTTGATGGGAGACCCACGACCAAGCTCCTTGATGCCCTAGACAGACATTTACCACTGGGGAATAGCCAGCCTGTGAATGCAGTGACCAACGGTCCTCCTCCAGCTGGATATTGCCCCAACTTAGAGCTATCAGGACAGGGGTGCCCTCGGTCCCGGGATCTCCCCCAGAGGGTTGTGGCTCAACAGATGGGGTAGATCTAGGGTGAAGGCAGGCACTAGGATCGATAGGGAAAAGTCCCCTCCTGCAGACTCCGGTACAGTGCTGAAAGTGCTGCACCCACGCCTGATGAGACAGGGTGAACCCACCCCAGACGCTATCCGTTTGACCAGATACGGCATGGGGGGGACCCAAGCAAAGTTCTTTAGAGGACACAAGTGCTCAGTGCGCAATGCAGATTGGCAGATTGCACTTTCTCCTGACTCAGCCCTGAGTGCAAACTCAACCACCTCGGAAACAATAGCGCTTTCAGAGCACCGAGAAGGATCGCACCAGGCTAAGGTTCAGGAGAAAGCTCCACCAAATCTGACAAGGCACAGAACACTGCCAGCATGTGTGAGAGCCAGGAAAAGGAGAACACACAGCAAGGGGAAGCCAGCCCCAAGCTTCTAAAGCTCACTATTGTCCCTGCCTTGAATCCCTGGTTAGAAAACTGCAGTTTCCCCCGAGACTTTCTTGAAACCTTGGCAGAGAGAGTCCTCACTCTCTATGCCCTCTTTCAAGGGAATTTCACGTGGGACTGGGGATTCAAGCAGCAAAAGGCTTCCCCAACCAGAGCACAGTTTAGTAAAGGCACTCATCCTGGCACACCATGACATGACCATACATACTCCCTTTGACTGCATTCCATAAAGGGAGACCCTAACAAATACAACTGTGAGTTCCAAATACCACACTGAGGTAGATGTGGCTACTGCCTTCCCTTCCACAGAGCTATACTAGTGCCAGCTCACATTCGTATTCAGTGGCACCCAATACCTTTTTACTCTGGTGATCTTGAGAAGGGCCAAGGCAGTCCATGGCTTTGTCTCAGTCACAATGATCATAGAATCATAGAATCACAGAAATGTAGAGTTGGAAGAGACCACACGGGCCATCCAGTCCAACCCCCTGCCATGCAGGAACACCCTCAAAGCACCCCCAACAGATGGCCATCTAGCCTCTGCTAAAAAAACCTCCAAGAAAGGAGACTCCACTGTACTCCGAGGCAGCAGATTCCACTGCCAGACAGCCCTGACCGTCAGGAAGTTCTTCCTGAGGTTCAGGTGGAATCTCCTTTCCTGCAGCTTGAATCCATTGCTCCTTGTCCTGGTCTCTGGGGCAGCAGAAAACAAGCCCTCTCCTTCCTCTACATGGAATCCCTTCAAATATTTAAACATGGCTGTCATGTCCCCTCTTAACCTTCTCTTCTGCAGACTAAACATACCGAGCTCTCTAAGTCTATCCTCATAGGGCATGGCTTCCAGGCCTCTCACCATTTTGGTCACCCTCTTCTGGACTTGCTCCAGCTTGACCATGTCCTTCTTGAATTGGGGTGCCCAGAACTGGACACAGTATTCAAGATGAAGTCTAACCAAAGCAGAGTAGAGTGTTACCAGTACCTCTCTCGATCTTGACACCATACTCCTGTTGATGCAGCTGAGAATTGCATTGCCTTTCTTGGCTGCCGCAACACACTGCTGACTCATGTTCAGCTTGTGGTCTATGAAGACTCCTTCATACTGCTCCAACATCCAGCCACGTGTCCCCCATCCTATATTTCTGTATTCCATTTTTTCTACCCAAGTGTAGGTCCTTACACTTCTCTATGTTGAATTTCATTTTGTTAGCCTTGGCCCAGCTCTCCAATCTATCCAGGTCATTTTGAATTTTGATCCTGTCCTCTGGCGTATTAGCAACCCCTCCCAATTTGGTGTCATCTGCAAATTTGATGAGCATGCCCTCTATTCCTTCATCCAAGTCGTTGATAAAAATATTGAACAGAACTGGGCCCAGGACAGAACCCTGTGGCACCCCGCTAGTCACTTCTCTCCAGGATGAAAAGCAGCCATTCGTGATCACTCTTTGGGTTCGGTCGGTCAACCAATTACAAATCCAACTAACAGTAGCCCTGTCCAGCCCACATTTTACTAGCTTCATTGCAAGAATGTCATGGGGAACTTTGTCAAAGGCCTTACTGAAATCGAGACATGCTACATCCACAGCATTCCCTTCATCTATCAAGCTAGTGACTCTATCATAAAAAGAGATAAGATTAGTCTGGCATGATTTATTTTTCAGAAATCCATGTTGACTTATCGTGATTACCGCCTTGCTTTCTACGTGATTAGAAACTGACTGCTTAATGATCTGCTCCAGGATCTTTCCGGGTACTGATGTCAGGCTGACTGGGCGATAATTATTTGGGTCCTCTTTTTTCCCCTTCTTGAAGATGGAGACAACATTTGCTCTCTTCCAGTCTGCCGGAACTTCTCCTGTCCTCCAAGATTTCTCAAAGATTATAGCAAGCGGTTCCGAAATGACCTCTGCCAGCTCTTTTAATATCCTAGGATACAGTTCATCTGGCCCTGGAGACTTGAATTCATCCAGTGTGGACAGGTATTCCTGTACCACCTCTCTATCTGTTATGTGCCTCATTTCCCCTGCTTCCTCACCTGCTCCCCAACCTCCAGGTTGAGTGCTTGTAGCCTTCTGGGAAAAAACTGAGACAAAGAAGGTGTTAAGTAGTTCAGCCTTTTCTCTTCCCCCTGTGAGTAATTTGCCATCTTCCCTGCACAGCAACCCTATCGTCTCCTTCTTTTTCCTTTTGCTGTGGACATATTTAAAAAAGCCCTTTTTATTGTTTTTGATGTCTCTGGCCAGCCTAAGTTTGTTCTGTGCTTTAGCCTTTCTGACCTCCTCCCTACATCTCCTGGTTACTTGTTAAATTCTTCTTTGGTGGTTCCCCCCTTCTTCCATTTCCTATACATGTTTCTCTTAACACTTAGCTCAGCTGAGAGTTCTTTAGTCAACCATTCTGGTTTCTTCAGATGCCTTCCATTTTTCCTCCTTATTGGCACTTAGACTGTGCCTTCAGTATCTCCTTTTTAAGGAACTCCCATGCCTTCTGAACTCCTTTCCCTTTCACTATTCTTGACCACGGAATTCCAGCCAGCAGCACCCTAAGTTTACAGAAGACCACTTTTTTAAAATCTAAGATGAGTGTCTGGCTACACTTATCTTCTCCTTCCCACTGAATGCCAAATTCCAATAGGGCATGGTCACTCCCCCCTAAAGATCCAACCACTTTTACCTCATTAACAAGGTCATCCCTGTTGGTCAGGATCAGATCTAGAATATTTGATCCTCTTGTGGCCTCTTCCACCTTCTGGACCTTGAAGTTGTCTGCAGGACAAGCAAGAAGCTTGCTGGACCTTGCTGTCTTGGCAGAGTTTGACTGCCAGCATATATCCGGGTAATTAAAATCTCCTATTATTACTGTGTCTCTCCTCTTTGAATGTGCAGTCATTTGGTTGAGGAAGGCGTCATCAAACTCCTCAGTCTGGGTTGGAGGTCTGTAGTAAACCCCCACCAGAATATCCCTATTGTTTCTTGCTGCCTTAATTCTTACCTAACTGCTCTCGACCTGCCTTTCTGGGTTTAAGTCATGGATCTCTTCACAGGTGAAAACATTCTTGACATACAAGGTTACTCCTCCTCCTTTCTTGTTTGGTCTATTTTTACAAAATAGGCTATACCCCTCTATTCCTATATTCCAATCATGAGACTCATCCCACCAGGTCTCAGTGATGCCTATCAAATCGTATTTATTTTGTTGTACTAGGAGTTCAAGTTCATCCTGCTTGTTTCCCATACTCCGTGCATTAGTGTAGAGACCCTTAAGTCCTCAGGCCCTTCCTGCAAGTCCTGTACTATTGTTTCTACTTCTCCCGCCATTGGCCGCTTATACTACTTGTCCAGTATCATTTGGGCCTTTTCTCGCTGTGCTTGCTGAGTCCTTGCCCCGAATAATATTTTCTCCCTCCCCAGAGGAACTTAGTTTAAAGACCTCTTAATCCTCCTTGCGAGACTGTTTGCAAAAACATTCTTGCCAAGTTTCGTGAGGTGCAGCCCCTCCCTCACCAGAAACCCACATTCATGGAAATTCAGGCCATGTTCCAAAAATCCAAACCGTTGCCGGCGGCACCACATGCGGAGCCAGTTGTTGACTTCTGCTATTGCCCTTTCCCTACATGCGCCATATCCTTGAACAGGGAGGAGAGACGAAATGACCACCTGCACACCAAGGTCCTTAAGCTTCATCCCCATAAGCTTGTAGTCCTTTGCGATGTGGTAAAAGCTGCTCCTCGCAGTGTCATTGGTTCCGACATGAACCAAAATGAGGCGCTTATGGTCAGTGGGCTTGACTAGCCTGGTTAGCCTCTCTGTTATGTGGTTGATCTTGGCCCCAGGAAGACAGCAGACCTCTCGATTGAGCTTGTCTGGTTTGCAAATTGCCGATTTGTTTCCTCTGAGCAAGAAGTCCCCAACAACCAGAACTCGCCTCCTCTGAGGCTTGTCCTGGGCTCCTCGACGAGCACCTTCTACTAGGACTGCCTGGGCATTCTGTTGAGGCTGGGAGCATTGATCTAGTTCCTGTTGCCGAAGTTGGATTCCTTCTTGTTGACATTCTGTTCCCTCCTCCTGGTGCTCCTCATTGTTTGTAAGGCCAAGAACTTTGAAGCGATTGTGTAGGTTGAGAGTCTCTGTTACCTTCCTAATCCTTCTACTTCTCCGTGTGACATTCCTCCAAGCCTCCGTTTCCTGGCACGGTGTGCTGACTTCCTGATCTGGCAGCTCCTCCGTGCATTTGGTCTTCCGGCAGGTCTTCTCTGCCCTATCCAAAAACTCCTCCCCTTCCCTAATAAGATGAAGATCAGAAATTCATGCCTTCAGCTGGCGAACCTTCTCCTCCAAGAAGGTCACCAACTTGCACTTGGTGCAGGTGTACCCGAGAACATCTTGTGGCAAGAAAAGGAACATCCCACAAGTGTTACAGGTGACTGCGGCAGCTCCCTCACCTTCCATCCTTGAAGCTACAGAGAGTAGTACAGGACCTAATTCTAGAAAGAACAACTGTGCTTTCTTTCTGAAATTCAGCTGCATAAGCTACGTCTGCTCTACGGATTGCCAAGGATTAAACTTGGAGGGTTGAAATAGAGGACTGCAAGTGCGTGCGCCGAAGGCCAAGACAGAAGACATGATGCCAAGAGAGAAGACATTACTTCAGGAGGCACTTGGGTCAGACACCAGCCTCCATTTTGATTTGGACAAAAGGGTCTCAAGCCATGAGTGGGCACTGTCACACTTGCAAGTAATTTCAGAGACGGACGACCAAATACATTCCAAAGACTGGAAGGGAAAGTCCCCAGACTGGGCACACCCCTCCTTTGTGCAGGAGCCAAGGAGTGAGGCTACTGCCTTACTTCCCTTCATGGGATGGCAGTCACCTTGAAGAGACACGCTCAAGTGAAGTCTCCCTTTCTTTGCATATATAGTTTATTTTAGTCATAGTTGTAGTTATAGATTGTGAGCCTCTTCCCCTTTTGCAATAAAAGCAACATGATCACCTTTGCTGCTCAGGTGATCCAGGCCAGCCTCATGGGATTAATGCACCCTGAGATCCTGAGCCTGTTAAGAGAGCACTACCTGGAATCTTTGGAACACCCTGCCGCTTTGGCACAGATACGACACGCCACTTGGAAGAGGCTAACTCTCACGGTGGAAGTCATACATGAGAGCATTCTGGATCCGGTAATTCTACATCCATTATCCCATCTAGGACTCCCCTTAATAGCTGCCAACACCACTCTCCTACCCCGGCAAATGTACCATTGGTCCAACGGTACACACTCTTTTGATTTATCCGGTTGTCTATTTCATCACTATTGGATACAATGCTTTCGCAACATAGACAGCTTCAGCCATAGTAATGTCTCTAAATATATTGTAGTACTGGTCAATTATACAGTCATGGCCCAAATCAACAGTGAGTGCTTTTGTTTAAGAACTCCATGTTCAAATGTGACTGTACTGCCTAGTGGTGCAACCGTAAGCATCAACTGCACCACTGGCGACCCTTGCTTTTGTTCTCAGCACATCCAGGATTGTTTCGGTAAAAATTTCTATCTCTGGCAGGAGATAAGAGATTATATTTTGAAAAGTGGATACATGCCCATGGAGTCTGAACTAGTCGGATTCCACCTTGAAGATGAGATCTCCATGTCTACATGGTTATGGAACCTCACCCGCCTAGCACAGAGAGTACTGAAGGTTTCGCACTCCCTCCACCAGATTGCCTTGACAGTTAATCACTCAGCCAAGGTAATCGTTGAATCATCAGAAGATTTGGAAACCACATCACAACAATCCTGGTGGGACACCTTCCCTTGGTCGTCCAGGGGCAAGTGATCGCCCACTTCGTCTTGCACCCTTTAATTATATTAGTTGTATTCCAGGTCATACTCGCCTTATACTTAATTGGCCTCACACTGTGGGTCAAGAAACAGATTTTCCAGCTCAAGCTGGCCAGTTTTATTGAGAGCTCTGAGGCTCGTATTTGTAAATAGTTTATTGTTAGTGTAAATGGGTGTGATTGTGAAGTCCCACTTGGTTTCAAAAGCCTATCCGAAGTCGACCAATCTTCAGGCCTGCCTTGGAGTCCAGCTTTCTATAAGGCAGGGAAGTTGCTCACTCGGAACCAACATCGAGCCACCAGCACCGTACCTGAAACAGCCCCAAGCCCTCGGTATTACATCATCAGACTTGGAGCCCCGCTCTGGGTCTGAGTGATCAGGAGGACCTCAGCGAGCATTCGCCACGTGGAATCCCATCCTGTTAGGAGGGTCTGAGTGTGCATGCCTGTGTTAGTAGCTATCTTTTCAAGCTGGCTTTGTTTTGAACATCAGACCAGGTGTGGTCAGGTTGGCACGGCCTCTCATTGGGAGCCGGCCCCGAAGGACCGATGGATGGATGTGGGTTCCGAATCAGCAGCCTCACTGCCTTCTTGGCCTTCCTATGGCCAATACAGCTCTATTCTTGGGAGCTATTTAAACCCCGCTCCCTCTTAGACTTTTCAGTCATAGTGAAACAAATTTCAGGGTTCAGCATGAGCTTCCATTAGGTTCTGAGCCAGTGATTTGCATTTTCTCCATACATTTTCTCCATACATTGGCTACTAACATTGTCAGTTTTCTGCAAAATAGCGACAGGTTCGACGGCTCCGGAGAACCGGGACGACCCCCGGACCTGACCATCACACCCGGGTATTGTGAGGGGGTGAAGAAGAAAAATCGGAGCTCCATTCAGGAGCAGGTCAACGGAGATGCCTGATCCCTCCGATTCAGCTGTGGGACCATGGGGGGGGGGATCCAAACACCCTCCAACAGAGATAAAGACTGTTTTTGCCAAAGACTCTGATTTAAAGGACTTTTCCCTTTGCAAAATGGACTATTCCTTGCTCCAAGATCTGCAAGATGCAAGCAGTGGATAGTAGCTTTCATTTGTTAGCTAGTCTGCAAAATTGGATACATTGTACCTTTTACCACTTTGCTTTTGCTCGCTCCTGCAGTGCCTCATTAAGAAGGCACACTCTGCTCCAAGTTCAAATGTTTTACACTGTGGTATTTACTTTCATTACTCATTTGCTGACAGTTCTCTATTGACGGGACAATTTCCTATTGATAATTGCTTATTGACATTTGCGTGAATGCGCTTAGGTGTAGGTTTTAAGAATGTTTTTAGTAAGATAGAAACCTTTCATGTTCCCCGAGAATTCCCTTTGCCTACAGAGAAATACTGCCTCTAAGCCTGTAGACCCCTATTTGGTGCTAAAATTGCTTTGAAATGCTTAATTGGAAAATGATCAATATTGTCCCCAAATCGCCCATTTTCAGGGGGGATTGTTACCGCAGTTTCTAGCCAGACTTGGGAGGCACTAGATATCATTTTGATATCAATAATTTGGCCTTCCTTCCCCATTCCTTCCCACATGCTTGCGAGGCCCCCAGACAAGCACACAAACAGGCTCGGTCGCTAATCGCTGGAATATTCCAAATCAATATAGGCTGGCCGGAAATAGCCAAACTGCCGCTTCAGGAGACCTCCAGGCAAGTACCCTCATTATGTATGCACGCTACTTACAAAGAACTCCCTGCCCCGAGTAGGCACCTTGACGAGCCAAATACTCAAGCCTCAAGCACTCCGCACTTGCATACTGGCTACCCGATTGACAATTCAGACTTAACTCAATCATGCTAAATTCTGACCTTTCGGAGGCTTAGTCTCCAACCCAAAACTCATTGTTTTCCTCCAAGTACGGACTAGCCTACGGCCACATTTTCCCCATAAGAACCCCTGACTTTGAGAGTTTCCTTGGATCGCTCCTGACTTTCATACCGCCTTGCTACCGCTTTGCTTGGCGAGCCTTCCCCTCAGTCCCATGTACTGAGAACCTCCATATCCACGAACTCTTTCTTCAGACTACCTGGGCTTCAGAACAGGTGCAGTATTTCCCATACCGAAAACCTCCTCTCAAAATCCCTCTATCCAACTCCAACCTTTATTTCTCTAGTTATCTGTGTGAGTGTGTTGCATACACTTGCTTGATTGTTTTTTAATAAAAACAAATAATTATTATTTCACTTCTGTTTGCTTCTTGACTCGGCCTGACCCCGTAGACGCTGGGTAAAAGCTCTCGCTCCGTTGCCCTGCCTCTTGTATTGCTAGCGTGTGCTCTTTGACTAATTTCCTCAACTTGTATAATTTGGAGAACATTTAGGTGTCCCTCACGGGACCCCCAGAAATCAGGGTAACATAAGCATAATACCGGACCAGCACACAACCTCAACTGTTGCCCTTTCCCATCTTTGATCAATCTTTGTTACCAGGCTGTACACCCTCACTCCATGATATGGTTTAATTGACCAATATTAATTGGCATGAAATATAAACTATATCCTTCTATGGCTGGGAAGCCTGCTGACAAAGAGGAACTGACTGCACATGTGTGTTGCAAAACTAAGTCAGATCAGGACCTCAAGGCACGGCTAGGTCATAGCCAGGGAAATTCTACTGACAATGGACTTGCAAATGTCCTTCAACAACTTGACCTTTAGAAACAATAGCACTCAAAACTGCTTCCATGGAATGATTGATTGCCTTCAACTGTCTTCCTCCATCCACTAAAATTGCTCTTTTGTCCCTTTGCCTGTCCCACCATTAAGAAGCAATTCCTATCAGTCCTTTGTCACTTAATGCTAAGGCCATTAGCTCATCTGAGACCCTATTGTCTACTCTGTCAGAGAGCCATTAGCACCTTCCCCTTAGGGTGGAAAAAGAGCATTTAAACCCTAGCTCTGAGCCAGTTAGCTTGAAGTAGTCTGGATATAGTCCATCACTCTGCTGCTCTGATTCCTGTTCTGGTATTACTGTCAGGCCTTAGTCTGGGCCACATCACTTCATTTCTTCTCTCTGGATAGGCAAATATCACCCACTACACCCTAACTTCTCACTATCTACTTTTTCCCTCCCTTTCCTTCAATCAGCCTTACATGATTACTTGGATCTTGTATGCATGTGATTGTTAATTCCACCAATAAAACAAATATTCTTTGAATCTCTGGCTGGTGTCCCTGCAATAGTACCAGTATACACAGGTGTAAAAGACCCTGCTAGGTTACCCCTCTCTTTCAGAATTCCCCTTTAAGCTAATATTCCCCACTGTTTCACAGAGACATTGGCATTGCAGGTGGACCCCTAAGCCCTCCCCCACATTTTGAGAGAACATTTTGGAATGTCCAATCTGCAGAACCATCTGCTCCTTAGACAGCATTAAATCCCTAAAGGCCAGAGCTCTATTGGAATTGTCCCTTTAGTGACTACTAATACACAAAGCCCCCCAAAATGCAGTCAAAGCTGCTGCATGGAAAAGTATAGCCTCATATATTGAACTTCAACAAGCAAATCACTCACTCCCTAGTTCTGCATGAACCTCTGAGGATAAATGCTCACATTGATCAGCAATGCTCACATTGACCAGCAGAGTCTTTTACGCTTGCCTTCTTTCCCTGATTCACCCTTCCAGAGCTTTGTGCTCTCTGATATCACAGGTTGTATCCTCATACCCCTGAGCTTTAGCAGTGAAAATGCAGACAGCCTAGCCCTGACAAACTGCAGAGTCATCCCTCTGACCCTGAAAGGAACACAATACTGAAATATGTGCTCAACAGGAAAAGGTTACAACATCTGGAGCCTGTTAGGCAACCTAAATAACTCAAACTCCCTCCAGGGCTTCTGATAGCTCCCCCTAGAACTTGGAGCTAAGGAGACACTAATGATTTGGACAATTTGAGAGCTTGGCGGAGCTAAAAGGGGGGTTTATGTGTGTGCTGGAAGAAACACCATAAGGTGAATTTGTACTTGTTGGGGTAAATGTTTCCAGCTCTAGTGAGCCTTGGAGAGAGTTTCTTGGGTAAAGGGCTGTGAGATCTGTTGGGGGTAAGGCACTCTGTTTGTTTTAGGGATGAGATGAATCCAGAATTTTCCAAATCTGAAGTCAGATCCAAATCTCTGGAAGGTTCTGAGAATCCATGAATCTCATGAATCTCAAATCTTTCAAACTCTTTCTTTCAAACTCAAATCTTTCAAACTCAAATCTTTAGAAGGGGTTTTAAAAGCAACTTTTAAAAAACAATTTAAACCAGCGGTTCTCAACCTGTGGGTCGCAACCCCTTTGGGGTTCGAACGACCCTTTCACAGGGGTCGCCTAAAGCCATCGGAAAATATGTGTTATAAAATAAAAAGAAGACAGAAGGAAAATTACCTGGGAATGCAGGGAAGTTTGTGAAGGGTGGGGAAGGGCTCCCAACCGCTCCTTCAACCTCCGGCGGTCATTTTGAAAAGAGGCGTTCAGAGAGCAAGGGAGAGGAAGGAGCTCTCCTGACCAATCCCAGCTCGCCAGCAACACAAAGCAAGGGAGGGGGCTAGGAGAGGAAGGAGCTCTCCTGACCAATCCCAGCTCGCCAGCAACACAAAGCAAGGGAGGGGGCTAGGAGAGGAAGGAGCTCTCCTGACCAATCCGAGCTCACCAGTAACACAGCCAATCCCACTCCAGCACATGAGCAGCCTCTGCCAGGAGGTCCTGGCCCTTCTGTATGAGTGAACGCAGCAACGCAGGGCCACTTAGCATTGTGTCTGGTGTCCTTATTCACTAGGAGTCAAACTGCAGTGTCTATGGAACATAAGGAGGGAAGATTTGGACCTCTCGTGTCCTCAGTGTCTTCCCAGGGGAATGCATCTGAGTGTAGCGGGGAGGCGATAAGACAAAGGATTGCTGAAGAAATGGGGGTGCATGTTAATAGGTAAACAATATTAGTGAAACGATTTCACAAAATACATAACAAGTTTTAAAATGTACTGCAAGTTGGACAGTTCATTGAATTTGAATGTAATGTCTTTATTAAGCAGTCAACAAACTACTTCAATGAATCCTTCATTTTCACGTGATTTTCCTGGTGATACAAAAGTTGTTCAAGCTGAATCAAATGATGCCGGTGTGTGTTTACCAAAAAAGTCTACCTGTAGGTCCAAAGTGACTAGAGTGGAGGGATCTGCTTTGTCCTCACACTCTGAACAAATCCACTCTGAATCTGAAAGTGATGAGGAACCAGATTTGGCAGATACTCATGGGGATAAGAACTCTAAAGCAGATGGTTCTATTTCTGAGGAGGAAGAGGATGCAGAAGATGATAATAAAGTGAGATTATTTTCCTCAGATTCTTTTAAATTTTGCTGGAAAAGGTATTGCTAACTCTGGGACTGGACAGTTTGGAGAGTGCCACTTCAGATAATGATAAAAACAAGAGTGTTGCATCAATTGTAAGGAATAAGCCTACAAAATCCAGTGTTATTTTCATGCCAGGTTTATTTTTGGATTTAATTCAGACTGAATGCAGTGAAACCAAATCTTCAAACTTTATATCATTTATGTTGGACTAAATATCAGATATTTACATTACGATTCATAACAGTAGCAAAATTACAGTTATGAAGTAGCAATGAAAATAATTTTATGGTTGGGGCTCACCACAACATGAGGAACTGTATTAAAGGGTCGCGGCATTAGGAAGGTTGAGAACCACTGATTTAAACTTTTAAAAACTTTTTTTTAAGCAGAACTTGTTTTCTTTAAAAAACCTATTTTTTGGTTCATGGATTTGAAAGATTCAGTTCACTTATTTTTGCACAGGGATTCATATTTGCACATCTAAAACCCTTGCTGAGGATTTGAGGATTTGGTTGGCCCATCCGTGGTTTGTTTGTTTGTTTGCTTATTTGATTGGTTGCTTATGTGGTTACTTCATTGCTTGAAGGTTTGCTTAGTCGCTTGTGAGTTTTTCCTTGCTTGCTTGGTCACTTGCGAGTTTCTCTCTTTGCTTGTTTGATTGGTAGGTTGGCTGCTTGCTTGGTAGATAGTTTGTCTTCTTGCTTATTTGTTTATGTGGTGGCTTTCTTCCTTGGTAGGTAGTTTGTCTCCTTGCTGATTTATTTGGTTGGTAGGTAGATTGTCTCCTTGCTAGTTTGTTTGTATAGTTGCTTGCTTGGTTGGTAGACAGTTTGTCTCCTTGCTGGTTATTTGGTTGCTTGCTTGCTTGCTTGTATGAGCTAGGTGAGGGCTTGGTTGCTCCTTAGTGTTCTATTATGTTGTGGTGAGCTTGCAGTTGTTGGTCTGTGTTCTGCACAAGTGGCATTGCAAGAGCAGTGTTTAAGACTGTGTTTCTGCAATGCTGAGTTCCACACCCTCCTCCCTTTGAAGTGAGGGAGACTCCTTTTTCCTTCTTCACTACAGCGTCCATGACCATTCTCTGCTCCACCTTTGCCCCAACCCTACCCCTTTGATTGGATGCTTCTTCTTTTTTTTTTACTTTATCAGATGATGTTTCTGTGTAGGAATGTCTCTACATAGAAACAATGTCACATAACTTCCAGCCACACTTGAATCGCGACAGCAGAGCAACATTTCATGGCACATTGTCCTTGGTGTGGTCTCTCTCTCTCTCTCTCTCTCTCCAGACTGGCAAAAATGGAGCAGGAGAGGTCAATTGCCATGGTGCTGCAAGTGCTCCATACGTATATAGACATCCTCGCATTAGCAGCAGTCTTCTTGCAAAGGGAATGGCAGAGGGAAGGGCCATTAGATACACCCTGTGGGATGCCCTCTTGTCATTTAAAAAATGGGATCTGTAGTTTCTTCAGCTTGCCCTCTGAGGACCTCAGCTGGCTGCTTTGGCCGTGCTGGGGAAATCTCAGGGCCATGCAGCAGGCCCAAGTAAGGGGGAAGATGGTCTGTGGGGGGCTGGGGCTAGGCAGATGTCTGCCCATGCCATGGCTACTGTGACCAATGGGATCTCTAGTTCCCCCACATTGCCCTATGAGCACTAGGCTGCCTTCCCTGGCCATGCTGGGGTCATGACAGGACCATGTGAGAGGCCCAAGTAAGGGGGAAGAGTGGTCTGTGGGGGACTCAGGCCTGGGGTCTCTAGTTTAGTGTACCACGTGCAATAAGCTTCTCAAACTTTGGTTGCTGTGGACTGTGAAGGACTTATAGAATCACAGAAATGTAGAGTTGGAAGAGACCACATGGGACATCCATCCAACCCCCTGCCATGCAGGAACACCCTCAAAGCACTCCCAACAGATGGCCATCCAGCCTCTGCTTAAAAACCTCCAAAGAAGGAGACTCCACTACACTCTGAGGACATTGTATTCCACTGCCGGACAGCCCTGACCGTCAGGAAGTTCTTCCTGAGGTTCAGGTGGAATCTCCTTTCCTGCAGCCTGAATCCATTGCTCCTTGTCCTGGTCTCTGGAGCAGCAGAAAACAAGCCCTCTCCTTCCTCTACATGGCATCCCTTCAAATAGTTAAACATGGCTATCATGTCCCCTCTTAACCTTCTCTTCTGCAGACTAAACATACCCAAGCCCCTCACCATTTTGGTCGCCCTCCTCGGACTTGCTAACCATACCTCTCCATGTGCTTGCGAGGCCCCCGGACAAGCACACACACGGGCACGGCCGAAAATAGCTGAACTATTCAAAACAAATCCAGGCAAGCCAGTATTTGCCAGACTGCAGCTTCAGGAGACCTCCAGGCAAGTACCCTCTTAAGATCACATTATGTATGCACGCAGTTTACAAAAGATCCCCTACCCCGAGCAGGCAGCTTGACGAGCCGAATACTCAACTGTCAAGCACTCCGCGTTTGCATACCAGCCACTCTATTGACAACGCTGTCATAATTCAATCATGCAAAGTACTGACCTTTCGGAGGCTTTGTCTCCAGCCTGAAACCCACTGTTTTCCCTGGGAACGGACTAGCCTACAGGCACGTTTTCCTCTATAAGATCCCCTGATTTTGAGTGCTTCCTCGGATCGCTCCTGGCTTCCATCCCGCCTTGCTGCCGCTCCGCTTGCTGAACCTTCCCCTCAGCCTCCACATGCTGAGAGTCTTCACTTCAACAGACTTTTCTTCTGACTACCTGGGCTTCAGGATTAGGTATAGTATTTCCCCTGAAAAATCCCTCTTAAAATCCTCTATCCAACTCCTATCTTTCTTTCATTAGATCTGTGTGAGTGTTTGCATACATACGTTTTTGACTGTGTTTCAAAATAAAGGAAAACAATTTTATGTTACTTCTGTTTGTTCATTGACTCAGCCTGACCCCGTAGACATTGGGTTCAAGATCTCACTACGTTGCCCTGCCTCTTGTATTGCTTAGCTTGTGCTCTTGCTAATTCCTGTTCCCCATTGTGAGCACATAGAGGTGTCCCTCCCGGGATTCCAGAAATCAGGGTAACACAACTTCTGCAAACCACGCATCTGTGGCCTCTGTCAGCTCATAATCCGATGAAAGCCTCCTCCCATGCAGCTGTTCCTGCAATTTTGGGAAGAGTCTGTAGTCACTGGGAGCCAGATCTGGTGAATACAGTGGATGTTCCAGCAATTCTAAGCCTTCTTTATGAATAGCAGCCATTGCAACAGAAGACCTGTGGATGGGTGCATTGTTGTGATGAAGGAGCACTGCCTCTCTCAACTTTCCATGATGTTTCTCCTTGATTGCAGCACGTAATTTTGTAATTAAGTCCATATAGTAAAAACTTGTTATTGTTGCTGCACCTTGTGAATAATCCACCAAGAGAACACTGTTACCCTGTTTACTGGTGGTCCTGTGAGGGACACCGAAATGTGTTCAACTATAGGTAGGGAAAATTAGCTCAGAGCACTGCTTTAGCATTATGAGAGGCAGGGTAACTTAGCAGGATCTTTAACCCAATGTCTACGGTGTCAGGCCAGTCAAGAAGCAAACCCGTTGTGAAAGGATAAATGAGATCTTTATTAAAATACAGGCAAACAGTGTATGCAACACACTCACTCAGGTAACTATAGAAAATAAAGGTGAGAGTGGGATAGAGGGATTTTTCAGAGGGATAGTTGGTTTGGGTGATACGAAACCTGTCCTGAAGTCCAGGAGAATAGAGAGCGATGCTGGGGTTCGATGTGGCTCAGCACATGGAGCTGAGAGGAGGCTTGCCAAGCAAAGTGGCAGCAAGGCGGATAGGAACTCGGGAGCGATCTGAGGAACGATCAGGGGTTTATATAGGGAGAAGTGTGACTGCAGGCTATGCCGTACTTGGTGAGAACAATGGATTTCAGGTGTGAGACAAAGCCTCGGAAAGGTCAAAACTTAATATGACTGAGTTATGTCCGAATCAACAAAGGAGTAGCCAGTATGCAAATGCGCAATGCTGGACAGTTGATAGTTCAGCTAATCAGGTTATCTGCTCGGGGCAGGGAGTCCTTTGTAGGTGGCGTGCATACATAATAGGGTGTTTGCCGGGAAGTGTCCTGAAGCTGCGATCTGGTTATTTCTGGCTTGCCTGTATTGTTTAGGAATATTGCAGCAATCAGCCACCGAGCCTAGTTTCGTGCTTGTCCGGGGGCCTCACAAACACGTGGAGAGGGGTGGTGGAAGAAAGCCGAATTATTGATATCAAAATGGTATCTTTATGCTATTGCCAAGGCGGCCTAGAAGCTGCAGTAACAACACCTTTGGCATCCCAAAAAACCAACAGCATAACCTTGCCTGCTGATGGCATGACTTTGAATTTCTTACAGGAGTGGAGAATCAGAATGTTTCCATTGTTGACTTTGTAGTTTGGTTTCAGGGTCATAGTGGTGGAGCCATGATTCATCCATTGTCACATATCTATTGAAGAATTTCTGTTTTTGCATCCAAAAGGTTGTAAAGCATCACCCTTGTTCCCTTTTGTGTGGTTGTTAATATACGAGGTACCCATCTTGCCATTAATTTTTTCATTTCCAATTCTTTTGTTGATATCATGTGTATGAGACACCTGTTTCCTGTATTATATCTCTGATGGTCACTCATCAATTTTGCATAACTATATCATGGATTCTGTTGGTGGTTTCTTTTGTGTTGACAGTTTTTGACAAGCCAACACCATGTTCATCTTCACACGATGTTCTTCCACATTTAAATTCCCAACACCATCTTTTTACAATATCATATGACACAGCAGATTTCCCCAAAGTTGTCAACATATCATTGTGGATTTCTGTAGGAGTCATTCCCTTCTTTTGCAGGTACTTAATCACAGCCCTCTGTTCAACATGATCCATTTTTCTTCTGAGCCACCACCTTCATGAACTCATAATGAAAGAACAACAACATGTACAAACAGGTAATTTGGCATGCACACTAACTACATAGACATCAATAATTAATATTGCACAAAATCAAAATCATAGTATAATTCTAAATGGGTCACGGGTGGAGCATAGGGATCAGCCCTTGTATCCCCCCCCATTTAAAACAGGTTCCCTCCCTTATCTGACACCTCCTTTCCTCACTGCTCAGCCCCATGGGCTTCTTACCACTGATGGTTCTCCAATCTGCTTTCAGCTTCCAGATAGGTTGCACTCTTACACGCAAGCTTTCTACTTCACAAGCAAGATGAATCCAGCCAAGCAAAGAGGCTGGTTGGCCCTGGAAGTAACATCTATCCAAAATATCTGGGTTCAATCCTTCTTTAAACAAATTCTATTCCTGTTGGTTCCTCCCATTCAGGGACCTCCTCTCCCAGCCTTCTGAATTCCCGGGCATATTCAGCCACCGTCCCTTTCCCCGACTCAGCTTCCTCAGGAAATGACGGGCTTGCTCACGCAAAAAAGGATCCTGCAATCTTTCACACAGGCTGGTCATAAACACATTTAAATCAGAAGTCTCAGGAGCTCTAGTATCAAACAATGAGGCCTCTCCCTGGAGATATTGGCTTATGTACCCTACTCTTGCGGCATCGTCTGCAAAGCTGGTCCCATATTCAGCCATATAACTGGAAGCCACATTTAGGAAGTAGATGAGAGTCTCCCCATCTCTGCTGTAGGTTGCTTTCAGCTCCCTGAAAGGCTGAGGGGCCAGTGGGGGAGCAAGTACTCCATCTTGCTGTGCTGCTCCTGCTGTAGCCACACTGACATCTCCTTGCAGTAGAGGCCTGTTGAAGTGAGGAGCAACATCCCTCCAGTCTGCCATGACTGCCTACATCATTGCCATCTCCTCATGAAGCTGCTCCACTTCATTTTTTTGGCCAGTAACTGTTCCTAGAACATAGTCTCACCTACATTTGAATCCCATCATGTGCCTCTGAGTCTGTGGCATCACCCAGCGTCATCTCTCTCTCTCCAGGTCCAAGTTCATCAGTTGGAGTTGCTAGGGGGCAAGTGGTCCCAACCTTGGACCTTGTGGTCAAGGTGAGTGTTACCCTGTTTACTGGGGGTCCCGCGGGGGACACCAAAATGTGCTTGACTATAGGTGGGGAAGATTAGCTCTGAGCACTGCTTTAGCGTTACAAGAGGCAGGCTAACTTAGCAGGATCTTGTAACTCAGTGTTTACAGGGTCAGGCCAAGTCAAGGAACAGACCGGTTTGAAAATAATCTTTATTAAATACAAGAACACAATGTAAGCAACATATGCACACAGATAACTAAGGAAAATAAAGGTGTGAGTAAGATAGTGGGATTTTCAGAGGGATAGTTGGTTCGGGTGATACGAAACCTGTTCCTGAAGCCCGGAAGAAGATAGAGAGCGATGCTGGGTTTCGGTGTGGCTCAGCACATGCAGCTGAGGGGAAGCTCACCAAGCAATGTGGCAGCAAGGCAGTCTGGAACTCGGGAGCGATCTGAGGAAGGTCTTGGAATCAGGGGTTTTTATAGGGAGAAGTGTGACTGCAGGCTATGCCTTACTTGGGGACAACAATGAGTTTTGGGTGCGAGACAATGCCTCCGAAAGGTCACAATTTAGCATGATGGAATCAGAGCCGAATTAACAATGGTGTAGCCAGTATGTAAATGTGCAATGCTTGACAGTGGATAGTTCAGCCTTTGTCAAGTTGCCTGCTCGGGTCAGGGAGTCCTTTTGTAGGTAGCGTGCATACATAATGTGGTGTTTGCCGGGGAGGTCCCTGAAGCTGCAATCTGGCTATTTCTGGCTTGCCTGTATTGTTTGAGAATATTTCAGTAGTTAAGTGCCGAGCCTAGTTTCGTGCTTGTCCGGAGCCCTCACAAACACATGGAGAAGGGTAGTATGGTAAGGCCGAATTATGATATCAAAGTGATATTGGGTGCTATTGCCAGGTAGTCCTAAACTGCAGTAACATGAGAGTGGAGCCAGCAGCAGCCCTGATCTGGGAAAGCTGCTCCCTCTTTTTCAAAGAAATCTTCGGCTTCTTTGCCTTGCCCTTCTTGAGACATCTCGAGGCGGTTAATGAATTAGTTGTGTAATTTGCTGAGTTCAGTCACTCTGTCAGGAATGGACTCCACTCACAAATAATATAGTCCAAAAGCTATATTATATTGGCAGTGAAATACATGTAATGACTTTAGTGAGTGAACTAAGAAGCAAGAGAATGTGGAAGTGTTTAAGCATCCCCAGGCTGTACCTCCCTAGCTTAGTTCACAAGAGAACAATCCCTTATCTCTAGAAACTGCATTCCACTGTTCAGTACCAGGCACTGTTTACATAACAGCCTTCAAGCTGCTATTACTATATCTCCCATCATTATTATGTCGAGGCAAAGTAACTACAGTAAGTAACAGTAAGATTCACATCAGGAGTGGGAAGCACATGGTCCTGCAGGCAATGTTACACTATAGCTCCCATCAAGACCACCCATCAAAGCCAAAAGGGAGGAATGCTACAAGTTGCAATCTAATAGCATCTGGAAGGCTGCATAATTCACAGCTCTGTTTATATCCCTAGTGATAGTGGTGGTGATAGTAGTGGTGGTGGTGGTGATGCTACCTGCAACTTTCTTACACAGCTATTTCTAGTTTTTATAGGAAGGAGTCCTGCAATTTCCCTAGAAGCTATGGGGGAGGGAATACTGCAAAACAATAAAAGTGTCATGTCAGCTGTCCTCCATGACATAATTGATAATGTGATCCATCTACAATAATGCACGCCTGTAGATTTGTTAGTACAAAACATTGTTATGGTAAAGTTATCACCTTGGTGTAACATAAGGCTTGAATGAATCATGTGTTATAAGCCACTGTATGTTACATGTTTAACATCAGGTAGTTGTAAGTGAGTATTCAGCCAGGCTGTCAAGGCATGGCTCTGTTTATTTAAAAATGACAGCAATCAACAAGTGATTTACCATGTATGACCTCTGGAGTATCATCTAGAATCATGTATAACAATGTATTGTTTATCAAAGGAAATGATCAATGTATATCATCCTAGTAAAGAGGGATCAAAGATAATAGGTTGGGAAAAAGCCAAGCCCAAGGCTTCTGGTCAATGTTAAGATAGATACACAAAGAACTGAGAGATAACACTGTATGGAAATAACATCCCATGGGAACCGCTGGAAGTTTGGGAGAATGGAAGTCCCAGAGAATCCACCAATGGGAATTGTGCATGTGTGAAAGTGTTATCACTATATTACCCAGTGTGTGCTGTAGATCATTAGCTTCAACAAGTTGTACACTATACCTCATATACCTCATTAAATACAGTGTGAAAACCCTGTGTGTTTTCTTGAGAGTTAAAGAGCAGCCAGCATGTGACAAAAAACTGTATGAAAAATTCTCAGGTTACATTATAAAATGCATGATTTGTTCCTTTTTTTAATGCAGATGGTGGTGATGATGGTGTTAATGGCTACCTCTATAATCCTGAAAATATCTTTCCAATCATTGTACAGATATTTAGTAGGATAGGCTCATAATCTAACTCACATGGACACTGGGAAACAGCTAGTTATGTGCCTGCCAGATGGACATATGCTAGGAATTCTTCAAGCACACAAAATATGACAGAAAGGATCATAAAACTATACACAGATATTTCCAGAGGAACTGATCATTTCCTCAGCTCAGATACCTAACAATCAGCTAGAAGCATAACACTGGAGAAGATCTTGAAGATAATCTTGTCTAAACTTCTTTTCAATGAAAGAAATCCAAAAGCAAGAATATTCCAAAAAGATGGTTGCCTCAGCCTTTGTTTTAAAAGCACTAGCAAAGTAAACCATGAAGTTGGCTTCATGATCTGATGGTGTTTATCTTGTTAAGAGGTTTCTCCTAATGTTCATCTGAAATGCACCATCTTGCAGGTGTAGAGGACATGCCTTGGGAGAAATGAGTTGCCTTGTGTGTGACGTAGTTAAACTCTAATGATTTATTTTTTCACAATGAACATGTAACAACATTAAATTTTATTCAACAAGTGAGAACAAAGACATAGCAGTGTTAGTCTAGATCAGTATGCAAATGAATCTGTTGCCCCAAAAGGTGGAGGACCTCTTCAGGTCCTCCAGCAGTACCCACAATTCAGTGTAAAAAATGGAGAATTAATTGAGAAGGCAGCAAGAGGTGGGATAACAGGATCTATTCATCAATGTTTACAGGGTCCTTGCAAGAAAACCAGCCAGAGATTAACAAGTAAACTAAAAATGTGTTTATTAAGGGGAACTGAATCACTCACATGCACAAGATTCAAACAATCACACACTCATACAAGAGCTAAAAAAGGAAAGGAAGGAAATTTGGACAGAGACTTAGGGAGCAAATTATAATTACCAACAATTGCCAATTACCAGAAAAAAAGTGAAGAGATAATAAAATGACTTAGACTTGTGCCTAAGGGCAGTACAATCAGAGTTCAGAGTGGTGTTCAGCATTTTAGGAACTGCATCAAGGTGCCCAAAATCAGGGATTCTTATATCCAAAATCTGCCCTGATGGCAAGAGGTAGAAAAAGCTTTCTGTCTGAGCAAGCAATGGAGGTTGCAGAGTGGCAAAAGGTGGCTAGAATGAATTGATGGTCTTAAAGTGTGGGAGAAATATGTTGATGGTTTTAGGGTGCAGGTGACAAAGAGTCAATAGCTGATTTGATAGCCTTTTTATCATTTTGGGCAGGAAAGGGTATATAGGAATAGATTTTGAAGGGAGAAGGTGATGGAAAATGCTGATCAACATTTTCATGCAAACATTGGTGACTCTTTTATCTCATATCTTTGCTTCAGTGGCTAGCTGGAAGTTCATTAGCCCTAAGCCTGAAAGGATCTCATGACCTGTTTATCTGACCAACTTGCCTCTATTCAGCCTGGCTTTCAGTCACTCAGGATTTGTTTTATATTAAAGCCAATTGATACATTTTGCCAATTAAATAATATTTTGCCAATTAAGCCATACCAAAGTGTTGGGGGTACACGGCTCTAACAGATCTTGTAGTATCTTTGAGGCTAACTGAGAGAAAGAAGTTGGTAATATAATCTTTTGTAAACTTAAGAACCCTTTGAAAGTGGGAAAAATTACTTTACTGCTATAACATAACATTTTCAGGTCAGTTCATGCATCCTGGAGATACCTTTAAAGGACTTTTTAGGCATTTGACAGGATTTTGACAGGATTTTTTTTCAACATTCATGCCATTCCTGCCTACACAATTTAGGGTACTGTAAGGGTAAAATGAGCATCCTTGTTGGGGGAGGGCTGAGAAGAGAGGAGTTGCAGCCATTCTATGGCAAAACATTATTAAGCAAGTTGTTAGACACTCTGCTCTTGGTCTTCCTTCTCAAATCTGGCACCTTACAAACTGTACACTGGTAGAAGGCACTGTTTTACCCTCTTCTGCGTGACAGGTCTTCAAATAATACATGAATTCTGTTTTCACATGATTATGAAGTTTACATTTGGATAAAGCAAACAGCAAAATATAATGAGGGTTCTTACAACAAAAGAGGTTTGATGAAGTTAGAGGCCACACCTCTTGTTGGCTGTGAAACAGCTGGGGACACAAAGCAGAGAAATAAAATTTACTTCTCCATTGATAGACATTCTTCTCCCTCCAAGAACATCTTAAATATCACTTTTAACAGTTCAAGAAAGATGCAGTTCTGTGAGTGCCCATCATCACAAGTGAAATGTTACATATCTGATAAAACATTCAAACTTGTTGGCCCTTTCACTATCACCCCATACTTCTTTCTTGAACTTCCTAACTTTAGACACAGTGACAAATCTCAGCAGTTTAAAGTCTGGAGGCAAATAGGACTCTTTAGACTCTGAGCGATGCTTTAGGGGGAAAAGCCCATTCAAAAAGAGCACATCTTAGAACAGATGAAGGAAACATATTTTGGTTTCAGTTAGTTCAGAGATTTTCTTTGTCCTGTTGGATATTCAGGTGAGAAGGACCTCCCAAAGGCATTTACAGTATTTGAACAATAGTTTATCTCTTCTCCCTGTAATTCAACCAGTCTTATTCCATTTATCTATTAACTGTTATTTTGAGAAACCATCTGAGCAAATTAAAAGTTCAAAAATAGTTTGGTAGACAAATCTTAACATAGACAAAATTTCAGACAAAGTTTCACATGCCATTTGATCAACTTCTCCATGGAGATTGATTTCTGGCTTTTCTAAAGGAAATGTTATGAAATCTGCACATAGGTAGCATCTTTAACTTGTTAAATTGCATTGTGTTAACAATAATGTCTCATCTGATACATTCTGGAGAGGTTGAAGGATTAATTGTGCTAGGGCCCTCCAATTTCGGAATGAGATCGTTTCCTAGGTTACTCAAATGGTAAGGCAAGATATAGTTTTGAGATACTTTTTTGTCAATTGATGACGTAAGCAATACAGATTTACCACATAAACAATTAATCTCTATAATGCTAACTGCTGTTTGTACTGAGATACCAAGGGCATGGAAAATAGTGAAGGATCTATTAATTAGAAGGTGGTTAGATAGACTCTGGTTGGTTGCTCTAACAGAAAAATTAATCTCCTATGCTCAGCTAAATAGATGAGACACCTTCATGGAACTTGAGTTCCCATTCATCAACTACAGTATGGATCATCTCTGTACACAAGGCCCACCATCATCTCATCTAAAACTATTAGAATGTAGTAGGTGGGCTTAAGTTAGCAGAACGGAGGAAGATTTAGTATGAGTAAAAGGGTCACGTAGCCAATGTATTGTTTGTTAATTAACCGGTAGAGGTGGTAGTTGGAGATAGGCAAGATTCCTGTTAGATAGGCACGGTTCCTCTTGTAAAGGTTCAGGTAAAAAGGTCAACAGTTCCGAAATTGTAAACCGCAGCTGGGAAAAGAGGAAGTAATAATATGCTGTGTTTATGGCTTCGGGAAGGTGGGCCGAGGAAGAGGGGCTTTGCACCTGCCATCTTTGTCTATAAAATAGCTGTGAAACTGGTATTCAGGGCTCTTGGCTTTTTTGGAGAAATCCAGCCATTAGCCCGCACGTAATAAATTACTCTTTTTCTTGCTCTGTGGTCTCTGTGTTCTCTGGGCTCCTGCAACATAAATGGTGCCGTGACTCGGATCGTGGCAGGTGCTGAGACATAGAGGTGGCATTTTGCCTGCTCTTGAGTCACCTTGCCAGGCGGGAGGCTTGGCGCATGGTCCCCTCTGGGTGCCACCAGCTGCTTTTGCTGGAAAGAGGGAAGCCTGTGCTAGGTATGCCCAAACAGCAAGCGCGGAGACCGAGGGAACCTTTCTGGAAGCAGAGTATAGAAGCTGAGCCCTGCCTCCATTGAAAATTTCTTCTGTGTTTTGCCTCCATAGAAACTTTCTTCTGTGCTTGATTTGGCAACCATCATCCTCAGAGAATTGCTCGTGGTCCGCTGCACCGTCACAAGACCTAGGCAAGTAGATTCTGGTTAGGGCCACCCACTCTAGGGTGGAAGGGAAGCCTATCACCTCCCAAGCGGACACTAGTACTTAGCTGTAAAAGCACTAAGGAAACTGTTCCGCTTTGTGATATGGGACGGCGGGAGGCAGGAACCGTGTGTGTGAGTGTGGGGACTGTTTGTGTGGTGATTGGTTGCTGCAGTTCCGGTTATTGACCATGATCGCCCGGGGGATAGGGCCAGTAACACGTGCGTGGTGTTTTATTCCTCTGTTCGGTCAGTTTTTTACTCCCCCCGACCACCCCCTTTTTCCCCTTTTTGTGTCTGTCTCATCTTAGGCGGGAGGACAGGGGGAGGTGGAGGAAGCAAGGGTTGCATCCCTTTGCAGTGTATGTTGAAAAACTTTAAGAAAGTGTTTAGTGGAGATTATGGAGACCCCCCCCCATGACCCCTCAACGGCTGCGATTTCTGTGTGAGGTAGAATGGCCTTCATTCAATGTAGGGTGGCCCCGTGAGGGATTCTTAGAAGGTGATAAGATCAGAAAAGTGTATTCTGTGATAGTGGGGAAGGGGGGCCCCCCTTCCCAAATTTTCCCCTATATAGATTCATGGGACACTGTAGTGCATTCTTCCCCATCATGGTTAAAGACATGCCAGGAGTCACAGGCAAAAATCCTGGTATTAAGAAAGGAGAAATTGGCTAAAAAATTGAAACCGGTGTTAGAAGTTCCTGAAGAGGAACCCACAGAGCCATCGGCCCCCCTTGTCCCATTCCTAGACCTTACACCACTGCCACCATATACACCACCTCAGGCGGGGCCAGATCAACAGCAAAGGGGCTGGAAAGCGGTGCCAGCAGCGGTGCCAGCAGCGGCCAGGATTGAGGTGGAGCATGCCCCTCACATCACATGAGCAAAAAGCCCCCCAGTAGCACTGCCTCATCTCAAGTGACCACCATAGACTACCCTCAAGCCTCACCAACCACGGCAATTATCATTTTAATTAGCCCCAAGGGTTTTGGGTTTGGGGAAAGGCATGGCGCTTTCCCTATTGTGATGCGCTTAAGAACTCTATTGAAACCCTAGAGGCTCTACGTTAGTCCCCCCTTTGATAGCACGCTCAAGGCAGACTCCCCAGCTGGGCTATCACCAGTAGCCAACCGAACGCTAGCCAAATCAGTTTGAAACCCACCCCGCAGCCCCCGATGGCCCCAAACCCGCAACATGGTGGACGGGGTTTTTTCCCCTTTGTGCCAGTGCAAGCTTACGTCTACAGACCCTTCACAACGTCTGATTTGTTGAATTGGAAACCCATTATGCTTCATATACAGAGAAGCCCCATGAGATTGTGGAACTGTGCTCCAGCATAAGGGGGAAGGGCGGGCCAAAATTTGGGAACAGGTTTGTCAGCAGTTGTTGATGACTTTGTTTACCACTGAAGAGAGGCGCCGCATCGTCCAACAGATGGAGCAGCTAACCCAGGAAAGGACTCCGCAAGGACACCCCAATCCCCAGGTCTGATTGAGGGAAAGGGGACCCTTAAGAAGATCCCCGTTGGGATCCCAATGAGCGGGCGGGGAGGGAAAACGGTTACTGCAATACCAAACCCTGCTTCTGGAGGCTATGAGAGCAGGAATGAAGAAACCAACCAACATGACAAAGGTGACTGAGATTATGCAGGAAGCCACTGAAACTCCCGGCGCATTCTTAGAACGCCTCTTGGATGCCTATCGCCAAATACCCCCTTTGATCCTGAAGCCCCAGAGTGTATGAAGATGATTAATCAGCCGTTTGTAACTCAAAGCTACCCTGACATCAGGAGGAAGTTACAGAAGCGGGAAAGGGTTTTTGGGAGGGAAGAATTTGCAGGAATTGTTGGAAGTTGAAAGAAGGTGTTTGTGAATAGGGACCAAGGAGAGAAGAAGGAAAGAGAGTGGAGGATGACTAAGAAGGCGGAACTGCTGGCAGCAGCTCTGGTAGAGCAGTGCGGTGGAGGAAATAAGAGAGGGACTTGGCAGCAGCGAAGCGATGGTAAGGGAAGAAAAGGAAGAGGATCTCTGAGAAGGAATCAATGTGCCCGGTGTGGACAAGGGGGCCATTGGGGGCGGGATTGCCCGAGTGGACGGGACAGGAAAGTGGGTGGCATAGGACAGAGAGGACGTGGGAGAGGACAACTGGATTGGCGAGCAAATTGGAGTGGCGCCCGGCACAGGGGGGGGTGAACAACTATGATAAAAATTACCCCCCGGGGAAATTTGGCGGAGCTCCTTGAATGAGACAGTTAGCCCCCAACCTTCCCCCCGGGGGACCCCATGGTCACAGCCACTGGGGGGGCCTTGATATGGACTTTATGTTAGATACGGGAGCCTCCACATCAGAGGTTACTTACCCAATTGCCCCACGCACTCAGCAGAAAGTACGAGTAGTGGGAGCCACAGGAGCTGGGGGAAGAAAGATCCATGTTGAAGAACGGACTTGTCAATTAGGATCACATTTAGTACAGCATCGGTTTCTCTACCTTCCAGATTGTCCTGTGCCCTTACTAGGAAGAGTCTTATTGTCTAAGTTAAGAGTGGAGAGGGTCTTTTGAGGATGAGGGGCCCCTAAAAATATTCTTCCACGGGCTGAAGGAGGCCAAGTTTTTAACTCTCTCATACCCACAGGAGGAGGAAAAAGGAGAATGCTTTTGGACACTCCCGGTGATGGAAGAACAGTCATGGGGGGTTTTTTAAATGTGCCAAGTGTGGGCCGAGGAAAACCCCCCTGGGGATGGCGAGGTTTATTCTGCCAGTAGTGGTCAAATTAAAGCCAGGAGCAGTGCCAGTTCATGTGAAACAGTATCCACTACCCCGACAGGCTGTACAGGGAATCCAGAGGCACCTGGACCGCCTGTTAAGGAATGGCATCCTCAAGAGGTGTCAGTCATCATGGAATAGCCCTTACTGCCTGTTAAGAAGCCCGGAACGGATGAGTATCGTCCGGTGCAAGATTTACGCCTAGTAAACCAGGCTACAGTCACTCTCCATCCTGTGGTCCCTAATCCATATGTGCTGTTAGGGTTGATCCCTGCAGGGGCAACCCATTTCACAATATTAATTTGAAAGATGCCTTCTTTGTATATGATTGGCCCCCATTAGTCAACCCATATTTGCCTTCCAGTGGGAGGACCTGATAACAGGTAAAAAGATGCAGCTGATGTGGACGAGATTAGTGTAAGGTTTCAAGAGTTCACCTACTATTTTTGGCCCCCACCCTTAGCCAAGACCTCCGGAATTTTCACTCGAACCCCAAAGGAAAGGGTTCTGCTACAGTATGTTGATGATCTGTTGCTAGCCGCAACATCAAAAAAACCGAGTGCTGGCAAGGCACCCAGGAACTGCTGCAGCTCCTGTGGGAGCGCGGATATAAAGTCTCCCAAAAAAACTAGCTATCCCAGACCCAAGTTAGGTATTTGGGATTTATATTTTTGGAAAGGACAGCAGGAGTTAGGTCCAAAAGGAAGGAAACTGTATGCGTCTTACCAGAACCCACGAATCGGAGGCAAATACAGGAATTTTTAGGGGCAGCTGGATTCTGTAGAATTTGGATCCCAAATTTTGCTGTTATGAGTAAGCCCTTATATGAAGCGACTAGAGGAGCGGAGAAAACCCCTTTCCAATGGGGAGAATTACAGAAACGAGCTTTTCTTAATATTAAGAAGGCATTGCTTAAAACCACCCAGTTTAGGACTCCCGGATGTAACAAAACCATTCCTGTTGTATGTGCATGAAAGGGAAAATGTGGCAGTGGGAGTACTGACACAACAACTAGGATCCTGGCAGCATCCAGTCGCGTATTTGTCAAAAAACAACTGGATCCAGTAGCAAAGGAGTGGCCGGCCTTTTTAAAAAAGGCTATAGCGGCAACCGCTTCCCAGTTAAGGAAGCAGATCAATTGGCCATAGGACAGGAATTAGTGGTGCGGGGCCCACACGCCGTATTAACTCTGATGGAATACAAAGGGAATTACTGGGAAACCCAAAGAACGGATGACTAAATATGAAGCTATGCTCTGTGGAACCCCCCTGTCAAGTTAGAAGTGTCTCCCAAAAACCAAACCCTGCCCAAACTTGTTACCTGTAGACTCTGGCGAGTCGTAAAGCATGATTGCATCACAACCATGGATGAAGTCTATTCAAGCCAACCAAATCTCCGAGATATCCCTTGGCCACACCCCGAAATTTCCTATTTTACAGATGGGAGCAGTTTTGTCCAAGATGGGGAAAAGCTATGCAGGATATGCAGTGGTAACTAAGGACAAAACCATTGAAGCACACCCTTTTAGTAGGAACCTCAGCCCAGAAAAGGGAGAACTGATCGCGTTTATAAGCCCTGACCTTAGCAGCAGGACTTACAATCAACGTTTACACCAAATTTAAAGTATGCCTTTACCACTCTCCACGCCCATGGGGCCCCATACCGAGAAAAAGGGGCTGATTAATTCTACTGGGCAAGGGATCAAGAATGCTGAGGAAATTTCAGAACTTCTAGAAGCAGTATGGCATCCTAGAGGGGTGGCAGTGATGCATTGTAGGGGGAAGGGAGGGGGAGAGTGAAGTAGCCCAGGGGGGAAAAAAGGGCCACAAAAGGGAGCCAAGTCAGTTGCCATGGAAGACAGGAGAATGGGGGGGAAATGAAACCCCACTGTTCCAAGTTAATTTGGCTGATACAACTCCAAGGTATAGCACCGAGGAAGACCAGATGGGCAGGGGCCCATGAGGGCTCAAAAATTCCCCCCGGGGGTGGGAATTGCCTGATGGCCGGATCTTGAAAAAGTTGTCCTGGAAGGTCGTGCAGGCAGCCCACAGAGCCACCCATCTAGGGAAAAGTGCCTTGGCCGCATTGTTACAGAAGCAGGTGTTCATCAACGGACTCCATGCTTTGACTAACTCAGCTTCAGCACGATGTCCGGAATGCACTAGAAGCAACCCCAGGCAGGGGAAAGGACCCCCCTTTTAGGTGTTCAAATGCATGGAGCCCTGCCTTTTGAAGCGCTGGTGGTGGACTTCACAGAAATGCCCAGAGCGGGATTCTATCGATACCTGGGGGTTTTTTTCTTAAATTTCACTGGTTGGGTAGAAGCATACCCCACCCGAACAGAAAAGGCTAGGGATGTGAAACCGGGCATTGTTAAAAGACAAATTCCGAGGCACGGGCTGCCCTTATCTACAATGGCCCCGGCTTCCTCGAAAAAGTGTTGCAAGGAGTAAAAACGGCTGCTCGGTATCCAGTGGAAGCTGCATTGCGCATACCAACCCCCCAAATTCTGGACAAGTAGAAAGAATGAATCAGACTCTTAAATCGCATCTGGCCAAACCATGGCCAAAAAAACCAAATTGAAATGGGTGGAGGTGTTGCCCTTGGCTCTGTTTAGAATCCGGTGTACTCCTCACAGAGTTCAAAGTTGTCCCCTTTTGAATTGATATATGGGAGACCCCCTCAGATCCTTTCTGGGTTAAGGGGGGATATACAGGAACTAGGAAATGTTAGTCTGCAGTGCAAAGTACAGGCGCTAGGTAAAGCCTTGCAGTCACAGCGTCGCCACGCATTGGAGAATAGGTTCCCCATCCCTATCACTGAGGTTCATCCCTTCCAACCTGGGGATGAAGTTTGGGTCAAGGATTGGAGAACTGATCCATTAACTCCCCAAATGGAAAGGACCAAAAACTGTTATTCTTTCCACCCCCACAGCTGTAAAGGTGGCTGGTATAAAACCTTGGATACATTGGACACGTGTAAAAGGGGCAAAAGAGGGGTGGTCGGTAACTGGGAACCCTACTAACCCACTCAAGCTCACCCTGAAGAAGCGGCACAAAGATTCAGGCTAGGCTACACCATTACCATTTGGAAGTGGTAATTCTACATACAAACCAGACCTGCACCTGGAGAAGGAAAGAAGACGGGGCTAGGCCTTTATCCGCTGTCCTGGATTCCCGCAGTCCTGCATACAGCCAGACCCCAGGAAGCCCAGGAAGTGATACTAGCATGTATTTTATATTGCTCTCTATGTATATGACAGTTGTAAGCAATGCTCAAGGGGGTGAAGAAATAGTATCTCCACCATTGGCTGAAACCATTATTAAAACCTAGCCAATATAACTGGGGGGACCATTTCTGTTTGCCACAGGGAGTTCCTACCAAAGACTCATTAATTCGTGTTTGATACCGGGTGTAGGCAACCAAGCCAAATCCAGGATAGCACCCACTATCAGAGTACTATCTTCAGCCAATTAGATATGTCATATGCTCACAGTGCAGATTGGGGGGTTACTTCAAAAACCCTAACCTTAACCGAGTTCACTTTTTGAACCCCTAAGGTTTGGGTGGAGCCAATGCTACCTGTGCGCGTATGATAAATTGCCAAAATGATAATAGTCAATGCAAGGCTGTACCTGGACCTCCGATTTCTTGTAAAGAGATCCAAAAAAATCTTATTACCAAGGTCATGTTCTTCTACCTCATGGCTGGTTTTGGACCTGTGGGTTTTCGAACCTGGTCCTACATACCAGCCTATCTATCCGACACTCAACCTTGTTGCCTTATTCGCCCATAAAGCTCCCCCCCTCCATGGCCTCAAAAAGCGAAATTTGGAAAAAACCCAGAGCCGCACCTCTAGATGAAAACTGTAATGACCATTCACACTTCTGGTCAGACAAGGAGAAAATAGCGTTAGCATTCTCCCTGGTTGGAGTAACAGGATTGGCCCTGGAGGATGGATAGAAAAAAGATTAGCTTTTACCCCCTAGTCAAAAATATAAATGCCACTTCAAAGGCATTATCCTTGCTTAATAAAGAACTGTGAGAATTGAGGAATGCTGTGTTAGAAAATCGGGCAGGTGTTGATTATTTTTTTCATGTAGGATGTGAAAAACATCAGAAGTTGTGCTGTTTCAATCTGTCTGATAACAGTAATGCGGTAGAAGAACAAATTAACAAACTGCATGAAGTAGTAAAAGGTATAGGTGAGGGGGATGACAGCTGGTGGAAATGGGGCCCCGGCCCCAGACCTGTGATGGTTAAAAGCACTGTTTGTGATCCTATTGCCGGTGGTATTAATAATTCTGTTATTATGTTTATGTTTTCCTTGTTTTATGCATTGTATAAGTAATATGCTTCAAATTACTTCCAGTAACAGCAGCTTTGTATGCGCTGATGGCCCAAAAATGATGCTACTTTATGATTTAGTAAAACCAAAAAGTATAATTGTATAGAAATTATGCATTTAAGGGGGGAGAATGTAGTAGGCGGGCTTCAGTTAGCAGAATGGAGGAAGATTTAGTATGGGTAAAAGGGTCACGTAGCCAATGTATTGTTTGTTAATTAACCAGTAGAGGTGGTAGTTGGAGATAGGCAAGATTCCTGTTAGATAGGCACGGGTTTTTCCCTTTTAAAGGTTCGGGTAAAAAGGTCAACAGTTCCGAAAATTTTAAACCGCAGCTGGGAAAAGAGGAAGTAATAATATGCTGTGTTTATGGCTTCGGGGAAAGGGGGACCGAGGAAGAGGGGCTTTGCACCTGCGATTTTTGTCTATAAAAAACTGTGAAACTGGTATTCAGGGCTCTTGGCTTTTTTTGGGAAAACCAGGATTAGCCCCAGTAATAAATTATTCTTTTTCTTGCTCTGTGTTCTCTGTGTTCTCTGGGCTCCTGCAACAGAACAACAAACTCTGAACTCTGACTGATTTGCTATGTATATTGTGACCGATGATGGAACTTATAAATAGTAAATAGTGACAGGAAGGTTAAGGGAGCTAATTGCAGGGACAAAAAATAATAAAAAGTGGTTTTTTAAAACTGGGAATCGCAGCCCCTTAAAGGTAGCATTATGTTACATCCCTTCAAAATATCAACATAGTTGCATGAGCTGACTGAAAGAGATGAAAAGGGAAAAAAAACAAGTTAAGAACAAAGGAGATAAAATAAAATATTGAAAAATAATTTTAAAATTGTTACCTGACACCTCCAAAGCCATGTCCTGAGAATCCTAATTATTTTATATAAAATATAAGTGAGCCATGGAAAAAACCGGAAACCACGTAAACAGGAATCTTTTGTCTTCTGTTTAATCCCCGGGGGGATCTAGAATTTTGGCTCAACAGGCAACTTAAAAGGAGTTTCTGCAGCCATCAAGACCTTTACTCTCTAAGAGAAAAACAAACAATGAAAAGCAGGCTGGAATCTGACACCTAAGGCTTTCATTTCCAGAGAGAGATACTATCTTACAGGAAACAGGATGGTTGGTTGTATGTTCTCTTTGAACATAAAAGAAAATAATCCATCTTAATAAATCTGCAGCCATATGGTTTCACAGGACATTGGTCAACACTATATCTAGACACAGTTTCTGATTTTTGTGGGAGTTCTGTTTGGATTTTAAAGGATGATGCAGTTGGAGTTTTAAGAGCTAAAGTGGGAAGTTCTCTTAAAGCTGCAAAGACAATGGAGCTGGTAAACAGCTCATATTTGCAACACAATGAAGCTGCTAGCGAACTCTCCTCAGCAGGCCTGAGATGTTTTCTCCTAGCTGAAGAATGCTGGTTTTGGTATTGTATGTCATCAAATCCTTTCTGTCTCTCTATCTCTTTCTTAATTTTCATCTCTTGCTAACTTTATAGTCTTGTATGTTTGATTGGTAGGTGTGAAGTTGAGTGATTGTAAGAACTTTAACTTTTCATGCTTGTAGTGAATGTAATTAATTGATTGTAGGGATTTTTACATTTATGTTAATAAAATACTTAGATTTGAACAATTGGTGTGATTTTGACTGGACCGGACCTGGTAAACATTTGGGTTTTAACGATCCTTAGTTAATTACCCTTTCCTCTTTGCATGTCTAAAGCAGTGCTGAGCTAATTTTCCCCACAAGAGACAATTTTGACAGCTTTTAGGAATCCTTTTAAAGGAAGCCCTTGTATCACAAACAGATTGGTGGAGTCCTAAGCAAAAAGGATAACAAACTTTTTGTTTAAATACAGGTAGCATAACACAGCATGATACAGTCAAGGCTCATTTAACCTAATGATCCAAAATATTTGTTTGCCTCACTCTGAAGTACATAACACACTAATCTTGGTTTAACTTCATGCCTCCTGCTCTGTTGGGTCTGCCTATTTTAAGAGAATGTCATTTATAAATCAAGTATAAAAAAGAAAAATGTGAAATAACTTAAGTACTAAAAACTAACTAAAGAAAATTAGCATATTTAAAAAGAATGCGTTCTAGCTCTCCTATTCCAGACTATAGATAATTCTATACAAGAAAAACTTCTCTAATTGCAAATACCCTTCATGTGTTTTGGCTGTTACTTCTCCAAAAATGCTAATTGTCAAATTCTGCAGGCAATGTATCATACTCTATTTTTCTTGCAAAAAGGGATATTAAAGGTTCCTATTCGCTGGCAAAAGTCAAGACTAATTCTCCCTTATTGTTGTCAATTTATCCATTTCAGCTAAGTGAAACAATTCTCATTCATTGGAATCTTTATAGTCTTTTGAGCATATAGTAGTCATGCTGTGGTGATCACATATCGTAATATCTTGCTGTACTTCTTCTCTAATTGATCTTCTGCTAATCCCAGCAAATACAATTCCAGTTTTAATTTAACATTACCTTTCAAAACGTTAAATCCTACAGAGAGTTTTTGATTCCAGAATGTTTTGACCTTTTTATAAGGCCACCACATGTGGTAAAAAGTTTCTACTTGTTCACATTTCCATCACAGAATCATAGAACTGGAAGAGACCCCAGGGGCCATCGAGTCCAACCCCCTGCCATGCGGGAATACCCATCAAAGCATTCCCAACAGATGGTCATCCAGCCTCTGCTTAAAAACCTCCAAAGAAGGAGACGTCACCACACTCCGAGGCAGCATATTCCACTGCCAGACAGCTCTGACTGTCAGGAAGTTCTTCCTAAGGTTCAAGTGGAATCTCCTTTCCTGCAGCTTGAATCCATTGCTCCTTGTCCTAGACTCTGGAGCAGTAGAGACCAAGCCTGCTCCCTCCTCAAGATGACATCCCTTCAAATATTTAAACATAACTATCATGTCCCCTCTTAACCTTCTCTTCTGCAGGCTAAACATACCCAGCTCCCTAAGGCATTCTTCATAGGGCATGCTTCCAAACCCTTCACCATTTTGGTTGCCCTCCTCTGGATGCGTTCCAGCTTGTCGACATCCTTCTTGAATTGAGGTGCCCAGAACCGGACACAGTATTCCAAATGAGGCCTAACCAATGTAGAAGAGAGTGGTACCATTAACTCCCTCGATCTGGACACCATACTCCTATTGATGCAACCAAGAATCGCGTTGGCTTTCTTGGCTGCCGCGTCACACTGCTGAGTCATGTTCAGTTTGTGATCTACCAAGACTCCTAGATCCCTTTCACACATACTGCTATCCACCCACACGTCCCCCATCCTATACTTGTGACTTTCATTTTTTCTGCCCAAGTGCAGGACCCTACATTGCTCTCTGTTGAAATTCATTTTGTTAGCTTTAGCCCAGCTCTCCAATCTGTCAAGGTCATATTGAAATTTGATCCTATCCTCTGGTGTATTAGCAACCCCTCCCAGTTTGGTATCATCTGCAAATTTGATCAGCATGCCCTGTACTTGTTCATCCAAGTCATTGATGAAGATGTTGAATAGCACTGGGCCCAGGACAGAACCCTGTGGCACCCCACTAGTCACTTCTCTCCAGGATGAAAAGCAGCCATTGGTGATCACCCCTCAGGTGTGGTTGTTCAACCAATTACAAATCCAACTAACAGCAGCCCTGTCCAGCCCACATTTTACTAGCTTCTTTGCAAGAATGTCATATGGAATTTTGTCAAAGGCCTTACTGAGGTCAAGATATGCTACATCAACAGCATTCCCTTCGTCTATCAAGCTTGTAACTCTATCATAAAAAGAGATAAGATTAGTCTGGTATTACTTATTTCTGAGAAATCCATTCTGGCTTTTAGTGATTACGGCATTGCTTTCAAAAAATTACAATCAGCTATTAGAGACATCTTTATCAATTTTGGCCAATTTTTCTGGTGTCAAATAACAATGACACATCATCATATAAACATTTTCTTTGAGATCATAACATAATTCAAATTCAAATTCCCTCCAACCACATATTCTGCCATTGTTCCATCTGTATATTATGTCCAACATTTTGTGCCCACTTGACCATATAATCTTTAACCAACTCTTCTTCCATTTCTAGTTTAACACAAGTTAAAACCTTGCCTATAAAATATTCCTCATCTGAGCACAACTGTTTCTCTTTTTTTTATAAATTATTTTTATTAAAACAAAACAGAGAAAAAAAGGAAAACATGACACAAAATAAACACAATAATACATATAATACACACCCGTATAATACACATTGAACTAACAGTAACATTTCACTAATACAAAACAATTGCTGTAACAAACATTCCCTAAACAACATATAATCCTACCTATATGCACTCATCTATTGACAGATATACATTTAAGACCAACCTTGAGTCTAGAAAATCTACACATACAATAAACAATTAACATTGAAAGGACCTCTCCCTCTGCTGACCAAACAGCTCATTGTTACCATTATGATCAAGCCACCCTCCATACAAAAATAAAACAAGTATATGTCTTTAAGGTTCCCAATATTCTCACATAAATAAAAAATATGGAAGTCTTCCCCTAAACTCAAACTAACAATGCACATTCGAGAATATCGCATATAATCTTAATAATTTCAACCATATATAACATTGAATATACCATATTTATGATATAATCACTCAATAATCACTAAACAATATCTAATCAACAATCAATATATATGCAATTGATAACACATATACAAAATAAAGTTTTCTTAGTCTCATAATTACCAAAAAAATTTATCATGGATAGCTATATGCAAATACCTTTGCCAACTCCCAAACTCTTGAATTCCTGCTTATGGACTCTAGTAAACCTAGTTTCCAGCCAGTTTTCCCTCTTAAATCAAGGCCAATCCCTTATTTCATTTGTAAACATTCTATTAATGGTTGCCAAATCTTAAGAAATTTACTATGCAGTTTGTTTTCTATCATTCAGGTAAGTTTGTCCACTTCTACCTTCTCCAACCATTCTGTCTCAGTTTGTCTAAAATCTTTTTTTCCAATATCTGGCAAGAATTATTCTTGTAGTCTTGGAAATTTAGGAGAGCCTTTCAAGCTGTATATCCATGAGCAAAGGGGGGGCATGGGAATTTTAACCCTGAAAGTGGGAGGAGACCCCCCAAGTAGCAGCCTATTTTTCAAAGTACCTGGATACAGTAGCTCAAGGATGGCCTGTGTGTTTAAGAGTAGTGGCAGCAGCAGCCATAATGATGGAAGAGGTAGAGAAATTGACTTTTGGACAGTGCTTCCCACCCCCAAATCAGTGATGTTGGTTTTGGAACTAAAAGGCAACCACGGGCTCACACCTAATCAAACTGGTGTGATTATGCAATATCAGCCAATACTATTAAGAGATGGCCTCCAACTCCAGATTTTAAACACTTTGAACCCAGTTACAATGATTCTGGACAATAAGAATGAGGCAGTAGAGCATGATTGCTGCCAAGTAGCAGAAAGCATGTATACTAGCTGAGTTGATCCAAAATACTGCCCCTTGTCAAATACTGACATAGCATTTGGCATGGTAGTAGCTTTATGGAGCAGGGGATAAGAATAGCAGACTGTGCAGTGTTACCCTGATTTCCGGGGGTCCCGGTCACCATGCTCAATATAATATGAGAAATGGGAATTAGCCTGAGCACACGTTAGCAAAATGAGAGGCAGGGTAACTTAGCGAGATCTTGGAGCTGATGTATACCAGGTCAGGCCAGACCAAAATCCAAGCAGGATTAGTTAAGAAATGATTTTTATTTTATTTTTATTAAAAGTCAGTCACTGCGCACTTACTCACGTTTGCACTCACACACACAAGAGCTAAAAGAAAATAAAAAAGGAGGAAAATTGATAGGGGAGTTTTCAGGGGTTTAGCGGGAGATACTGCACCTGGTCCTGAAGTCTGAGATGTCAGCAGGAGGAATGAAGACAGATCTCAGCATGTGGAGGCTGAGGGGAATGTTCGGCAGGCAGAGTGATGGCAAGCGGGAAAGAAGCCGGGAGCAGACCAAGGAACCGCTTCAAAGCAGGGATTTTTATAGGGGAAAATGTACCTGGAGGGCTAACCCTTTCCTGGGGAGAACAATAGGTAAAAGAGCTAAACAAAGCTCTTAATGATGGACATCTCCAGCTTGATGGGTTTTGATTGACTCTGCCAGAGTTTGACAATAGCCTCGGCCGTATGGAGATTGCCCTCGCTTGACAGTCAGATTGTAACCCTATCAAACTGGTATCAGTGCAGAGGATCCTTCTGTGTGCTTTTGATGGAGCTTTTACCTGTGCACACCTGGAGGTCTCCTGAGGCAACGTGGTGGAAAATTGTTGGCCTGACCAGGGTTTTTTTTCAGCCACTCAGCCATGCCATTTTGCGTGCTCATCCAGGGGCCTTGCAAGCACGTGGAGAACTATATATATATTTAATAGCCAATTTTATTACTATTAAATTGTAGACCCTGGGCTCGGGCTGATCCACCATAGTAACAGCAGTGGTGATTGTGTGGGATATCATTGAAGCAAGTGCTTTAATTCCAGGGACCTCAGCACAAAAGGCAGAATTAATATTTCTAACTAGAACATTGACCTTGCAAGTGGAAAGACTGTGAACTTCTATACTGACTTCAAATATGCCTTTGAGGTACTACATGCTCATGGATCTATTTAGAAGGAAAGAGGACTGATGACAGCAGCTGAGACTGAGATTGAGGCCATTTCCACATGGGGCGAGGTCTTATGGCTCCCCAGTCTGGTCCAGGCTGCTCCGGAGCAGTGCATGCTTGTTGCTCCGCACTGCTCCAAGCATCGAAAATGGCAGCTTCCGGTTGGTCGAGGGTCTTTAGGCCGAAGCTCACCAGCCTAAAGCCCGCCCCTGGCAGATCGCAGGCTCTCAATAGTCCAATCCTGCAAATCTGCACAAGGAAGCATGCTCACACTGGTGTGCTCCATGCTTTTGAAAAACCAAAAGAAACAGGTTTTTCAAAAGCACACTGGACTACCACTTGGAGTCATTCCGGAGCAGGCTGAGGTGCGGATCTATGTTAAATAGTCCGTACCCAGTCGGCTCCCAGGTGCAGACGTCCTCCCTGGAGGACAGTCAGCACCATTTCAAATACTCCGTGCGGAAATGGCCTACGTGTGCTCCTCAGATTTTGGAGCTGCTAGAGTCTGTCCAGTACCCTAAGGAGATAGCAGTGATACAATAGGGGAAATGCAGCACAGAATAGGTAAAGAGGAGGTATGGGAATACCTGGCTACTCTAAATGAATTCAAGTCACCAAGGCCAGACGAACTACATCCAAGGGCATTTAAACAATTGGCAGCAGTAATTTCAGAACCACTAGCAATAATCCTTGAGAGCTCCTGGAGACCAGGAGAAATCCCAGTAGAATGAAGGAGGGAAAATTTTGTCTCCATCTTCATGAAGGGGGAAAAAAAGAGGACCCAAAGAATTACTGCCCATTCAGTCTGACACCAATAGTTCAGAAAGGTCTTAGAGCATATCACTGAACAGACAGTTGGCAAACACTTAGAAAGGAATGCCATAATCACTAAGAGTCAACATGGGTTTCTCAAAAGCAAATTGTGTTGGACCAACCTGATCTCTTTTTTTTATATATAGTTACAAGCTTGATGGATGAACAGAATGCTGTGGATGTAGCGTATCTTGACATTGACAAGGTGCCTCATCATATTCATTCAAACAAGTAAGTAAAATGTGGGTTAGACATAGCTATTGTTAGGTCGATTTGTAATTAGCCGAACAGCTGTAGGAAGGAGAAACTTATTCAGAGAACTGCCCAGGAGCACAGACCTATGCAGACTTGGCCGAACAAAGGGAAAAACAGCTGTGGAGTAGGAGTGGAAAAACTCCAGAAAGATATAGCCTCAGAAGGTGTGGTGAGCAGAAACTGTGATGCAGGGCTTCAAAAGGGGGGATACTGAAATGGGGCGGTGAAAATAGGAGAAAGATGAGTGGGGAGTGACTTGGAACATGCAAGCAAGCTTTGAGCCAGCAATGGCAGAGGAGATGACAGGCTGTCAACAGAGCCCTCAGCCTCTATATCTTTCGTGTTGGAGACATGATCGTGTTGGAGACATGTAGGAGTTGAAACAGACAGAGTATTTCAAAGAGGCATAAGTAACCAGCAGGAAGCTGAGGAAAAGAGGGAAAATTCACAGAGGAAAGAAGCAGGTAAGGCCATTAGTTAGCCTCAAATGCCACCTAGTGTTCTTGGACTGTAACTGTGGCTGCGTAAAAATCTATCAAACCTGGGTAAGTGCAAAGAAGCCTGACTCCTTCAGCTAGATGCCGGGAGAGGGTTGCACTGAGCTTGCTGTGTTGTGTATGAAGAGTTGCCACAATAAACGTGCATCAATCACCAGGTATCGTTCACTGGACTTGTTTAAGGCATGGCTGCCAGGGCATCTGAGGTTTCTTCCCCATGGAGGAGTGTGCCCCTGTGGCATCAACCAAACACAAAGACTTATCTACAATAATTCCTCTTCATCCTGGAAAGAAGTGATTAGTGTGGTGCCACAGGGTTCTGTCCTGGGCCCACTGGTATTCAGCGTCTTTACAATGACTTGGATGAAGGGATAGAGATCATGCTCATCAAATATACAGATGACATCAAATTAGGAAGGATAGCTAATACCCCAGAAAACAGGATCAGAATTCAAAATTACCTTGACAGATTAGAGAACTTGGCCTCACTAACAAAATGAATTTTAAGCTGGGGGTGCTTTGAGTTTGTGCATGGCAGCGGTTTGGACTCAATGGTCTGGAAGAGTCTTAGATAGAGTATTGATCATTAGCCAATATCTTTGAGATAAAAAACATCATTTCTTGACAAAGATCTACATCTTTATGAAAAAAAAGCAACATCCTTAACATTTTCATACTCAAATCTCTAGCATCCACCACTCTCCAAATTGACAATCATTTTTTTAAAAAAGCCTCAGGGAGGTTTTCTTGTCTAATCCAAACATTTTTCTCGGAAGGTCTATCCATCTGTGGGGAATCATACTCCAAGAAGCATCTGGCTTTAAAATGAGCAACTCAACATTTTATCCATTAACTTCTCATTTAAAAAAATTTCTTGCTGTCTATAGTGCCACTAATATTTTAGTGCAACAGTTATCACTTTAAACCTCCATGTATCTACTTTCTTGGTCTTCAAATACCATTTCCAATGAAAAATTAGGATTTGCATATGGGACAATTCCATTTTTCTTTTTAACTGACTCTGCAAAAAATTCCTTATATAGAGTTCCTTTTTCCAGTTGAGGTAATGGAGGATGCAATTTAGCATTTGTTGTATAGACAGATGCAACTGTGAACCCCAAAGCACTGTTTGTGACAGGAGGGTACTTGTTCTTCCCATTCTCTTCATTCCAACACTAGTTGGGATTTTTTGTGTGTGTGTGCAAATTTTAGATATTTTTGTTGCCATTAGGTACCACCTAAATATCATTTTGGACACATTTTCTTTCAGATCATAACAGAGAATGTCCTTTCGACCATAATGTTTCCCATTTCTCTAATTCTACTGAGTGACCTATATCAAGAGCCCATCAAATCATATTTTTTAATCACTTCTGGTCCCATTTCTATATCCAGCAATATTTTGTACATTTTAGTGACTTAAATGGTCTTCATCTATGCAGATGCTTTGTTTCAAATTGTGAACCATCTTTCTCAAATCCATATCACTCAGAAATTTATCTTTTAATTGCCTATATCCAAACCAATCAATTTCCTTTCCTTGCTCATTTAATTCTTCTTGACATTTGATATTATGCTGCTGATTTTCCACATATAATAAATCTCTGCAAGTCAATTCATATTATCGCTTTTGATTTTTTTAAAAAAAGGATTCGTGTGTTAAGATCCATAATGGAGTTTTGAACATAATTTTTGAATTTTTCCACATTCTTAGTATGCAGTGCTGTTACCACCATGAACTGGCCTGGCCTTTGGTAACCCAAAGATATCATTTTGATATCATAAGTCGGCCCTGCTCTGCCACCCAGCCATGTGTTTGCAAGGCTTATGAACAAGCACTGAGCTAGGTATGGCTATTTATGCTGAATCATTCTTAATAAGGCACGCCAGAAACTGCCAGATATGCTTCAGGAGACCTCCCCAGGCAAACACCTCCATTAGCGATGCATGCTATGACAAAAGACCCTCAGCCCCGAGCGGGCACCCTGGCAAGCTAAGTGCTCAACTGCCAAGCTAGCTGCATCTGCATAAAGGCTATACCACTGTCAATTCAGACCTTTACTCAATCATGTAAATCATGACCTTTCGGAGACATTGTCTCCAGCCCAAAACTCATTGTTTTCACCCAAGACCAGACCAGCCCACGGTCATTTCTCCCCTAATAAAAACCCCCAGCCCCAAGAGCTCCTCGGACTGCTCAACGGACTTGCGTTTGGACCGCTCCGGAGTGCTACCCCCCTTGCTGCCGCTTCGTTCTGCGAGCTCCCCTTGGCCGCCACGCCGGGTTTCCTTCTCTCCAATTGGCTTCTTCAGGACTACGAGAAAGGTGGCGTATCACCCGTTTCCCCCAAACTCTCTTTTCTATTTCTTAGTAGTAGTAAGGTTGTGTTTTCTTAATAATTGTTTAATAAATATTGTTGTTAGTTTGAACTGTCTGACTGCTCACTGACCTGACGCTGTATACATTGGGTAAAAGATCCCTGCTAAGTTACCCTGCCTCTCACTAGCTAAGAGAGTGCTCCAGCTAATTTCCCTATCTTTGCTTGGTTTGTTTGGTTACTTGGGCACCCCTCCCGGGACCACCAAGTCACAGGGTAACAAAGTGGTGGAGCAATGCGGGCAACCTCGGTACCCCTAATTTGAGAAGAAGTCACGAACCTCCTCAAATCAGATGGTACTGACTTAGGGAACGGTCAGTGAGTTGTTTTAGAACACCGGTAGGCATGCTAGTGTGTGTGTGTGTGTGTGTGTGACTTCTGTGTGTATGTGCAGTAATTCTATCGGGTGGATATCTGTATCCCTCTCTTGTCTTGTCCTGGGAACCACCTCCCCATCTTGGGTCTATCGTGGACTGGGACTTTATGTGTTAGGACGCTAGCACATCAGGAACAGTCTACACGCATTCAACATCTTAGTGGTAAGGCACAGAAACACGAAAAGGAGCAGCTCCCACTCCTTTCATTGTCCCTTTGTGAGTTTCCCTTGGTTTTTGCTTGGTTTGTATTGGAGAAAGTGCGGGTGATGAGTCCCGGCTTCTCAAGCTTTTGAGTGCGTCCCGATTTGCTGGCTTGTTAGGATTGGGTGGTGAGTCCCGACCTAGCTTTTAGGGTTTAGCGGTTTAGCCCGAGGCAGAGGAGGCACCCCACACCCAGAAAACCAGTTAGGAACAGTTGAGTCTTGGGTTCCTTGTCCGTCTTTTCCTGCTGTTCAGCTAGACAGCGTAGTAAGTTCCATTGGGTTCATTATCCTCCCTTCAGTGAAAGGGTCCCCTGGGCCTCGTGTGACCTCCCCTCCTCTGAACTGTTGGCCTTGTCCTTTTGTTGTCAATGCTGTCAAGGTGAAGAATCGGGCACACAAAAGTGACCTTGGTTTGGGCAGGCTGGAGATTGGTTCCTTTCCCTCTTCCCTAGAGAAGTTCCTGAGAGTTCGTTTTCCTTAGCTCCCTCAGGGGTCTAGGTGATCCTACCCGTCACTCCAGGTCTTGTTCCCGTATTTGTGTAGGAAACTGTTGTTGTTGTGTTTGTGTAGGAAGTCTTTGTGTTATTGTGGTAGGGATGGCTAAGGAGACCCCGTTGTTCATGTGTGAGGAAGGGGTCCATAGGAAACTGGAGAGATGTGTTTTGGGTATGGGAAAGTGCCCCTGGAAAGACTCTGTCTTCCAGACGGCCGATCCTTTCACCTCTCTCCGGGAAGTGTACACCCTGGCGCGCAAATCAAGGAACCCATTCGGGCCTTCAAAGGATTCATTGGCAGCTTGGGGACTTTGGCTTGCGGCCAGAGGCGCTAGTAATGCCCTAGTTGAGACCCGGGGAAAGCTAGCAGAAGTGGAAAAGGAGAATGCCCAGCTTCATGCCAAGATTGAGACCTTGCGGGTGGACAAGGTAACTTTTGCGTCCGTTGCGCAGGCCTTAGCCCAGAAGTTGAGCGATGTCACCCTAGTTGCCCAGACTTGGGAAGAGAAAGCCCATGAGGCTGAGATTGCTCATGCTTGAGCTGTGGCCAAGTTTATGGTTGGTCAGGTGAAGGAACAGCAAGAGGCTTTTAGTCATGCAGCCTGCCATAAGCAAATTGCTGCACTGGAAAGTCAGCTCCAGACATGTAAGGCCCTAATTTCGGCGGTGTGTCCGGAGCTGCTCCCGAGTTTTGCCCAAGACTTGTCCGAGGACACGTTGCCAGAAGATGCTCTGGCTTCTTCTCCTCACAATCCAGACTGGGATGCCCCTAAGGCCCCAGTCCACCCGGTTGAGACGTGGTCCATGACACGCAGGACCATACCCACTACAGAAGGTAGTGCAGAAACCCAGGAGACACAGGTCACCGAGACTAGAGTGCAACTGAAGCGAAAGCAATCGCCGACCAGTTGGGTCCCTTGAACTGGTCTACCGGCATCATGTGGCTAAATGCGGTGACGCACTCTCACCCGACAGCCAATGGCCAGGACCTCACCCAACTGGCCCGCCTTTGCATGTCTCCATTGGACCTCCCGACCCTTGAATTGGCCGTGGCAGCTCGAGGCTTGGTTAGGCTCGAGGCACACGACTGGATGCGAGAGGTCGTGAGGATCCTTTGGTCCGGACAGAATGCAAGTGTGCTCTACGTCATGGAGCAGCAGGATCCTCATGAGAATCCTGAGGCTTACGTGGTGCGGAAGCAGCTACTCGCTATTCTGGCCAAGAATGTACCCCTGATGGCTCGTGGGTACAATTTTGATCACATGGGGTTCAAATCGCTATTGTATGGAGGCTTGAACTGCGAGACAAGATTGGCCCTGGGCTTGGTGGACCCGGCCACGACATCCTGGGAAGAGCTTGGGAACAATCTCCGCAGGGTCGCCAACCTACTGTGAGAGACTGACTCCCTGCGTCCTCCCCCAAAGGCCCATAGGAAGGAACCCGGGAATTGGGAACCCGTATCGGAGGTGACATACTCCAATTATGGACCCCATTCCCAGCACAGGAAATCGGCACCGAATTCTGTTCCTCGAGAGAACTGGAACTCGTGCCCCACTCTCACACAGGACAGGCAGTGGCAGGGAAGGGACTCCTGCAGTCAGCCCACTGCCCCCAAACCATCTCCTGAGTCTGGTTCTCCCAGGGAAACGTCTGGTGGGTATGAGCCCGCGACCCAGCCGTCTCCCTCGGATAGAGCTAGGATTTGGGGAATGCTGAGTACAGCTGGGGTAGACAGGACCCCATTGGATGGGAAGCCCACTTTGGAGCTCCTGGAAGCTCTGGAGAGGCATTTGTTTGTGAGGGACCACCAACCGGTCTAGGCCGTGACGAATGGCACACCTCTGGCTGGTGGTCACTCAGCATTGGATTTGGACTAGGGGTGCCCTCGGTCCCGCAATCTCTCCCAGAGAGTTGCGGCTCAGCTGAAGCCCAACAGACAGGGTAGATCTATGGTGAAGGCAGGCACTGGGAACCATAGGGACAAGACTCCTGCCACCCCTCCTGCAGACTCCAGAGCAGCACCAAAAGTGCTGCTCCCGAACCTGACGACACAGGGTAAGCCCACCTCTGATGCTATCCGTTAGCCTGGATATGGCGGGGCGGGGGGACCCGAACCTAAGCCCTTCAAGGGAAACAAGTGCCCAGGGTGCACTAGAAATAGACAGGTTGCACCTCCTTCTGACTTAGCCCCGAGTGAGAATCCTGCCACCTCAGAAATCACAGTGCTTTCAGAGCACCAAGGATCACACCACGCTGAGATTCAGAAGGAAGCCCCCACCAGGTTTGACATGGCACAGGGCATTGCCAGCCAGTGTGAGTGTCAGGAAAGGGAGAGCACACTGCCAGCGGAAGCCAGCCCCACGCTTCCAAAGCTCTCCTTTGTTCCTGCTCTGAATCCCCAGTTAGAAACCAGCAGTTTCCCCCAGGATTTCCTTGAGGCTGTGGCCAGGAGAGTCCTTCCTCTCCATGCCATCCTTCCAGGAAATCTCAAGGGAGACTGGGAATTTAGACAGCGAGAGGCTTCTGCCCAGACAGAACCCAGATTAGTAACCGCACTCACCCTGGCACCCCCCAACTTGACGCCACAGACTCCCCTTTGCTGTAGTCCAGCCTGGGAGACTTCAGTAATGGAGAATTCCAAATGCCATACGGAAGCAGACCTGGCTACTGCCTCCCCCTCCGTAAAGTTGTTCTGGTGCCAGCTGATTTTTACACCCAATGCCTTTTTACCCTAGTGATTTTGAGTGGGGCCAAGGCAGTCCTTGGCTCTGTCTCGATCACCATCCAACCACGAGTTCAGGAGGCACGCAGGTCCAAGACCAGCCTCCTCTTTGGTTTGTCCAAAAGGATCTCCAGCAAAGAGTGGGCACTGCTGCTCTTGCTTGTAATTTCGGAGACATACCAACTGTCACAATTGAAGGAATGGAACGGTCAGCCAGTTGATCCTGCATCGGTGGTCTGCCCCGAGCCAACGATCCCGGTGCCCATAGACCCAATGTGAGTTCTCTAATTTTCCAGACTTCCTTGAGTTGCAAGGAAGCACCTGCCGTTAATTTGTCCGAGGCATTTGCCTCCATTTACAAGGCGTTTGACAATGGTTGAACGGCTCCTGGTTTGTGGAGCAGAGGTGGAGTGGCGACCCCTGTGAGCTACCAGTCTCTGTAGATTGTTCCTCCTTGTATATAGTTTGGCTTGCTTGGTGTTGTTTAGTTTGCTTCTTCCTTTTGCTAGCTATTTCTTTCTTTTTCACCATTTTGGGTGGGAGACTAAGCAGAGTCTCCCGGCTCTGAGGTAGATCGGGCCTACAGAGTCAGCCCTGATTACCCTGAGTAGGGATATGAGTCCGACCGGGACGCCTGCCATCCCTGACTTTGAGGGATGGTCTTGTGCTGGGAAGTACGGGTGTAGCGACGAGGGTTTAATAACCCTCTCAGTAGAACCAGGTCTGACTCTGGAGTACCGACCTACAGCCCATAATGGTTTCCGCAGGGGAGAGACATCTCTCCCCTTTCTTTTTGCGTGCTTGAACTGTTAGGGTGAGAACAGTCTTAGCTGCTCCCTAGTTTGCAATGCAATTTGGCCATATATTTCAAAAGCACCCCATAAGGGCCAGAGACCCACATAATTGGCAGGACACTTGGCCCCAGTGCATTGTTTCCAATTTGCATATGTTAATAGAACATTTGCATATGTAGGCCCATCCATCCTGGACACTCTCTGGTAGTGTCAACATCTGCTCTGGCAACGAGCAAGTGTAGCCTATACTTGCATTGGATTGGTTTTCATTTTCTGTCTTTTAACTGGTTTGTGAACCCTCACCGCCAGGCAAAGGCCAGAGTATAACCTAGTTCAGCTAAGACCAGAGCCCAACCTAGTCATGCTGAGCAAATGGGTACCATTACCATTACAACCGGAGCTTCAGCACAAGCCCAGACTGCATTCCAAATTTGCTCATATCTCATTAGTGAAATATTGAAGGAAGCACGGTAGGCCCGAGCTACCCCAGAAGGTACCCCTGCATGGAGGCCCCCTCTACTGAGGTGTGGTCAGACTATCTTCCACCTTACTGCAACCCAGGTCTGGGACAGTCACCTCTGTCTCCTCCATGTTAGCACCTTTGCCTGTCATTTTGTTAACGAGCCATTGAAGTTCCCATCATCCCTGGATTTCACAATTTGAACTCAACTCCCAATAGGCTCCCTGCCATTAATTTGCATTAAATGTTTACATTGGCCATAACCAGTGCCAGTCTTTCCTCCTACAAAGCAATAGGTCAACAATTCCAGACAACCAAGGCCGCCCCGGATCCGTCCACCGCCCCAAGGCACCGTGGGGTGTGTGTGCATCCAGACGCACTGTGACTCCAGTCGAGGAGCCAAGCCCGTGATGACAACTTGTTCCAGTTGCTGCAGTTGGGGACCTCAGTCAATCACTCCCCAATGAACCCCATGGACTGACTGCCCACATTTCGTGTTGAGAAGCCCACTTCCTGTTTGGACCACTCCTGTTGCCGCTTTGCAAACCCCATCCTGCAAAGAGCGAGCACACCTTGGCTAGCTCAACCACAACTCGGACACTTTTGCCGCTCCTACTTTACCCGGACTCTTTGCCATAGTTCTAGGCCCGTTGGAACCATCATATGTCTGCATTCTCCAGACCCTGGACTTTCCTGTTTTGGGGGGGTGCAGAGACTTTGCCTGTGCCTCACCTCCCCAGGACCACAGACTCTTGTTTTGCATTCGCATTGCCATGTGCACTATTTGAGTTGCTCACATACCACTGGACTACTGATCTGCAGTCCTTGTCAGCCTACCAATCGTTCATTTAACTTGCCCACGCTCAACCTGAGCGACAGCCTATTTTGGATTATTTCGAACTTGCCTGCATGGAAATTGTCTCCAATCTCCACTTGTTTTAGCTCATTGCAAATTGCTCATGGTATTGCCCACATTCTTGTTGTTCATTGTTCAAACCAGTATTGCATTCTTTTATTGTAACTGCATCTTGCTGCTTTTCCGTATATAGAGATAGGGTTAGGATGTTGTTAGTTAGGGACTGTTTTACTAGTTAGAAATGTTGCAAAATCCCTTGGTGTGATACGTCTCCGGAATCTGAAGACCTCTATTTGGCTCTAATTTAACTTGTAAAGTTTGATTGGAAAATGATCAATTTGTGTCAAATTGCCCATTTTTGGGGGGGGGATTGTTACCATCGTGAACTGGCCTGGCCTTTGGTAACTCAAAGATATCATTTTGATATCATAATTCGGCCCTGCTCTGCCACCCAGCCATGTGTTTGCAAGGCTTATGAACAAGCACTGAGCTAGGTATGGCTATTTATGCTGAATCATTTTTGTTTACAATAAGGCACGCCAGAAACTGCCAGATATGCTTCAGGAGACCTCCCCAGGCAAACACCTCCATTAGCGATGCATGCTATGACAAAAGACCCTCAGCCCCGAGCGGGCACCCTGACAAGCTAAGTGCTCAACTGCCAAGTTAGCTGCATCTGCATAATGGCTATACCATTGTCAATTCGGACCTTTACTCAATCATGTAAATCATGACCTTTCAGAGACATTGTCTCCAGCCCAAAACTCATTGTTTTCACCCAAGACCAGACAAGCCCACGGTCATTTCTCCCCTAATAAAAACCCCCAGCCCCGAGAGCTCCTCGGACTGCTCAACGGACGGACGTTCGCTCCAGAGTGCTATCCCGCCTTGCCGTCGCTTCGTTCTGCGAGCTCCCCTCGGCCACCACACTGGGTTTCCTTCTCTTCAGTTGGCTTCTTCAGGACTACGAGAAAGGTGGCGTATCACCCGTTTCCCCAAACTCTCTTTTCTATTTCTTAGTAGTAGTAAGGTTGTGTTTTTTTAATAATTGTTTAATAAATATTGTTGTTAGTTTAAACTGTCTGACTGCTCACTGACCTGACACTGTATACATTGGGTAAAAGATCCCTGCTACCTTGCCTCTCACTAGCTAAGAGAGTGCTCCAGCTAATTTTCCCATCTTTGCTTGGTTTGTTTGGTTATTTGGGCACCCCTCCCAGGACCCCCAAGTCACAGGGTAAGAATGCCTGATGATGTGATTGTTAAACTCTGTATTTACTTTATCTGTGCAGTACCATAAATATGGATGCCAGCCATATTTCAATTCATAACTTTCAAGTTCCAGCAGTCTTTTATTTTTCAGTGTAACCTATTCTTTTATCCAAACTAAGGTGCACACAACAAAATTTCAGATTCAGTAAACTCAGTCCTCCTAGCTTTTTTCATCTTGAAGCATCTGATTCTTGTTTTTTTACCTTGCCATACAAACTTAGTTAAAACTTTGTCCCAGTTTTTGAAACATATCATTACAAGATAGATGCCTAAAGAACTTTCAATTGAAGTAAGATTTAAAAGGGCCATGTACAAGAAGTGGAAAAAAGAGGAAATCACCAAAGAGGAAGCCAATCAAATAACCAGCAGATGTAAAGAAAAAGTCAGAAAAGCTGAAGTGCAGAATGAGCTCAGGTTTGCTAGATGTCATTTGAAGATGGAGTAAGCTTATTTTCTGCTGCTCCAGAGACTGGGACACAGAGCAATGGATTCAAACTACAGGAAAGGAGATTTCACCTAAACATCAGAAATAACTTCCAGATGGTAAGTGCCATTTGAAAATAGAATATGCCATCTCAGGGTGTGGTAGGGTTACCTTCTTTGGAGGTTTTTAAACAGAGGTTGGATGGCCATTTACTGGGGGTGTTTTATGTATGTGTTCCTGCATAACAGGGTGTTGGACTCAATGACCCTTGTGGTCTCTTCCAACTCTGTGGCCCTTTCCACACGTGGAGGGGGAAACGGGGGAAACGTTCTAAAACTGAGCTTACTGGCAGCCGGGTAAGTCCATCGCCATGCAGAGCAGCGTGATCTCGCTGTTCCGCAGTCCTCCGGCATCCAAAATGGCAGCCTCGACATCCAAAATGGCAGCTTCCGGTTGGCGGAGGCTCTTCACCAACCAGAAAAGTTCACCAGCCTAAAGCCTACCCCTGGCAGATCTGCAGGCACCCACTAGTGCACGACTGCAAATCTGCACCAGAGCACGGCGACGCTCCATGCTTTTTAAAAACCTCTGAAAAGAGGTTTTTAAAAGACATGTGGCACCACCAGTTCCGGTCGCTTTGGAGTGGATTGAGGTGCAGAACTATGAAAAATAGTCCGCCCCAATCCACTCCACAGTGCAGAAGACCTCCGTTGGAGGTTTTAATGCCCCGGTGTGGAAAGGGCCTGTGACTCTATGATTGCATGATTCTATAACTGGTATAGTCTGAAAGAGAAAAAGTAGTTTGGGGAAGATGCTCCTATTATTTGCAGGTATTCTTCCTAATTAAGAAAGCTTTAGTTTTCCCTGTCATTCTAATTTTGATCTTATTTCTTTCCAAGCTTTTTTATAATTGTCTTGAAAAAGTGATAAGGTCTTGTTTCTCATGGATACACCCTCCTTTTGCTTTATTTTCTATTGAGAAGCTTGACAGTTTCTTCAATTTCTTCATTTTCCTTTCCTCTTCTTTACTCTCATTTGTCAGTTTTTTTTTTGTTTTTTCTTCATTAACTTTAAAGCCAGAAACTTCACCATATTCTTCCAATAGTTTTAATAAATTGATAACACTGTTTAAATGCTTTTTATTTTTCATAAAGTGACAAAAATAAAAATTAAATTAAATTAAATAGAAGATAATCTGCAAAAGTCTTTAGCTTAAAAGTTATGTTCTTTATTTTCAGTCCTTTACTTTCTCCATCTGTTCTTAATTTCTTCAGTAAGGTTTCCAAAATCATAACAAATAAAAACGGAGAGAGTGGACATACTCTCTTGTTCCTCTTTCGATATTACATGATTTTGTTGCATTTTCATTTACTAAAAACTTGGCATTTTGTGAACTGTAAATTGCCTTAATCCAAATTTATAAATTCATTCCCAGTCCAACTTTTTCCAATGTTACAATCATATAGTCCCAATTCACATTAACAAACACTTCCTCAGCATCCAGGAATATTAAAGTTGCCTTCTTTTCTTTGTGGCTATTCAGATACTCAGTAGCATCAACTGCATTTCTTATATTGTTTCTTAACTGTCTTTTTGGTTAAAAAACACACACATGGTATCTTTTTTAAAAAAATTTGAGTCTTTCTGCCAGAATTGAAATAAATAATCTGAATATGAAAGTAAAATCAGTCAGTAATTCTTGGGTCTACTCAAATCTTTACCTTCCCCAAGACTTTGGACTTCTCTTGGTCTGTAAAATGTTATTGAAAATATTCTTCATGATTCCAGCAGCTGGTTGCATCAATGGTGGATGCAACCCAGGAAGCTGTGCTAGATAGTGCTCCCCAGAAGCATAGTGCCTGAGGGGCTGCTCCCCCATTAAACTAGTGGACTCCCCAACTCACAGGGAGTCTGAAGACTTTGTTGAGCTGGGGTTAGGACTGGAAACATGCCTGCTCAGGAATGGTGTGGTCACAGCAGGTCTTAAGGTTCTGGGAAAATCATGCACTTTGGTGGGGATGGGGGTGAAGACTGCACCCCCTTGTGGACACTATATTCTCTGCATCAAGAACTCTTGTTAAGTATCCAATTATATTTCTATTACTTTAATTTACAGGAAAAAAAGAAGCCCTTCACATGGCTTCTTTACCTATTTGCTTTGAAGCTTTTCTACACACTATTTAAAGTAACAGTAGCACTTTTTTGAATTGACATCAGAATCAAAGTTTATTTAACTTAAATACTCGGTCCTTTCCCCTCCCCCCTGCCCCCGCTGTCATGTCCCAGGCAGACTAGGTAACCAGTTAACACACCATCAGAGCAGAGCTTACTCACAGAGGCAAGAGCAGGAGTAATCCAAACAAAGTTCAGATCAAGAATGAAAATTCCAATGCAAACAAATCCACAAAGGCAAATCAGCATCAAACAGGCAGACACCCAAGAGAGCCAGGATTCAGGTGAATGCAGCACAGGACTTCAACCAGCACAAACATCAATTCTCAACCCTGGGAGGAGGTGGGCCAGCTGTCTGCCTTTTATACCTTAATGATATTTCCACAGGTGTTCCCTCATTAAAGCCTATTTGTTATTTAAATGAGCTGAATGCCTGAGACTTTCTTTCTGGCATTGTCTCTCCCACAAGGTAAAAGTCTGTGTTACTTCATCTTCTGATACTTGTTCTCCCTGCTCAGGTCCCTGCTGTTGGTTATTATTTTCCACTGAGTAATGGTTTTAATCATAGGAGAGTAGATTTTGATTGAACATTAGAAGAAATGTCTTAACAGTAAGCAGTTCGGCAGTAGAATCAAATGCCTAGAGAGCTAGTGGGATCTCTTTCTCTGGACATCTTCCAAGAGAGGCTGGAAGGTACCTCCTGGGTATGCTTTACCTGGAGATCTTGAGCAGTGAGTTGAACTGAGTGACCTATCAGGCCCCTTCCAACCCTATGATCCTTTGATTCCCCCTCCACACCCTTAAATCTTTTCCAGAAGACTGGGGGACCCTCATGGCCAGATATGGCAAAAGCAAACTGCTACAACCTCTCCTAGATTATGTGTTCTTCGAAAATAAATAACAACAACAACAACTTTTGTGGAATGTTGGAGGGCATGCAACACTTATTTAAATACCACTGACTCAGTAGGTCTCATATACTTTGACTCAGTATGTCTCATCTACTTAGGGCTAGGAAGAAGAGGAAGAAAAAGTTTTCTCTTGGCCCCGCCACCATCCCAGGTTCACCTGGTGAGGACATAGGAGAGAGCCTTCTCAGTGGCTGCTCCCATGCTGTGGAACGCTCTTCCACAGGAGACTAGGCAGGCCCCCTCCCTGCTATCCTTTTGCTGGTAGGCAGAAACATCTCTTTTAAAACAGGTTTTTATGAAAGCCAGGGAGCTTTATTTATCAGCTTGTTTTAACTGAATATTGTTTTTTATACTTTTAAATGTTTTTAATGTTTTTCATTGTTTTAACAGTTTATTTCAATTTATTGTTGGAAGCCGCCTTGGGTCTCATATTGGGAGAAATCAGCATACAAATATAATAAATAAATAAATAGGATTTTCCATGATGCAAATGCATATAATATAATCCTGCTCTGTGGCAGCCCCTAAATCCTTATTCCTTAGGGAAGTTCACAAGATCAGATGATAGTTTACCTTTAAACAGTTATGACCCATTAAGCTTTTAATGGTTGCTGTGCTTTTGTATGTTTTATAGTCTATATAATCTTTTAAAGAATTTTAATGTTTTTAATGCTTAATGTTTCAACCTGATAAATTGCTTAACTGCTTTATAGATAACTTTATACTTTAATCAACATTTTTGTGTCGTTTACAACTTGTATTGTTTTAGATATGTTGTTAGCCACCTTGACTCTCATTCCTGAAAAGAAATAAGGTCATAAAATAATTATGACCACCACCACCACCTCCTCCACTGTCCAGATAATCACAACTACCTTAGAAGAGGATTAATGGTATCCAGAAAAACTGCTTTATATCTTCAGTAACCTACTGCAGAATTTATCCTCACAGCTGTCTGGGCAATCTCCACATGGTGGGCCTTCTTTGTAGGGTCTTAGCAATTCTGATAATATATTCCCTCTGAAATCATGAAAGAACATAGTATGATTATTCTTACTATAAAACAGGTATTTAAAGATTAGAAAGAAAGCAGTACCATTCTAAAACTTTAATAGCTTCAGGAAAGCTCAAAACATTTCTAAATGATTGATTTTGGAAGAAAAGTAGGGCAGGAGTTGCAGAAAATTATTTTCATGTATGTGACAATAGAATGGTTGTGTGTTTATTCAGTTCTGCTTCCTAAGAGAAATTCAATTAAAATTTTAATTCAAGTTCTTTCTCAACAAAGAGAATTACCTTTTTGTCCTTCTATTTTATTTTAACTCAACAATAGAAGGAAAGAAACGATTTTTTTCCCTTTACAGTGTGAGTACACTTAGATCTGTCTGTACGTGCCTTTAAGTAACCTGTCCACTTATGGTGACTCCAGGAATTTCATAAGAGTTTTCTTGGGCAAGAAATACTCAGAGGTGGTTCTGTCAGTTCCTTCCCCTGAAATATAGCCTACAGCACCTATTATTCTTTGGTGGTCTCCCAACCAAGTACTAACCAGACCTGGCCCTGCTAGGCTTCCAAGATCAGATAGCATCTGGTGCCTTTAGGTATGCAAGAGTAAAATGCTCTGAACTCAATAGGTCTCACTACTAGTTCTTATTCCAAATAAGAAATATGTTCTCAAAAAAGCATCGCATTGGTCAAAATGTTACCCCACTGGCATACCCTATCTCAGGGACTATAAATTTGATATCAGATATGCCCACCATGCCAGAGAGGTCAAATGACCGAAAAGAGGTTAAGACCAGAAAAATCCCCAGTCACATAGCTCAAGAAGAGCTCAGGTTATACACATCCATGTAAACAAAGGGTCCTCAGCCAAGAATAGCCTACTTGAGGGGATTAGTAGGTTTTCCCCAGGTTGAGCCACTCAGACTTGGCAAAATCCTACAAGGCGAGGTACTTTCACATGATCCAATCATGCAAACTATCAAGCTGCTATTGTGCAACATTTTTCCTTTATTTTGGCCATTGTTCTTCCCGGGATAGGGCCTGCCCTCAAGGTACGTTCTGCTCTATAAGTAGTCCCAGTTTTTGAGGATCTTTTCGGAGAACTACCAACCATGCTGGCAGACCAGCACTTTGTTAGTTGAGTGATCCCCTTAGCCGTCTCTTCTCTGAGCTCCATTCTTCTAGCTGTTTCCCAGATGGAAGACTTCAGGATAGGTGCAGTATCACCGCCTCTACATTCCCTTTGCTATATCCCCTATCCATTTTTCACCTTTTTTCCTTCTCAGTAGGCCTTGTGTGTGAGAATGAGTGAGTGCATTGGTGTGTGACTCTATATTTATTTAATAAAATTCATTTATTTGCTACATTTGTCTGGCTTTTGCTTGGCCTGACCCAGTAAAGTTGAGTGAAAGATCCTGCTGGGTTATCCTGCCGCTTATTTTACTAATGCCAGTGCTCTGCTAATTTCCCCAACCTTTATAACTTGGAACAAATCAAGGTGTCCCCACAGGACCCCCAGAAGTCAAGGTAACAAAAGGAATAAGCAACGTCTTCACTGTTGCTTGGTGAAGCTCCCACCTGGATTCCAGAGATTTCTTCTGGCCTCTCCCCTAAAGCTGAATTCCAATCTCAACCAGGAGCAAAATCAGGGATGCCAGGAGTGTGAAAATACTTGGACCCACAACATAAACAGAAAAATAGATGTACCTCAGGGCATGTTTAATGTAATTCCCTAATACACTAAAGGAAGGGAAGTTATAGGAGCTCAAAGATACCAAGGGGGATGCAGTAAAGATACAACCACATAGCTGTATTCCCCTGCTTGCAATAGGAGAATATTTTGGGTAAAGCAATAAAAAACATCCCTGCTAAGGAGGAAGAGGTCCCAGATTTACCACCATGAACATCTAAACTCTGCTGGCTTTGGACATGTTGGAAGCTCCAACAACAGTGTGCTTCTATCTCTTTTTTTAACTGATTACAAATTAGGCATATACATAATAATTTATTCTATTAGCTCCAGCTTAGATTAATGCTTTAATTAATTAATTAGATCTTAATTAATCAGATGAATTTGATTTTAATTAATTAGATTAAGGTTATAAATGGACCTGCCACAGATGATGGTTCAGAAAAAGTAGGCAGGTCTTTCTTTCTGTACCTTCTCCAAAAGAGTCTTGTGGTAGAATTAAAGAATTAGCTTTTCTATGGGTACCCCACATTTATGGGGCACTCCCCTCCCCTGGAAGCCTGACATTCTAATACCAAGCAAAGGATTGTACACCCCTTCTCCATGGCATGGTTTGATTGGTAAAATACATAGTTAATTGACATAAAATATAAAATTATATCCTGCTATGACTGGGAGCTGTCTGGCAAAGAGGAAATTGGCTGCACACATTTGATGAAAAACTAGGTCAGGAGGAGACCTCAGGGCATGGCTAGGCCATAGCCAGGAAAACTCCCAGACAATGGACTTGATGATGTCCCTCAACAACTTGATCTTTAGGAACAATGGCACTGAAACCACTTCCACAGAAGGACTGATTGTCTTTGACTTTCTCCCTTGGTCCAGCAAAAACTCTTCTTTGTTCTATCACTTGTCCAGCAATTAAGAAGCTATCACAATTTCTATCAGTCCCTTTGTCATCTAATCCTAAGGACATTAGCTCATTCTGGACCCTACTGTCAACTCTTCAGAACCCATTGTTTACTTGACCAGAGAGCCATTTACACCTTCACCCTCAAGGCAGAAAAAGAGTGTTTAAACCCTGGCCTTTCATGAGATAACTTGGAGTAGTTTTGGCATATGAGCTGTCACTCTACTACTGATTCCCTGTTTGTAGCACCCTTGGACTTCTAGTCTAAGCCACAATAATTTCTTCACTTCTCTCTGGATTGGTAAACATCACTCACTTTGCTCTAAATTTTCACTATCCAACCTTTCCTCCCTTTTCCTTCAGTTAGCCTTGTGTAAGTGTGAAACTGCTTGGATCTTGTGTGTGTGATTGCAGTTCCCCCAATAAAACAAATAACCTTACTTTTGGATCTCCAGCTGGTTCTTTCCTGCACTACTACTGGTAGGCATAGGTGTAAAGGATTTCATTGGGTCACCCCCACTCACAGGCCTCCTCTTTGAGTTAATACTGTTCACACAGGCACTGGCACAGGTGGAACCCTGAATCACTCATGTTTCGGGGTAACAAGGTGAATGATTCTCCCAGAGTTCTGACATTAGGAAGGACCATCTACTGTTGATGTGAGATATTCATTCCAGATTGGTGGGTCCTGTGATGGGAGAATCCAAATGTCTGTCGTCATGGATGAACACTTTTATTTTGAGCTTTTCTAAATTCTGTTTACTGATAATGTTTATATAATTTTTATTTTGTTAGAATTATTATGGACTGTATTGATTATCTATCTATTTTGCTTTGTTGTAAAAAAATTTCAAGCTCCTTTGGTATTAAGAAGTGCCTCATAACTCTGAATGAAAAATGAATGAATGCAAACGTCGGTGTAAATGGAACACATGAATACCATATGTTAGGAAAAATTGTATATATGAATAAAAACACTAAGAGAAGCCATCACACAAAAATCATATATGAGGAGAAATTGCTTACCAAAATATGCATACTAGGAAAAATGCACACAAAAATGCTAATGAGCTTTTATGTATATGAAAATGCACACACAAATCCATGTGCGTTTTGATATGCTGTAGAGCCAATGTTAAACTGGATTTTCTAATGTTTACAGGAACTTCCTTATTCACATACAGATTGGCTAGTGGACTTTTGCATACATAGATTTGCTTTCCCACTGAAGTGAACTCTGTGTATACATCAGAATGTTCAGAGGGCACTTTTGAACCCAGTGAATGAACAGCATGTTAATTCAGAATTGATTACTTATGCAGGGCAGTAATTGCTCAGGTAGAAGTACTTTAAGTTATTCTTTGGGCAGAAAGCATATGCACATCCAACATGATTTGAATTATGCCAAACAAGCTAGGTACATAAGAAAAAAAGATAATGACTTTAAATCCTGGCTTGAACAGAAATTCTTGTTTCTACACAACACACAATACAATGATAATACAGATGTAAAGAAAAGGGTTTGATGGCACCAAAATGTGAACCTTTGGGATAATTTATTAAAAAATGACACGAACTCACACAGCTAATAATCAGTTTAGGGCATTTGCCAGGATTTTGGGCATTTCGCCAGGATCCTGAGTTGGAAATTAAGCTGAGAAAGCTTGCCAAATGCTGATCAAATAGAATCATTTTCAGGTTCTTAGAGGTTCAATAATAGGGCATACTATACAGAATCTTCTTAGTGCACAGAGGATCTTTCATCTCTGTTAAAACCCAGATTAATATAGAAGAAATTTAACATAAATCTTTTATCCATCTTACATTCCATGCTGTGGTAAGTATCCCCATTTTGGCTTGTTGGGGAAACGGCAGGAACAAATAGACAGAGATGGGGCATTAGCATAGCAACACAAACCACTCCTTGTGTCAGGCACAGATTCATACTCACACGTAGTCAATAAACTGGATAAAAGTTTTATTGAAACATAGTGGGTGATGCTGTCTTACAGACGTTAAAGCTCGAGAATGGGATTTGCTTCCCACACTTTACATTTAAACAGGCAACTTCCCAGGACATAACCATCAAAGGTCAAGCAGCCCTAAATCACCATGACTACTATCTGATCTATCTGTTCCTGTGAAACTCTAGCCGGAAGGAATGTTCTGCATGTGTAAATACCCTTACAGATTACTATCACTATTCCTTCAGTCTATTGCTATACTAAATCAATTAATATATATATGGCACCCGACATCCTGCCCCCCCCTTATATATATATATATATATATATATATATATAAAAACACTGCATAACCGTAGACATGCAGAAGGATTACGTAGCAATATAAATGCAGTAGAAAAAATCAATTGGGGTGTGGAGGTGCATCAGTCGTCGAAGAAGTCGGCGAAGGGGCCCTCTTCAGCAAACTGGAATGAAACACAGGATGAACAGCTTTGAGTGAGGAAGGGAGATCCAATTCAAAAGAGACATCATTAATAACGCGTTTCACCGGAAAAGGACCCAGAAAGCGAGGAGCAAGTTTCTTAGACGGGGAGGGCAATGAAATGTTCCTAGAAGAAAGGAAGACCAAATCACCAGGTTTATATTGGGGATTCGGCAGTAGCTTACAGTCAGCGAAGAGTTTGTGAGCAGCTTTAGCTGAGGCGAGAGCACGGGAGACAGATTGCCAAAGGGTAGAAAACTTAGTGATCCAAGCTGAAACAGAGGGAGGGGCAGAAGGAGGGAGGGAGAGAGGGGGAAAGGAGAAGGGAGAAAACCATAAGCATTTTCAAAGGGGGGCAACCCAGTGGAGGAATGAACTGCAGAGTTGATGGCAAATTCAGCAAAAGGAAGGAGCGAAGCCCAATCAGTTTGGTTCTCATTAACAAAACACCTAAGAAACTGCTCAAAGGATTTGTTAACACGCTCCGATTGACCATCCGTCTGGGGGTGATAGGCACTGCTGAATTTCTGGGTGACGCCCAGGGTTTTCAGTAAACAAGTCCAAAACTTGGAAGTGAAAACAGGATCCCTGTCAGAAATAATCATAGAGGGTAATCCATGAAGTCTCCAGACATGAGACATAAACATGTCAGCAAGCTTCTCCGCAGTGGGAACACGCTTCAGAGGCACAAAATGACATTGTTTTGAAAAATGATCAGTAATAACCCAGATTGCTTGAAAACCTTGTGAGGAGGGGAGGACCACGATGAAATTCCAGGCGGTTACCGACCAAGGAGTAGAAGGAACAGGCAAAGGTTGCAGGAGCCCTTGGGGTTTTGAGGAGGCCGACTTAGAAATATTGCAGGTGGCACACTGTTTAATACAAGTCTGTACTGACGAGTTCAACCCAGGCCACCAAAAGAGACGTTGAATCGCATGCAAAGTTTTCAAAAACCTGAAATGTCCAGCGGGTTTGGTATCGTGATGCCTATGAAGAACATGCTCGCGGGCAAAGGGGGGGACATAGATCCTGGCGCCATAGAAGGGGAGATTATCAACCCAGGCAATTTTGTCCTTGTTAGCCTGGAGCCAAGAATCTGCGTGCGCAGAGTGAAGGATAGCATCACGGAGAGCGGAGTCACAGAGAGATGAAGCAGAAAGCCTCGTTTTGGCTAGAGCGCGAGTGGTCACTTGAGAAGCCAGGGAGGAGGCAGGAAATAAAGCTTGGGGTGGAGGGGATGAGGTAGGGGAGCCCACAAAACAGGGAATGTGAGAGAGAGGGTCAGCTAGCTGGTTAGTGCGTCCAGGTTTGAAAACAATTTTAAATCGAAAATGCTGGAAAAACTCAGCCCACCACGCCTGTTTGGGGGAGAGTGTCTTAGCAGACTGCAAGGCTTGTAAATTTCTGTGATCAGTCCAAACTTCAAAGGGGTGGTGGGCCCCTTCAAGTAAGTGGTGCCAGGAGGACAGTGCAAAATGAATAGCCTTGGCTTCCTTCTCCCAAATAGGCCAGTTAGATTGTTGAGGAGAAAATTTCTTTTAAATGAAGTCACAAGGCTTGAGTGCCCCCTCAGAGTCATGTTGTCAAAGGGCGGCTGCCATTGCGAAATCTGACGCATCCGTTTGTACAATGAATGGCTTCGTAGCGTCCAGGAAAAGAAGTAAAGGCTCAGAAGTGAATTTAGATTTCAACAGTTCAAAAGCGGATTGGTATTCAGGGGACCAAGAAAGTCTATGTGGCTTGCTCGCGGATGAGCCCTTAGGTTTCTGCAAAAGGTTAGTGAGCGGAAGCGATATGGTGGCGAAATCGTCGATAAAGTTCCGATAGAAGTTTGCAAAGCCAAGCAACTGCTGGAACTGCTTCAAAGTTTTGGGGGTGGGCCATTGCAAAATGGAGTTAATCTTAGAAGGGTCCATTTTCAAGGAGTTATCTTGAATCCTGTAGCCCAAGTAATCGAAAGCTCGAGTGTCAAATTGGCATTTCGATAAATTAACAACGAGGTTATTATCAAGCAGGCATTGAAGTACCACACGAACCAAAGATACATGAGACTCCATGGAATCGGCATAAATTAAAATGTCATCCAAATAAATCAGAACTCCCTGAAACAATAAGTCATGAAAAATAGAGTTCAAAAACATCTGAAAAACAGATGGTCCAGATTGTAACCCAAAAGGAAGAACAGTCCATTTAAAATTACCAAAAGGAGTAGCGAAGGTGGTCAACCACTCAGAGTCCGGGTCCATTCTAATTCTATGAAAAGCCTCTTTAAGATCAAGTTTGGTAAAAAAAAATTCCCTTGAACCAGATGGTCTAATACCGTCCTTACCAGAGGGATAGGATAACAGTTAGAAGAGATGACTTGATTAATTGCAGAATAGTTCACTACCAGCCTAGGATCAGCGTTGGGGTCCTTTCTCTTCCGGAAAAATACAGGACTCACTGTGGGGGCTGTAGAAGGCTTGATAAAGCCATGAGCCAAATTTTTGTTCAGGAATTTCTTAAGGGCAAGGAGTTCTCGTCGGACCATTGGGTAAATTTTTGGCAGTTTGGCCCCCTCCATCAATGTCAGCTTACAGTCATATTCTGTGTGTGGGGGCAATTTGTCAGCCTCCTTTTCATGAAAAGCCTTTTGTAGGTCCCGGTAGTGTGAAGGAATCTGTTGCAATTCCTCATGAGAAATAGAAAGGGTTGAATCCGCAGAGGATATAGTATCAGCAGTCCAGTCTATTTGGGGGTTATATTTGCGAAGCCAGTCAATCCCCAAGACCAATTTGAACTGCACCGCTTGGGGAACCAGAAAGCGCATCTTGTACTTGTTTTTACCCATTCAGAACGCGACGGGCTCGGAAATCTTGTCAATAACTCCTCCAGTCATTGGCGTCCCATCCATTTGTGTTAATTTGATGAGACGCTTCAGAGGCTCATAAAGAAGGTTTAGCTTCCTGGCCAATTTGGGGTGCAACAAACTTCTGGAGCAACCAGAGTCAATTAGAGCCCTATGAACGTGCGAGGTCCCATCTCCACCCGTAACTTCGACAGTGGCGAATAAATGGGAAACTTGACGAGTACTTACAGTGGTTCCCGCAGCGCTCCAGGCATCGCAGCCAGTTTCAGAGTCCCCGTCTGTGTCAGATGAGGACGACGATGTAGTTTCTTCTACAGGAGCGGAGTCCCTGGTCGCTGCCGCAGGGTCCCTTGGATTGCGTTTAGATGACAGTCTGGCAGCCGTGGTCTTACGTGTGGTTCCTCTAAACTTGGGGTCAGGACGTTCTCCCTTAGTCCCAGCTGGGGCTTGGTTTTCGGGACAGTTATTGGCGAGGTGACCCGTCTTGCCACAGGTGAAGCACATGCCCAGGTGGAGGCGTTTGTCCCGTTCCTCGGTGTTGAGGAAGGGGAGCGGCTAGAATGTCGTTTTGGCGTGTCCTGCCGCTGTTGGGCCAGCTGTACCGCCTGAGTTATTCCTTCCACATCAGCAGCTAGCCTGATCCAGCCTAGCAGGGTTTGCGGGTTGGCCTGCATTAGGCATCCGCGTAGTATATCAGGATTTAGTCCACCTTTGTATAATTCAATAAGAATCTCATCATCCCACAGGACTTTGGTGGCCAGGTTTCTGAATTCACGGGAATACGTTCCCACATCATTCCCGCCTTGCTTCATTCGTTTTAGTTGATATTTGGTTTTCTCCAGCAGATAAGGGTCTTCAAAGTGTTCGCGCAGGTGGTTCATGAAGAGCTGCAGATTTTCAGTTTCTGGGTGCGGGAGTCACATAGATTCACCACCCAGACCTTTCAATCTCTGGCTGAGGTACCGAATTCGGGCCGCATCATCATAAGTATCCCCATTTTGGCTTGTTGGGGAAACGGCAGGAACAAATAGACAGAGATGGGGCATTAGCATAGCAACACAAACCACTCCTTGTGTCAGGCACAGATTCATACTCACACGTAGTCAATAAACTGGATAAAAGTTTTATTGAAACATAGTGGGTGATGCTGTCTTACAGACGTTAAAGCTCGAGAATGGGATTTGCTTCCCACACTTTACATTTAAACAGGCAACTTCGCAGGACATAACCATCAAAGGTCAAGCGGCCCTAAATCACCATGACTACTATCTGATCTATCTGTTCCTGTGAAACTCTAGCCGGAAGGAATGTTCTGCATATGTAAATACCCTAACAGATTACTATCACTATTCTTTCAGTCTATTGCTATACTACATCAATTAATATATATATGGCACCCGACAGTACCAGCCTGATTTGAGGAGGTTCACGATTTCTTCTCAAATTAGGGGTACCGGGGCTGCCTGCGTTGCTCTACCACTCTGTTACCTTGTTTGCTGGGGGTCCCGGGAGGGGTGCCCAAATAACTAAAACACAAATAACGCCAAGATGGGGAAATTAGCTGGAGCACTCACTTAAGCTAGCTAGAGGCAGGGTAATTTAGCAAGATCTTGCAGCCCAATGTCTACAGGGTCAGGCCAAGCCAAGAAGCACACCGATTGTGAAATTATCTGTGATTTTATTAAATACAGGGAAACAGTGTATGTTCCACACTCACACAAGTAACTAAAGAAAATAAAGGTGTCAGCGGTATAGAGGGATTTTGAGAGGGATTTTTGAAGTGGGAGATACTACACCTGTCCGAAGCCTGGGTAGATCAATGAAGAGGTCTGTAGATGCACAGTCTCGGATGGAGATCGAGGGGAAAGCTCAGTGGATACAGTGGCAGCAAGGCAGGGTGGAAGTTTAGAGCGATCCAAGGAAGGTCTCGGAACTGGGGGGTTTTATAGGGAAAATATGACCGTAGGCTCATCTGTACTCTGGAAAGAATAATGAGTTTTGGGTGCGAGACAATGTCTCCGAAAGGTCAGAATTTAGCATGATTGAGTTAAGTCCGAAACGACAATGGAATGGCCAGTATGCAGATGCAGCCCACTTGGTGGTTAAGCTTCTAGATCGTTGTATTAGCATGCATCTTTAATGAGGTGTTTTTCTAGGGAGGTCTCCTAAAGCAAGATCTGGCTGAGTCTGGCTTGCCTAGGTGGAGAAAGGAATGTTCACCAATTACAGGCCATGCTTAGCTCTGTGCTTGTTTGGGGGCCTCGCAAACACTTTGCCAAGGGTGGCAACATGAGACCGAATTATGATATCAAATGATATCTAATATCTTCCAAAGTAAGGCTAGTAAACGGTGATAACATTGCACCATGGTGAACGCTGACCCCTCAGGTCCCAAAGCTCCCATCCAGCACCAAAGAATCGAGGGCCCCTGGTCATGCATTCAAATTGATTTTATAGGTCCCCTTCCCACCACACCAAGAGGGAACAAATGCTGCTTGACAGTAATTGATCCCTTTAGCAAATGGATTGAAGCTTTCCCCTGCTGCAACAATACTGCCAGCACAGCCGCGCGTTTATTGTTTAACAATGTGTGGGTGCACTGGGGAGTGTCACGTGACCTTGACTCAGATCTCAGAGTACACTTCACTGGGGAGGTGACCCAGGAGCTGTGCAAAGCCTTAGGCATAAGGCAGAAGTATCACATTGTGCACCATCCCCAGGCCTCAGGTCAAATAGAAAGAACAAACCGCTCTCTGAAGGAAGCCCTTAGGAAGGTAGTTCTTTCTTCTGGAAAGGATTGGGACATCAAGCTGCCCATAATTCTGATGGCCTTTAGAGGCACAGTAGCATCACATGGCTTCATGCCACATATGGTAATGACTGGATGGAAAATGATGTTGCCTGAGGTGTTCTGGATCGATACAAGCCTCCCCTCTGATTTAGAGCCCATTGTTTTAAACCACAAATGGGTGAGGAATTTGATCCAGCACATAGGGCAGATTCACAGGCAAGTAGCTGCCCAACTGGGGAAAAACCTCCAGAAGATGGATAGGCAACTGGGATGGGTGCATCACCTGTGCCAGTGGGAGGAAGGGCAACTGGTCCTGTACAGGAACTTTTACAAGGACAAACACTCTTTGGCTGCAAAGTGGGTAGGATCTGTTCCTATAGAGAGAAGAATCTCCCCAGCAGTCTATCAAGTGTGGATCCCCAGCAAGAAAAGAAGCTGGCTTAAATTCTTCCATGTCTCCCAGTTGAAGGAATGGAAAGGGAAGCCTGTCAACTCTAGGGAAATAAACATCCCCAAGCCTCCAGAGAAACACTCAGAGAAGGCTAAAGTGGACGTCCTGACACTGCAAATATCCCTAAATTACTGGGACATACCAGAAATTGACCTGTCAGAAGCGTATGCCTCCATTTACTCCCCTTTTGACTCGGGGTCAAGGACAGGCAGGAATCAGGGAAGAGCTGGCTGCCCAGGCTCTCCCTTCCCCTTTCTCCCTTCCCCTGTGTGTTACTGTACATAGTTTTGTAGATTTAGGAATTTAGATGATAGAAGATAACTTTCTGTCCCACAGCGTAGAAGTGACAGTCATGAACCTAAGGACGTCGAACGCAATAGGAATCATTCTACTTGTTCTCCCGTTAATGGTTTTCTCAGGACTCATTCCAGCCAAATCCCCCAGTAAATTTCACCAGTGGAATTGTACAATTATAGAGCCCCGACATCTTTCAGGAGAGGGACTGCAGTATAGAATTATTCCTGTGGCTGACAGCACCAATCCAAATTATATTTATTTGTTCAGTCAAATACAGCAATGGTTTGCAGATCATAAATCGGCCACTGTGTGTATGATTGCCAAATGTATATACCCACAAAATAGGAATGAGGAGCTTTTCTGTCAGAAAGGACCAAAGGCGAACATCCCTGACTACGTAGTCCAATGCCAGCCTAGTAGGCTGCTGTGGCTTTTGAAAGTCTCAATTTGGACCACCCCAACCCAGCCTGCGATTTAGCAATTGTTACTAGTGCAGCCTGGACTATGGGAGACCCCTTTGGAACAGCTGAAGGGCACACTGCCACTATTGAAATCACACTAATATCACCCATGGGGAAGCATCAAACAGCCCACGTTGCAGATTGGCAGAAGCAATTCTGGAGCATAGAGCGAACCGGTTTAGACAAACCGGGTCCACCAAGCTGGTCCGTACCTCTAAATAATTTGGCATGTAATTTGACCAGTGACATGTTGTGATTACACTCACAGGGACTACTCGTACTAAATCTAACATACGAAGAAGGCAAATATACCCTCCAATTTGGCCATAGGCACTCAATTGCCACTGTGTTCGATCCCTTAATTAAGGATGCAGACACACTGATCCAAACAGAGTCCTCTATCGTGGGATCTCACATTTAAAGTCAGATGTCTGGGAATTGACGTTATTACAGCCAACAGTCTCTCTCAAGGAAATCTGAATTGGACTCCACAAGTTAAACACTTCAGCACATTGGCTGGAGTAAGCTCCTTATTTACACCCCAGCAAAGAAGGCTGGGCAGAATGGATTAAATTACTGTCCAGACCTGTAAGTCCCTCAAGGATAAAAAGAGCATGGACTGATTGGATTGCCCCCGTAGGGGCAGGTATGCCTTTATTGGATGCAACCAATGTTGACGTTCTAGCTAATAAGCTGTCCTATGTAACCACTGATATGGCAAATATGGGAGAGCCCATAAGGCAGTCCACCCAAGTCTTATCTGATGTTCAGCACTTGGTTACTTCGTTACTCTTAAATTGGGAATTGGCCATGGAGAGAATTGATTTAATTTTGGCAAAAGAAATGCATTTTGGCAATAGAAACTTTTCCACCACCATTCAAATGCACACCATGAATATGCTGACAGCGAGGGAATTAATTAGACATACCCAAGATGGGCATATCCCAAAGGAAATTAGAGAATTGATTTGACCTAAACTAAGGAAAGAGGAGGTGCAACTTGAAGCCTGGTGGACCCTTGTAAATTCCATGTATATTCCCTGATGTAATCAATTGCAATTGTTCGTGGTGACTGTTACCCTGTTTACTGGGGGTCCCGGGAGGGACATCAAAATATGCTCAACTATAGGTGGGGAAAATTCACTCAGAGCACTGCTTTAGCGTTACGAGAGGCAGGGTAACTTTGCAGGATCTTGTAACCCAGTGTTTACGGGGTCAAGCCAAGTCAAGAAGCAAACTGGTTTGAAAATAATGAATGATCTTTATTAAATACAGGCACACAATGTAAGCAACACACGCACATAGATAACTAAGGAATATAAAGGTGTGAGTAAGATAGTGGGATTTTCAGAGGGATAGTTGGTTCGGGTGATACAAAACCTGTTCCTAAAGCCCGGAAGAGATAGAGAGCGATGCTAGGGTTCGGTGTGGCTCAGCACATGGAGCTGAGGGAAAGCTCACCAAGCAAAGCGGCAGCAAGGCAGTCTGGAACTCGGGAGTGATCCGAGGAAGGTCTCGGAATCAGGGGTTTTTATAGGGGGAAGTGTAACTGCAGGCTATGCCTTACTCAGGGACAACAATGAGTTTTGGGTGGGAGACAATGTCTCCGAAAGGTCACAATTTAGCATGATGGAATCAGAGCCGAATTAACAATGGGGTAGCCAGTATGTAAATGCACAACACTTGACAGTGGATAGTTCAGCCTTTGTCAAGTTGCCTGCTTGGGGCAGGGAGCCTTTTGTGGGTATAGCACATACATAATGTGGTGTTTGCTGGGGAGGTCCCTGAAGCTGCGATCTGGCTATTTCTGGCTTTCCTGTATTGTTTGAAAATATTTCAGCAGTTAAGTGCCGAGCCTAGTCTCGTGCTTGTCTGGGGGCCTCACAAACACGTGGAGAAGGGTGGTATGGTAAGGCCGAATTGTGATATCCAAGTGATATCTAGTGCTATTACGAGGTAGGCCTAAACTGCAGTAAAATTCCTCCCCGAAATGGGCAATGTTGGGACAATATTGGACATTTTCCAATTAAATATTTCAAAACAAATTTAGCGTCAAATAGGGGTCTACAGGCACAGAAGTCGTATCACTCTTTGGGCCAAGGGGCTCTTGCAATGAGCACAAGGGATTCCTATCTTATAAAAACATTCCTATCTAAAAACCTAAACCTAAACACATTCACACAAACATACACAATTGCAATAAGCAATGAGCAGTAACCAATAAAAGAACCCTCCCACCAATGGAGAAAGGTAATGTGGCAATGTAAAATGAAATGATCCATGAAATACTGTAAACCCAATGCAGGTTCTGGCAATGAAGGCAATCCAAGGAGCAATCAGTTCAGTGGGGATGATGGAATGAGAGTTCATAGTCTGGAGGAGGTGAGGTGCAAGCAAAAGTCTCTGCACACACACCCCCCCTTGAAACAGGAAAAGTCTTGTAACTGGAGGAGACGAGCAAAGCATGAGTCCATCCGAGCAACGGAGCAGGGGAGGCAACAAAATGTCCAAATCTGCAGACAAGCTAGCCAGGGAGCACTAGCTCTTTGCAGGAGGTGGCTTGCAGAGTGTCAGCAACCGGAATAGTCCAAATGGCAAAAAGTTCTTGGAGCCAAAGGGTTCGGCAAACAATTCTTTAAATTCGCTGGGGAGTGGCTGGATTACTCCTTCTGGGGTCCCACAGCTGCATCAGAGGGCTCGGGTCGTCTCCTGGACCTTGCTCCCAACCGGAGCAGGGATATTTTGGATCTCATCCCCCCCCCGGTGCCCGGGGGTGGTGGTCCGGTCTGGGGGTCATCCCGGATATCTGGAGCCATTGACCTGTAGCTTATTGGTGTAAGACTGACATGGTTAGCAGCCAATGTTTAAACCAAATGCAAATTAATGGCTCAAAGCTTAATGGGAGTTGGGTTTGAATTCCAAAACCTGAGATACGGGGATACTGGGAGTGAGCTGTTTACAGCCGAAGGTGCCAAGGCAGAGGTTCTCTCATAGGAGGGTGTAGGGGTGACTGCAACAGACCGTGGTCACCCTGAGGTGGTGGTTGGTCTGGTCAGATGCCAGGAGACGTCGGTCCTCCAGTTGCCTTATACCACTGGGCTAGATTGGGCCTGCAAATCTCAGGGATCAGATGGACCACCTGAGGTCAGCTGTGCATACTGTGCTTCATTCAGCATCTCACCAGGAAGCACTCTGTTTACCCATTTTGCAATGGCTGTGGTACACACTTGCTCAGATTGAACGAGGTTAGGCTCTGTTTTTTTGTTTTTGTTTTTTTGTTTGCTTGCTCTCTGACTGGTGGTGGGGGCTCCCAAACTGGTGAGAAAGACAGAATGAACCAAATCAGAGACAAGCGAGTGTACCAACTTCCATTGCCAGAGCAGACGCTGCCTCTCTCGGTGATTGGTCAGGATGGTGGGGCATATGTATGCAAATACCCTAATAGCATATGCAAATTGGACACAATGCACCGGGGACGGGTGTCGAGCCAATTTTGTGGGTCTCCGGCCCTTGTGGGGCATCAGAGATTGGATCTAAATTTGTGAATCCAATGCCAAATTGAGCAACAAGCAAAGTAGAGGCTCAGATTGTTCTCACCCTAACAATCACAGCTCACAGACAGAAGGAGGAGAAAGGTCTCTACAAGGCGGGAGTCATTCTGGGCAGTAGACCAGGAGTCCAGAGTCAGACCTGGTTCTTCTGAGAGGGTTGTGAGACCCCCGTCATCTAGCTCTTTTCCCCAGGATGCCATTGCACAAGGCAGAGTGAGAGAATGCCGGTGTCCCGGTCGGACTCATGCCCCTTCCCCAGGGCATCAGGGCTGACTCTGAAGGCCCGATCTACCTCAGAGAATAGGAGGACCTCGGGACAGGCATCCCGTAGGTCTTCCCCCAAAACAGTCAAAAGAAAGAAATAACTATTCTTATACTATAAATTCCAAAGCAAGCAGAACTATGCACAAGGCAGGACTATTTACAATAACTGGGGATTTGGAAGGGTCGCCACTCTGCCTCTATCCGCTTCAAATAATGGCCGTTCAACCATTGTCGAACGCCTTGTAGATTGAGACAAACATCTCAGACAAATTAATGGCTGGCACTTCCTTGCGATTCAAGGAAGTCTGGCAAATTAGAAGGTTCACATTGAGTCGTTGGGCACTGGGATCTACTGGCTCGGGGATGACCACCGATGCAGGATCAACCGGCTGACCCTTCCATTCCCTTGAATGTGGTTGTCTGTGGGTCTTTGAAATTATTTGCAAGAGCGGCAGTGCCCACTCCTGGCTTGAGACCCTTTCTTCCAAATCAAAGTGGAAGCTAGTCTTAGACCCACGTGCCTGGTGGACCTCTGTCATTTTAGGCAGGGCGGTGATCAAGATGAAGCCAAGAGCTGTCTTGGTCCCTCCCAAAATCACCAGGGTTACAATAACTAGGGTGCCCCAAAACATGGAAGCCAGCTGGCACCAATACAGTTTTGCGGAGGAGAAGGCAGTAGCCAGTTCCGCCTCCACGTGGCATTTGGAACTCTCCATTATTGAAATCTCCCAGGCTGGACTAAAAAAAAAAAGGGAGTGTGTATTGTCAATACAGGGTGTGCCAGGGTGAGTGCCTGTGCTAGCCCATGCTCTGGTTGGGCAGAAGCCTCTAGCTGCTTGAGTCCGAAGTCCCACTGGAAATTCCCTTAAAAGGAGGCCTTGTTACCCTGTTTGCTGGAGGTCCCGGGAGGGGTACCCAAATAACCAAAACACAAATAACGCCAAGATGGGGAAATTAACTGGAGCATTCACTTAAGCTAGCGAGAGGCAGGGTAACTTAGCAGGATCTTGCAACCCAATGTATACGGGGTCAGGTCAGTCAAGCAGTCAGACAGTTTTAAAATAGCAAAAATGATGTTTTATTAAGGACAGACAAACACTTAAGACAACACAACCACACAGCTAACTCGGAAATAAGAAATAAAGTTTTTTTGGGGGGAAATGGGTGATACACCTTTCTCGTAGTCCTGAAGAAGTTGCAGATGGAGAGAAGAAGCTCATCGTGGTTTGCTGAGGGGAGCTTGCCGGGTATAACGGCAGCAAGGCGATCTGGAACTCGGGAGTGATCCAAGGAAGCTCTCGAAACTGGAGGTTTTTATAGGGAAAATATGACCGTGGGCTAGTCTGTACGTGGGAGAGAACAATGGGGTTTGGGCGCAAGATAATGTCTCCAAAAGGTCAGAATTTAGCATGATGAGATTAAGTCTGAATCGACAATGGAATGGCTAGTGTGCAGATGCAGCTCATTTGGGGAGTTACACATTTAGCTCGTCAAGTTACCTGCTTGGGGCAGGGGGCTCTTTGTATTAGCGTGCATCTTTAATGAGGTGTTTGTCTAGGGAGGTCTCCTAAAACAAAATCTGGCTGAGTCTGGCTTGCCTAGGTGGAGAAAGGAATGTACAGCAATTAAGGGCCATGCCTAGTTCTGTGCTTGTTCGGGGGCCTCACAAACACTTGGCAGAGGGTGGCACAATGGGGCCGAATTGTGATATTAAAATGATATCTAATATCTTCTGAAGCCAGGCCAGTTCACGGTGATAACAGCATGAAGAGGAAGGACCCTCCTGGCCAAGTCTTCAAGGAAATCCCAGGGGAAACTGCAGGCCTCTAGCAGGGGGCTCGGAGTGGGAGGCATGGGGCCAGTTTCCTCTGGCAGTGCGCTCTCCATTTCCTGGCTCTCACACATGCTGGCAGCGCCCTGTGCCTTGTCAAACTTGGTGGGGGCTTCCTCCTGAACATAAGCCTGGTGCAGTCCTTCTCGGTGCTCTGGAAGCACGGTGATCTCCGAGGTGGCAGGATTCACACTCAGGGCTAAGTCAGAAGGAGGTACAATCTGTCTGGCTCTGGTGTGCATGGGACGCTTGGAGTTTTTGAGGGGCTTAGATTGGGTCCCCCCTGCCATATCCGGGGGAGGACCCAATCCGGGGGGGACCCGGGGGGGATAGGGTCTGGGATGGGCTCACCCTGTCTCGTCAAGTTAGGGAGCAGCACTTTTGGCACAGCTCTGGAGTCCGCAGGAGGGGTGGCAGGAGTCTTCTCCCTCTCGGTCCCAATGCCTGCCTTCACCGTAGATGTACCCCATCTGTCAGGCTTCAGTCGAGCCACAACCCTTTGGGGGAGATCTGGGACCAAGGGCACCAGATCCTGTTAGCAATAGGTCTGGGTGGTCTCCAGTTGGAGGGGGACCGTTGATCACTGTGCTTACCGGCTGGCTACTTCCCAGCTGTACCTGCCTGTCTAGGGCATCAAGGAGCTCACTCGTGGGTCTCCCATCAAACTGGCTCATGTCCCATCTGAGCTTACGTAGCTTACCCCAGATTCGCACTCTCTCTGAGGAGTATGTTTAGGCCGTGGGATCATACCTGCCAGATGTCTCCCTGGTAGAGCTTGAGTCAGAGGGCTGTTTGGGGGCAGTTGGCTGCTGTGGCGGACTCCCTGCCTTGCTGGGCTGGTCTCTTCCCTGCCGCCTGTTATCCTGTCTGGGTGGCGGGGGCTGATTCCAGTTCCCCTTGGGAACCGAATTTGGTGCTGTTTTCATGTGCTGGGAATGCGGCCCATAATTCAAGTATGTCACCTTGGATATGGGTTCCCAGTTCCCGGAGTCACGTCTCTGGGGTTTGGTGGGAGGTGTCAGCAATCAGCTGCCGAGCCTAGTTTTGTGCTTGTCCGGGGGCCTCACAAACACGTGGAGAAGGGTGGTATGGTAAGGCCAAATTATGATATCAAAGTGATAGCAGGTGCTACTGCCAGGTAGGCCTAAACTGCAGTAACACTGGCCATCACTCCTGGTGGGAGTCACTCCTAAGGTGGTCTCCAAAGGCAACGGGGTTTTTCAATCTTATGTTGCACCCCATTTTTGTGATTTTGGCTTTCCAAGTTATCTCAGTATTCAGCCTTGCTGGCCTCATATACTGGATCCATAGCCAGCTAACTAAATTGAAAGCCCTTAGTGAATTAGCCAGGGCAACCGAAGCCCAGTCTTTTCTTTAGCCTGTAAAAGTGATTTTGTCTCCCTCAGTGTTGCATGCCCATAAGGCAAGGGTTTGCTTTTCTCTCTTTTATGCTTTTATAAGGGAAGGGGGTGTGGAATTGGAGGAACCAAGGGACTAAAAATCCCAAGGTCCTCTGAGGTAGATCAGGCCTCCAGAGTTAGCCCTACCACCCTGAGGAAGGTAGAGCAGTTTACACCATGGCATTGGGATCCCCGGAGTCTGGGGACACTGCATGCAATGACGCCATGGGAGGACAGGGCAAGCTGAAAGGTCCTTCACAGAACCTCTCAGGCAAACTAGATCTAACTCTGGAAGGTCAACCTTATGCCCGGAGATGTCAGAATACCCCAGAAACTCTCCTTCCCATTCCATCAGAAAGCCTTGACAGGGTGAAAGCTGTCAAAGCCACGGAAACGATCCCCGCCATCTCCGGCATCAAGCGCGCAGGTACGCAACTCTTTCTCCCCTGGGCCTACTGCAGAATAACCCTCCAAAATCCGATAATTACCCTGTCCCGGTGCATTTTGGAAATTTGCATATGCCCCTAAGCCATTTGCACTGCCTTATCAGCCTCCGGCTGACAAGCCGTCAGGAAGTGTCAGCGGCCCCTCCATCAAGAAGCAAGCATAGCCCAGGCTTGTCTCTTAAGGATTATTTATTTATTTAAACTGTAATGGGAGCTTCTGCTCACCAGAGCAAGGAGCTGAAGACCAGAGTTTAACCTAATTCGAGCTGAGACAGTGGTACCGCAGCCACCACAATGCGCTTCAGCAACTTAGGTGTAATCATTTGAAACAAATGAACATCCTCAATGAAGCACAATCTGAGAACATTGAAAACCCAGCCTTGGTTGGTCCATCTGACCCCCAAGCTTTGCAGGCCTGTTCTAGCTCAGAGGTGAAGGCCTGCTCTGAGAGCAGCCTCCCATGCTACGACCCACTCTCTGCAGCCTTATTGTGATCCATGCCCAGTCTAGCTCTGGTACCACCTCCTGGGTTAAACTCGATAACACACAAGTCTCCACTATTCCCAAATTTCCACCCTCGACCCCAGTCTGATAAAGAACATATTCTCCCAATTTGTCTAATTCCCATGACAAGCCCTGTCAGTCTTTGATTGGTCCACAATTTGCATAACAGCTATTAACCAAAGTGTCTAGACATTCCCCGAAAACAGGCTCCAGATGACCGTGGGAACCAAATCCGACAGAAGCTGCAGCTGTAGAGTGAGTGTGCACTGAAGAGCGCTCAGACTGGTCCGTAGCCATGGACGCTGTTAGCGTCAATGTCAAAGAACCCCACTGTGAAAGAAGGGGTGCAGCGATGATTATCCAGATGCCCACGCCAATTCCAGACCCCAGAACTTTTGCTCTCCTCCCTGACGGACGGACCTATAGCAACTGCTTTGTCTCCAGACACTGAAGAAGCTCTTTGGACTCTGGGGGAGGGTGACCAGGACATTTTTCTGATTGCACCCCAAAAACCTTTTGGACTAAGCTTGAATCCTGCCACAAACTGGTGACTCCGCCGACACTTCCTTTCAATATACTGCCTTATTGCAAGTGTTAGAATTGTTTCTTTGTATATTGATACTTCGCTACCGCTTCTCCATTGGTGAGAAGGCTTTTTTGCTGTTTGTTTTCCCATGTATATTGTGTGGGTATAAATGTGTTTAGAAACTTTAGAATTGTAAACTTTAGGCTTTACTTCCTCTTTTTAGCCCTTTCCCTTGAAATTCTCCCGTTCTCCCTCTGCTGGTATACTGCAGCCTTGCCCTGTTGTCTCAATTTGGCTCTAAAAATTATTTTTGCTTTTAATTGGAAAATGTCCGATATCGTGCCCTCTTCGCCCATTTTTGGGGGGGATTATTACTGTGGTAGTTAGCCCTATCCCAACATCTACAATTTATTAATATCTAAGATTAAAAATACTTCTCCATGTGTCTGAAAGGGTCCCCCGGAAGAACACGCAGGCAGGCACAGCCAAACGGCCGCAGTTAGGAAATACCAGGTCTGGCCAGTAATCAATCTGTCAGGTAGCCTCAGGAGCCCTTCAGACATGCAAACCATCAAACCTACAGTCTTCTGCCCTGAGAAGCCTGCTTGACAGGATTAGCAATCCTGACAAACAGCCCATCAAGCGAGGGCAATTTGCATATAGCCACTTGTCTTTTGACAAGCCGGCAGAAACCAATCAACCTAAGAACCCTGACATTTTGGAGTTTGTTCTCCCAATCATGCAGAGGACTTGCGCATTTTGGAGTTTTGTCTTAGCTCCTCAACCCATTGTTCTCCCCAGGAAAGGATTAGACCCCAAAGTACGTTTTCCCCTATAAAAAGACCCAGTTTTTGAGCGGTTCCTTGGATCGCTCCGGTTTCCTCTTGGCTCCACGTTGCTCTGTCCAGCAATCCCTTCATGCCTCCACATGCTGAGTTTCCTCTCTTGCTCCGTTGCTGTCTCCATCTTCTGTCTTCAGGACCAGGTGCAGTGTACCCCAAAAATACCTCTCCAAAATCCCCTATCAATTTTCCTCTCTTTTATTTTGACTGAGTGCGAACGTGCACGAGGACTGATTTTTAAATAAAAATAATAAAAATAGCAATTTGGTGTGGTTTTCAGCTGGACCTGACCCCGTAAACATTGAGTTGGAAAGATTTCGCTAGGTTACCCTGCCTCTTGTATTGCTACAGCTGGTGCTCTTGCTAATTTTAATACCCCATTGATCTAAACATATTAAGGTGTCCCTCTAAGGGCCCCAGAAATCAGGGTAAGATAGGCATCTGGGGTGGAAGCTCTTAGGGCAATCCTGGAACCTGATCCACTTGACTGCCCACTTGCCATTTCTATCAACTCAGATTAGTCTTCCAAGGCAGCCACAAAGATCACAAAATGAGTTTCTCTCGCTGTCTACCAAGTAGCAATAGCCCATAAGAAGGCACAGTGGCTTAAGTAGTTTTATATGCCGCAACTAAAGGAATGGAGGGGCACAGCACTGGTACAGACCAAGACACATAGAGAGGTGGCAGAAGAACCTTCTGCCTCTATAAGCACAGTGAGGATTAGACAGGTTTCAGTGAATTACAAGGAACTGCCCATGGTGGATCTCTCAAAGACATTCATGGGCTGGCAACCTCTTTGAGTGCCTCAGTGCTGAGTGCCTCAGCAGCACTCCTCTATTTGCATAGAGTTCTGAAGTTTTAGTAGATTTAGGTTTGTAGATTGTAGATTTTGAATTTCTCCATCACAACAACAGCTATTGTTGGGCAGTCATTCAGCCCATCAAAAAAGAATGGGAATTACAGTAGTGTTAGTAAGATAATTACCTGGTATGGAAGGTTGAGAATGTTAGAATAGAATGCAGCTGTGGGGAGATAAGAGAGTCATCTGCCTAAGAACAGCGTGTGGGAGAGCCAGCTCAACTGCTTTACACTCTTCCCTTTTCCTTTAGTCTGAACACTGAAGTTATGTGTACAAGTGCCAATAAAGTATGATTTTTTTAATCAATACCTATTGTGATTTGGGTCCATTCCTGATAAAGTGTTCAGACTAAAGTAACTTGCCAACTTCCATGCTAGAACTACCTTGAGATGTCTCAAGCAGGTCACAGCAAAGAGGAGGATGACATCCAGATTGAGACAGAAACCAGAACTACTGCCTTACCAGATGGAGCAGTGACCCATTTGACCCTGACACCAGCAATGTGCTCTAAGATAGGGGCAACTCTTTACCCCGGGACCCCAGCAGCAGTGGCGAGAACCTAGACTTGGCAAGAGAGGGAAGATACAGGATGGCATGAAAGGTGCAGGACCACTAGGTGAGATTCCAATGCAACCGATGCCACGCTATGGGAACAACTCTTAGCCAAAGAGGAAGAAGTAGAGATACTCTGAGTGGAGACGGCCTCAGTACATGCCTCCTTGAGTGACAGGAGAGCCACTATTCCACATGATGAGAGGCTTCTGCAAGGCACAGCAGGAGCAGCGAGAGCATGCCCCAGGAAGGAGGTCCTGCCTTGCAGCCAGGCCAGCAGCAGACAGAGCAATCCTGGCAGCTTTACAAGGATCCAGAAGAACATAACGAACAACCCAACTATTTGCTAACTCTTCTTTTTTGAGTAAGATGCTTGTGTTATTGTGCAGTTCCAAGGACTCTTGGATCATGCTTATTTTCTTATTGGCTTTCAATACTTGTTTTGCAATAAAATTGCCTTGCAGCTTGGAAGATGACATATTCCAAAAAAAAGCGGTGAGCATATACAACTGTATTAATTATTCTGGGTCTCTCACAAGTTTAGGACAATAAACCGTGACATCATTTGGTTCGGAATGTCTCAATTGTGAAAAGTAGGTGTTGTAGTGATTCTGTTTCTTCAGACCAAGTCCAAAAACTGATGAGAATAGACTCATTATTAACACCCTGACATTTGTACTATGGGGTTCTACAGGGTTCTTCTGTTTCCCCCTCCTCAGGCAAAATGTTTTGTAACAGGTACATGAAACTGCTTGCTGATGTTCTCTAGCGATTTGAGGCAAGCATCAATACTTCCACATAATTTTTTTCATGAAACTAATGTGAGCCATCGGTGTGGATTCAGTAAACTGAAATTCAATCTGGTGAAGATATAAGTTGTTGGAAGATTCTGCACCTGTTCTTGTTCTTACCTTATTCCCTAGGATAGGGCGGTTTAGACAGAGAAAGGTTAGGAACTCGACCACTGATTATTTTCTGCTTGTTCTATCAGACTATTCTGTCTAAAAAATTGAACTCTTTAAACATTCCTCCTTTTGAAGAACTTGAAACTTATTTCCTGCCTCTCCTCGGTTCTTGTGAATGCATCTTCCTAAGGTGACCACCTCTGCTGTTGCTAGAGAAGAGACCCTAACAGGCCTTCCTTTTAGATAAGAATTTCTGCATCCAAACCACTGAATAGATGTGCCAGAGGTGGATGGCTGGGAGAAAAAGAAGCCAGAATACCATTTGCTGCTGTGTTTGCATGTCATACAAAACAAATCATTTGTTAGTTAGGAATGCAGACCCTCAATTCTTTTTTCTTTAAAATGTATGTCCATTTCCACTAGCCTAGGTTGGCACAGTTGACAGTATCCAGAGCATGAAATACTTTGAGTCAATGGGGCATACTTTCTTGAATGTGACAAGAGAGTATACAAAAGGATATGGCCCCAGATTATTTTGGGGCACAAAACTTTAGTTCCTTATTATTTTGTTCAGTTCCTGAGCATACAAAAACTTTAGGTTAGACAGTGGTCAGTGCCATCTAGGATGTATAATATTTGGGCTTACATGCTGAGTTTATTCTTAATTGCTTATTTTCTGTGCCTTGAACATCTGTATCATCTGTATCTATTGTGTACCTCCTTTAAATATCTTTTGTTGCTGCAGACCACCAAGACTTAAGAATTGAAACCCTGAAGTGTACTAAATGTTTATTTAATATGGCTCATCCAGGGTCTTCAAATTTGGAGAGAAGGGAGAAATAAGTAAACACACACACTGCTATTATTAAGGGGGCTATTGGCTGTATGCACAGCAGTATGAAATATCACATTTCTTCTTCAGCCACTCAACATCATTCCCTCGCATGTTCTCGCTACATGGAGAAGTAGCAAGTGCTTAGTATATTTTATCATTTATTTTGCTATTAAACAATTATTTTCATCACTATTGAACAATTTGAGATACTTTAATAAAACTTTGTACAAATTATGTCTATCACTGGCAAAAGATCCTTGCTCTTTCAGATCAATGTGTTGTTGCAATTGCTCTGTGGTCTCTGTGTTCTCTGGGCTCCTGCAACAGTGTGACTGTCCATCTGACCATCCATCATTCTCATAACATTTCTTCAAGACTTCACAGACCCCCTGTGTGGACATTGCAGACACCCAGAGGACCACAGACCACAGGTTAGGAACTGCTACTGAAGGCTATATTTCAGAGGAAGGAACTGGCAAAACTATCTCCAAGAATTCCTTGCCTAAGAAAGCCCTATGAAATTCATGGGGTTGCCATAAGATGATAGTGACAGACAAGGCTGAGAATGATGGGAATTAGAGTAGCATAAAATAGTACAAAGGAATCAATTAACCAGGCCTCTGCAGTGTTTTGCCCCAGTGTCTTTTGAGTTACTAGCCTTTATTAGACTGCTTCTATGATTTACAGCTTTTTTAAAAAAAATCTATTAAGCATTGATATTAGAATGCCAGCCTTGAGAATCAGCATCTTCATCTGGGAGAAATATAGGCATGGAAAATAGAATGTCTGTTAGTGATAACAAAGGAGATAGTTGTGCCAAGCTCCTAGAATATGGAATGCAAGGAGGCCCCACTTTGAATAAATAACAAGTGCTAAGTGACTGATCCACTGGGGGCTACTATGTGACGGCCAAAGAGCATGCCCCAATACATGAAGCCCACCAGACTTTACATAAAAGTGATGGAACCTAGAATGCTAATTCGTTATCATATGAACAGATTTAAATATACATGCCTTTCCTTTGTTCTGGGTGTCAGATTTGTGGAAATCTTCCCTAGACAGCTTTCTCTTTTTTGGCTCAAGCTGAATAAAGAATAACTTTCTTTGACTCTCTCACTTGTATCTAACATATTGATTTAATTGCACTCCAGGGAAAACCTGTCCATTGTCACTATCAACAGAAGAAGGCACATAACACACACAGGTATAGCTGACAATATAAAAAAACTTTGAGTTTATATAAGCTCAAAGTTTTTTATATTGTCAGCTATACTTGTGTTACTTGTGTTCTTCTGTTGATGCTGGAAATGTGTAAGACATTTTCTGAACCAGAACAATAAAGAATAAAAAGATGGACAAATCATTAAACAAAAGAGAATGCTCTCTGAAAATTACTTTTAACATACTTTATTCTTACACTACTAATTCCAAATGCTAAATTTTTCAAGAGGAAAATAACTTTTTCATGCTTCATTTTCATTCTTTTTAGCTCAAAAAAACAGTTACTTCATAATTTTTGTGTATATATTATTTATCCCGGGGCATTTACAGGAGGCCGGACATCTTTCTTGAACAAATGGATACGTACAGGTGAAACTTTCTATTAGGTCTTCACAGTCATCATATTTATCTATAAACTGGCAAGAGTTGTCTGGAAGGAATAAAACCAAAACAAAATTTGCTTAATTTTTTTTATTCTCTCTTGGATTTAAATCATTTTATTCTTCCCACAGTTAAGATGATTTATCCTAAAGAGCCAAAGCGTTTGTTGCATTCTGAAGCATTCTGTCCTGGTAAACAGGAATCTTGTAATTTAGCTCCTGGTACATTTTAAAGCAGTGGTTCTCAACCTGTGGGTCCCCAGATGTTTTTGGACTTCAGCTCCCAGAAGCCCTGAGCATTGACCATAGTGGCTGGGGCTTCTGGGAGCTGAAGTCCACAAACATCTGGGGACCCACAGGTTGAGAACCACTGTTTTAAAAGATTTATATGGACTTAATTAATGCTGTCCTTGAAAGTATGCAGAAGCTGGAGCACATCTGGAATTTGCGGAACTGGTGTGGGACATGTGTGCATGAAATATATATAATATATATGTTCATATTTATATATGTATTAGTAATAGAACTGCTTGTAAGTCCCATCTTACTCTAGTTCTTGCATAAAATGACTGTTTACTAAAGAGAGATGCATACAGCCAAAGTCTAGACATCTTTAGGGAATGCTGAATACTACAATAATGTTGACTGGAATCATATTAGCAGAGAGCTTGGTCTATACATTTCCCCAATCTGCCTCCAAAATCTCTAGATTTAGATCTCTTTCCCAGATGTTTCCCAGATACGACAGAACTAGACAAAAAGAAGACTAGAACATGAAAGGGCTGCTATGAAGGCATTAGTATTCAAGATATATCACTGAATACTAAAATTAGGAATGTCCATGCCATCATATTTCCAATTTCCATGTACGGGTGTGTATATGGTTCCAGATACCCTGGAATGTTAAAAAGACAAATGAGTGGATCCTAGAAGCGAAGATTACTAAACGGAGGCTGTACTTTGTCCATATCATAAGAAGACATCACTATATCACTATAGAAGACTCACTAGAAAAGACAATAATGTTTGATAAACTTGAAGGTGATAGGAAAAGAGGATAGACAGATAGACACAATCATGGAAGACATGAATCCACAGAACCTGCAAAACCTGGTTGATGACTTCAAGGTCTCTCATCCATAGGGTTGCCATAAGGTGAAGGCAGTTAACAGTTAACAACAAGAATAAATGCCTATAGTTCTCTGTCTTTCTGTTTCTGAAATAACACTGATTTGCTAATTCTGGGTGTCACCTCTGTTAACAAAATTAATTATTCAATTTTGTCATCCTTTAAGTTGCTTATCTGAGATGTTAATAGGTAAAATGTAAAAAAATAAAAGTTTGCTAGAATCCTATATGACCGTTACATACTCTTATTTACTATGTAGTGGGTTCCGGCCAGAACTTGCACACACATCGATAAACACAAACTGCACTTACCAGTAAGCAACTATGGAGATCAATGGGAGTCTGCTCTATTGTCCGACAAGAAAAAGCTATCTGACATTCCCACCCACTTCTGTAAGCAAATCACCTTTGCATTGGCAATTGCTTGCTTGCAAGGTGGGTGGACACCAGTTATCTGGTTCTCAATCAACAGCTGAACAGTTGCCTGTCAATTCAAGTGACTTCTTACTGGTAAGTAGGATTTGGGGGACTTTCATGCTACCTACATATCCCCTAGGGATCATAAATGTGTAGCAGCTATGTTACCAACCCACACACACCCCAGACTTGATACATTTTAATTGGCAAAATACATCAATCAGCATTGATATAAAATGGACCCTGATGTGACTGTAAGGCCAGGCTGGGCAGAGGAAAAATGCTGGCTAAACATATGTGCTACAAAGTAGGTCAGAGATCCCTCTAGACATAGCCAAGGTCATTGTCAGGACAATCACCAGAGACAACAGGTTTAACCTGAAGCTGTAATGTCTCTACTGTCATACAATAGCAATGGGAAGTTCCCATGAAACCACTGATTGTTTCAGTCCTCCTTCCTAGCACTTGGACATTTCCCCTTCTTGCCCGTTTACGTGTCCACTGTAACAGAACTATTACAACAGCTATTAACTTTTTGTCACTTGAACATTAAGACCATTAACACAGTCAGGACCCCATTGTCCATGCTGCAATCTCCACTGTTCATTCAATTAGAGAACTATTTACCCCCTTGCTCTCTAGGCAGATTTTGAGCATAAAAACCATTCATTTTGGGTAGTCAGACCCAGTATCTTGCTTGATGAATGCCATGCTGTCACTCTGATTCCTGAATGAGTACTGTCCTTAGGGACAAGTCTAAGCCACATTGCAACTTTCTTCACTGCTCTCCCAATTGATAATTATCACCCATTTCCTAAACCTTGCTATCAACAACATTCATCCACTTTTCCTTCAGTTAGCTCTTGTGCAAGTGTGTGAGTGCTTGGATCTTGTGCATGCGTGATTGAGTCCTTTCAATAAAATAGATTTTAGCTCATTCGGAATCTTTGGCTGGTTCTTTTCCTACTGAAACCCCATAAACATTGGTGGGAGATCTCTTTAAGTTACCCCTCTCTTGCAGACCTCATAACTGAGCTAATTAATTTCCCATTGTTATTGTTGTGTCTATGGCAGAGCAGGCAGTAATTCACAAGCAGCACAGCTCCTACTCACAAGGTGAGAGTCAAAGAATGTCCAAACAGAAAGGTAGCTGAGAGCAAACAAATCCGATGGGGCAAATCCAAACCATAGTCCAAACAGGCAGAGTTCAAAGACAACCAGACACAAGAGCACAGTACAGGGTTTCAGGGCCAAATAGACCAGTTGCTGACCTTGGGAGGAAAGGCCAACTGGAGCCCTCTTTTATCTATGGCTGCTGTCACCACAGATGTTCCCTCATTAGGGGTCACTTACTAAGTAAACGGGTCGAGCTACACAAGCCCTCACTTTCACAGCGTTTCTGCTGCAAGGTAGGTGTATCAGCTATGTCTTCCTCTACTTGTTCCCCTGGCTCAGGTCCTTGTTGTTCTTGTGTATTATCTCTCTCTGGACCAGCTTCTGGGGACACTTCAGCCTCTGGGGAAGCCTATGCCTCGGAATCAGAATCCTCCTCCTTGCTGCCACAGTCTCCAAGGTAAGGCATGACACCACTCCACCCCCCATTATCTCCTCCCCTGGTCCCCCTTGGCACAGGCTTGCCAGGATACCAGTGGTGGAACTCCCGGACCAGGGCAGGGGGATGCACATCAGAGGCATCCACCCAGGAGCACTCCTCAGGCCCATAACCCACCAGTCAATGAGATATTGCAGATGGCCCCAACAGCGCCGAGAGTCCAGAATTTATGCCACCTTGAACTCCTCCTTCCCATTGACCTGAACTGGGGGGATAGGGCACCAAACCAGAGTCAGGATGGAAGTCAGCAGCCAGGATAAGCAGAGAGCGATGGAAGACAGGATGGATCCAAAGAGACACAGGGAGCTGAAGGCAGAAGGGCATTGGATTTACCAGTGCCACAATCTGGTAGGAGTTGATGAACCATGCATCCAGTTTCTGACAGGGACAACAATGAGGCAGGTCCTTTGCAGACAGCCACACAGAATCACTGACTTGCAAGGGAGGCCCCTGCTGGTGCTTCCCATCTGCTCTCCGATTGTAGGCCTGCTTGGCCGAATCCAGGTGCTCTTGGAGAAGGGCCTGGGTGGCCCACAGTTCCCTAAGCCACTCATCCGCTGCAGGCATCATGGAAGCAGGACCAATCACAAGAAACAGCCGAGGGTGGAAACCATAGTTTGAAAAGAAGGGAGTTTGCTGGGTGTGGAGGAGTTATTATAGGCAAACTCCACCACGGGGAACAACTTGACCCAGTTGTCCTGTTGATGGCACATATAACAGCAAAAATATTGCTCCAGGACAACATTGACCCATTCTGTCTGTCCATCGGACTACAGGTGGTGAGGAGAGGTGAGGCTGGATATCCAACTGCTGCAGCAGACTTTGCCAGAAGCGAGCAGTGAACTGAGGACCTCTGTCAGACATGATCCCCTCGGGTAGGCCATGCAACCAGAAAACATGGTGGAGGAACAGCCAAGTGGTCTCTTTTGCTGTGGGGAGCCAGGGCAGGGGATAAAGTGCACCATTTTGGTAAAGAGATCTACCACAACTAAGATGGATGCATGCTCTGCCGATGAGGGAAAGTCCATGGTGAAATCTGTGGAGACCACTTTCCAGGGGCCCAGAGATGTGGGAACTGGGTGCAGGAGACCCACGGGCTTCCCAGGCTGGTCCTTGGAATGGCAGCACATAGGGCAGGAATGCACATACTGAGCAATGTCAGCCTGAACTCGAGGCAACCCAAACTCCTGAGTGAAGGTGGAGTGTCTTATGGGCAGCCATCATGGCACAACTGGAGAACGTCCTGCTGGCTGGACCCAGCAAGGACATACAGAAGGCCCTGATGGTACAGAAGGCCATCACGTAAAGAGAAAGAATAGTCTTCGCCATCTTCCCTGTGAGCCTGCACCAAGGGATCTTGGCGTTGCCCTTCTCATATCTGGTCCCATAAAGAGGGAAGTGGCTGGGCAAAGTGTTCTGGCTGCAGGATTGTGGAGCAGACGTTGATGCCAGGTGCGGATGCATACTCAGGTTTCTGCAACAGAGCATCAGCCTGCTAGTTCTGGGAGTGAGACACATATTGCAACTTGAAGTTGAAATGGGCAAAGAAGAGGACCCACCATTACTGCTGCTGATTGAGCTTTTGCACTTTCTGGGGGTACTCCAGGTTGTGATGGTCAGTGTGGACCTCCATTGGGTGAGCTGCTCCCTCAAGCCAGTGGCACCACATGTCGAAAGACACCTTGATCACCAGGAACTCCTTCTCCCAGATGGTGTGGTTGCATTCAGAAGGCGTCAGTTGACCAGAAAAGTAAGTGCAGGGCAGAAGGTCGGAGCCAGCAGGTTGCAGGAGGACTGCTCTGATAGCCATATCAGACACATCAGCTTCCACCACAAATGGAGTCTGGGGGTCTGGGTGCTGCAAGATAGGTGCAGAGGTGAAGCAAGCCTTGAGAGTCTGGAAGGCCTGCTGGGCATTGGAGGTCCACCAAAAAGGCGCCTTGCCATGGAGCAATTGGGTAATGGGCCCTGCCAGGGAGGCAAAGTTGGCAATGAACTTCCGGTAGAAATTGGCAAACCCCCAAAAACTCCTTCTGGTTATGAGGATGCTGCCAGCAAGTCACTGCCTCCACTTTGGCAGGGTCCATCTTGATCCTCCTTGATGAGATTTGATACCCTAGGAAGTCCACCTCTGTGAAGTCAAAGGCATACTTTTCTAGTTTGGCATAGAGATAGTGCTGCTGGAGGTGCACAGACGTGAGCATCATGGGCTACCTGGTTGGGGGAGTAAATCAAAAAGTCATCCAGGTAAATGATGACAAAGCAGTCTAAATAGTCCCGGAAGACGTCATTAACAAAGGGTTGGAAGACTGCCGGAGCATTGCAAAGACCGAACAGCATGACAGTATATTCATAGAGGCCATACCATGTCTGAAAGGCATCTTCCATTCATCTCCAGCCCAAATTCTCACCATATTGTAAGTCCGCCAGAGGTCCAGCTTGGTGAACACCTTGGCGTGCCACAAGCACTCCAGGAGTTCAGGAATCTGGGGCAGCAGGTACCGGTTGTGGATAGCGATCTGGTTCAAAGCATGGTAGTCATTCCAAAGCTGTAAACAGCTCTTCTTGACAAACAGCACCGGGGGCCCCACTGGTGAGGTGGAGGGCCTAATAAAGCCACGGTGTAAGTTCTGCTCAAGGAAGTCCCGCAAAGCTGTTAATTCTGGTTCTCATAAGGAGTACAAGTGACCAGCTGGAATCGGGACCCCAGGGACCAGGTCAATGGCACAATCATAGAGCCAATGAGGAGGCAACCAGTCCACCTCCTTTTTGTCAAACACATCTGTGAAGTCATGATAATTCACTGGTAATCCCACAGGAGGAGTTGTTGGGCCCTGCTCTGAGGCAGAGTGCATATGTCCTGGCCAACAGTGTTCTTGGCAGTATTCAGAAGCAAAGAGTACCTCACCTTGGGACCAGGAAAAGTGAGGGTCGGGCTGGGCCAGCCAGGACATCCTGAGAACCATGGGGAAGTGAGGCACAGTTGCCATGTAGAACTGAAGCTGCTTTACATGGCCCTGGATCTCCAAAGTCACTGGGGCAGTCTGGTGAGTTACCAACCCAGACCTTAAAAGCCAGCCATCAATGGTCTCAACTGGCTGAGGTACCAGCAGTGGCTGGATTGGAATGCGGTGCCAGGTTGCAAAGGTAAGATCCATGAAATTGTTGGAAGCCCCAGAATCAATTATGGCCCCCACGTGGACTCCCTGACCTTGATGGTTCCCTAAGGTAGCTGGCACAAGCAAAGGATTCTGCTTGGGCTCACTAGAGGTCCTAGGTAGACTCAAACCCCTCTCTCCCAGACTCAAGAGCCCATTCAGGCCTGGGAGCACTCGTTCACTGGCAGGTAGGGCCACATCTCTTTGCTGGACAATTCCGAGCAAAGTGTTCAAGACCACCACAGTACAGACAGGCCCCTATCTACCTACACTGCTCTTTCTCCTCTGGTGAAAGATGAGGCCAGGGTCCTCCTAGCTACATGGGTTGCTCTGCAGAAGCTGAGCTTGGTGGGGCTGTTGGAGGAACTACCAGTACTGAACTGGGCAGGAGAGGGTGAGGCCGGTAGGCAGTGACCCAGTATGCCTGTTGATGAGTTTCCAGATAGCCATCAATGCACAAGCACAACTCAATCAGCTGTTGCAGGGTGTTAGGAGGCACAGGCTGGCCAAGCACATCCAAAATTTCATCTGATAAACTGGCTCGGTACTGGTCCTGCAAAGCTGCATCATTCCAGGCTAAGTCCTGGGCTATGAAATTTGTAATATACTGCAACAGACTTCCTTTACCTTGTTGCAGACCACAAATCTTTCTATTTGCAGTCTCAGACTGCACTGGGTCACTCCAGACACTCCTCAATTCATCGAGGAATGCAGGATAATTAGACAAGACAGGGTCAGAACATCTTAGCAGGGGTAGGACTCATTTCTGGGCAGAGCCAGTGAGGAGACTGCAGATAAAAGCAACTTTACACTCATCATTGGGGAATTCAGCTGCCCAGATGGAGATATACAGCTGGCATTGAGCCAGGAAGCCCTCAACATCAGTAGCCTGGCCTGACAATTGCCCTGAAAATTTCTCCAGCAAAGACAGAGGGGTTTTACACCTTCCCAGAGGTAGAGGAGGTACCGCAGCCTGAGCACCGGGCTGATTTATGTTTCTTTGGAGCTCTACTACAGCAGCAGCAAGCTGAGACACATGCTGACAAAGTAAGCTATTTTCCTTCAGTAACTGCTGATTAGGTAACAACGCTCCTCCTCCATTATCACCCTGCCAAGATTTATGTTTGGGAGGGTCAGCAATCTGTCATGTGTACAGCAGAGCAGGTAGTAATTCACAAGCTGCACAGCTCCTACTCACAAGTTGAGAGTCAAAGAATGTCCAAACAGAAAGGCATCTGAGAGCAAACAAATCCAAAGAGGCAAATCCAAACGGTAGCCCAAACAGGCAGAGTTCCAAAACAACCAGATCCAAGCACACAGGACTTCAGGGCCAAAGACACCAGTTGCTGACTCTAGGAGAAAAGGCCAGCTGGAGCTTTTATTTATGGCTGCTGTCACCACAGGTGTTCCCTCATTAGGGCTCACTTACTACTTAAACAGACCAAGCAACACAAGCCCGCCCTTTCACAGTGTCTCTGCTGCAAGGTAAGTGTGTGAACTATGTCTTTCTCTATTTGTTTCCCTGGCATAGGCCCCTGTTGTTGTGTATTGTTTCCCTTTGGACCAGCTTCTGGGGACTCTTCAGTCTCTGGGGAAGCATGTGCCTTGGAATCAGAATCCTCCTCCTTGCTGCCACAGTCTCCAAGGCAGAGCATGAAAATCATGTGGAAGTAGTTAACCATTATTGGTTAACTACCCTTTCTAAAACTAAATCTAAGGCCCTTTCCGCAGCTTACCTTTTTGCAGAGCTGGGGTGCGGGATCACGCGAGCAGCCTCTTGTGAGAGGCTCTTGCATCCCCATAGCTTCAGCTCCACTGCTGTTGCCTGCTCGTGAGCAGGCAGCATGAGAGCCCCTCCTCTTCCTTCTGCAGTGCAGCCTGGGATTTTCCACAATGCAGCCTGCCTGGGCCAGGAAGCGTGAGCGCTGTGGCTCCGGAGCTTCACATGCTCAGTAAGTGCTCATGGGGCCCCGAAGTGATGCACGTTCGTGCATCATTTCTGGCTCAAAGCTGAAAATGAAATAGTGCACAATCGGCACCTGCCAGCCCCTGGAGTATCACACAATTGCGAGTGTGTCATGTGGACCGCTTCTGGCTATCGTGCGACGCTCCAGGGGCAAATGCCATGCGAAAAGGGCCCAAGTCTAAATCTCTAAATCTAAATCTCTAAATATTTAACATTTCCCACTGATGGATTTTTTGCTTAGCAAGTTGGAATAAGCGTTCTAAATTAAGATCACAATTTTCTTAACCGCTCAAAGCACTATATGTGTATAATAATGGATACACTCCACATATCTGATCAAATGGGTTGCAGTCTATGAAAGCTTATTGTTGGAACTTTGAGATTTTTGTTTTTACTGCAGCAAAAGTTTACCCCTGAACCGAAAATGAAAAGCATTCTTCTGTGGTGATGTGTCAATGTACTTTACCTGTTTACTCCCTTAACTCCACTATCCCAAATTTTCTTTCCATTTTTCCTTCATATGCAAATCCTAGCTACATTTTGTCCCTTGTAGCAAAAGGATATGGTATTCTAGCAAATAAAAATATATATAATGTATAAATCTACTATGTATATTTACTCAAATGTAAGACCGCTTAAGTTGATAGGACTCTTGTATGAATAAAGATATAAACACTATCCCTGGACACATAATTAACAACTAAGTCTTCCCAAAAGGACTTTGTTTTTTTTAATATCATTGTTTGAATCCATTTCTCAAATATCACAGACTTAGCTTCTATCCATTTTCTCTCTTGACTTTTTCTAACTCCTCCGTTCCTCATGGTAGTACCCATAAAGTAGCTGCAGGAATTATTACTTGCACTGGTTCTCTCCTCCTGAAGGGCCATTGTTACTAATGCTTTTCCTACTTCCTTTGCTGTGCTGCTACATTGCTCCATCCACGTTCATTCTCCTCCCTTGCCTCTCCACATGCCACTGCATCTTTCTTTCTCTTCCTTCTTGAATTCTGCTTCTGAATCTACCATCCTTCCTTTCATCCTTGCCTCTTCTTGTGTGACTAAACCTCCCTCCTTTGCACTCCACCTCATTTCATGCCTACCTTGCTTGCTGCCTGCACCCTGCTACAGCACTTCTCCTCTTTCTCTCATCTCACACCTTCTCAATCACTCCCTTCTTTATTTCTTGCAGTTTGTCCACTACACTTGCTACTGCAACCTGAGGAGCAAAGTGAGGTGAGAGGAGATGGTAGCAGGGACAGATATGAGGAAAGGAAGTAAGTTGGGTGGAGAGAAGGTGGCAATAATTGGGGAAGGGGTTGTCCTATTTCAGTCCCAGCACAGCTGATAAAGCAAACGAAACAAACTGAATAACTCCCAGCTCGTTACTTACTTCCAGGCAGTAAGCACATAGTCATAAATAAAGTCCAACACGGTTCCAAGGCAAGTGAATGTTGAAGGTCAGTCAGAGTATTCATCAAGGGCTCCAGCTGGAGGGGAAGGATGTCAGCTATATAAGTCTGAAGCCTAGTGCAGCTGTGGCTTGATTAATTGTTGCCAGTTATAAATTCTGAGAGAACAATGCTGGGTCTTTCTTTGCTGTCTACTCTCTGCAAAGCTGGGTACAGGTAAGTGCTCTTCTATGTCTGAAGAGGCAGGACTCTCTGCTGGAGCTGGCACCACTGTCTGTTCTGTTTGTGGCACTGTAACTTCTTCCTGTACAAAAGATCCTGGCATGCCCCCTGTTTCAGTCTCTGGCATGCCCCCTGTTTCAGACTCTGAGTTAGAGTTCATGTTCTTGAAGCAGGGCATGACAGGGGTGTTTTCCTCCTACATCAAGCAGTGGGTGAACCCCCTGTCCAATTATTGCCACCCAACTTACCTCCTTCCCTCACATCTGTCCCTGGAAATCCAATAAAAATGTATAATATTGCTATTCCAAGTTCCAAAAATGACAGATTCCACGGTGCTTTAAATATTAATCACTAAATTGTGGTACAACTCATCAGTTTCTACCCTGCTTTTTTACAACTCCTCTCCCCATTCATTCCAATGACTACATTACTTTCTATGCAGTCTTTCAGGGAGTTCTGGAAAATAGATCTCAGCTGAACTATCACCATCACCACCCCAAAAAGCTTCATTTTTTTCCACAATTCTTACCATTTACCATTGAAGATTGAAGATTCCCAGTTCCAATACCCCAAGCGGGAATTGGAACTGGGAAAATATGCACATCTATACATCTATGAAAAGGTCATGGCAAGTGTGAGAATTCCCCCTTTGCAAATAAAGTAACAGCCTTATTTTTCACGAAGCAATTTGACAGAAAAGAGATGGCACATTTTGTCCAATACCTTGACTTCTGAAAGAACTAGCCACTGGCTATTTCTTTTTCCTTTTATTTTTTAATGAAACCTTGAATTATAGCCAAGTTAATGGCTCAACACTCCCGAATATACTTTGGGGGCAGGGGGACCTGTTGCAGCAAAGTGTCTGCCACCTCATCCCCAGATGAGCAGCTATTGCAAGATCATGCAGAGCGTGTAATCTCATGACACCAGTTAGTTTTGCAAAGTTAGGAAGTCTTGTGAGAGGGCCTCCTCTCACAAGATTTGAGCAGGCTATCTATTAGGCACCTCAGCTAGAGCCAGCCACTTTTGGTTGCTGGTGTCCAAGCACTCATGTAGAGCACCTGCCCAGCACTTCAATTTGAGTATGCCTAAGCTATTGCTTGTCATCCTTGGGGGCCAGGATGGGGGCCAAGAAGGAATTTTTATGTATCATTATGGTATGGTGTTTGTTTATTTATTGGTTTATTTATTGGTCTTCTCTGGAGACTAGGAAATAAGTCAGGTGGGAGAAGGATAGAGCAGCTCTGTATAAGTGTAATTATAGGTATGATTGGGTAACTGTGCATGTTGTATCTTATGTCACAACTGGCGGATTAAAGTAAGGCCCTTTTCGCATGGCATTTGTAATGCAAAAGGGCCTCCAGAACATTGCATAATTGTGAGGACTGATCCACATGACGTCCTCGCAGTCGCATGACGCTTCCAGGAGCAGCAGGCACTGATCACGCAATATATCATTTTCAGCTTCTGGCCAAAAATGATGCTCAATTGTGCATTGCTCCGGGCCCCACATACCATCTGGGCGGAGCCTCCAGAGACATAGTCCTTGCGCTTCCTCCCCCAGCACAGCCTGGGAAAATACCTGGCTGTGCTGCAGAAGGAAGAGGCAGAGCCCTCATGCTGCCTGCCAGCCAGCAGGCAGCTGCTGCAGAGACACAGCAGAGGAGATGTGAGTGCCTCTCGCAAGAGGCTGCTCGCCTGATCCCCATGCACTCACACTGGAAACAGGTAAGCTGTGGAAACGGCCAGTGTCAGATGAGACCGAAATATGAAAAGGTTTAGGAATATGGACAATATGGGCTGGCTTACATATTTAAGTAATGCAGGCCAGCTTCTTCGGGCTAGCTCTTTTCTCTCATATCCAGGAAATAGCTTGGAGCATGGAGCAGGCTGGTCCATTAAATATAGGGAGTCTGTAAAGGTGACTGAACCAGCTCTTTTAGGCATATGTCTCACCTACTCACCTTCATTCTATGTGAAACTTTGTGCAAATAAAATTATGGCCAGTTTTAATTCTAGTCAGAGTGTCAGACTCTTATATTAATGCAATAAACAAGACATGCCTAGAATCCAGGTAAAATCCTGCAAAGGGAATATGCAGAGAACCTCCACATGGCTCCACTATTCCAAGTATCTTTAAAAGAAATGAGTCCAACATACTCCAAGGAAGAGGATGAATTAGCAAGCAGTGAATCAATCTTAGAAATGGGCCCAAGGTGAAAGCAAAAAAGCCAAAGAAACCATAGGACAACCCCCCTCTCCAGACCCAGAGTGAAGGGAGTGGAGAGGAAGAAGAGGATGACAGTGGTGAAGAAGAGGTAGTGGCCCCACTCAGACAGATCAGCTGGTAGATGATGCTCAGCAGTCAGGGGCTACCAGTGAGTTCAGAGTTATTAATATACACCCTTCATCACATCAGACCTACTAAATTGGAAGACACACTGTGCAGCTTATACGGAAAAGCCACAAGAAATAATAGAACTTTGCTCCAGTATCATGGCCTCATAGGTACTTTATTGGCAGGATTGTCAATAGTTGTTTTTGATTTTGTGAAAAGAAAAAGAAAAAGCCCAGCTTGCGAGGCCAGCCCTTTCTAATCCAACAAATAGAAAGGAGGAGGAGAAGGGGGAAGTTCAGGAATGATGGACTTAAAAGCTGCAAAACTCTATCTGACAATGAGTTTTTGGAGAAGCAGTTGACATAGGAATCTTGAACACATGGGAATTGTAGTACCTGAATAAATTTCCCCCAAGAACCCTTGGGAATTCCAATGCAAAAGAACAGAGAAGTAGAGGCCCCACAGAGGCTTTGAAGCTGCAGTGGCAGCTTGTTAGGAGACAGCCACGCTTCACCCCCACCGGTTCCTTTACTCAGGTGCCTACATGCCTGTTTCCCTGTCCTTCCCCTGAGGAGACAGATGGGGAGGGGAGCAATAATACCAGCAATAAGGAGTGAGAGCCGCTGCCAGCATTAGTATGTGTGGCAGATGAGAAGGGAGAAGAGGCTTCCTGGAGGAAAAGCGATGGCTATGGCAGCAGCCCTCCCCCAGCTGAGGCGCCGGCCAAGGAGGCCAGGCAGGTGACGGCGGGGGAGAATGGAAGTGGCGGCAGATGCAGCGGAGGCTGCTCCAGGGATGTGAGACTTTCCCCCAGAGCGGCGAAGACTGGAAGGTATGGGCACCGTTAAGCCTAACAATAAGTAGCAGGAACAGAAGAGTCAGTCCCGAAAAGGAGAGGGTTCCCCCCTCCCTTCCTTAGTTCGTCTGATGTTTGGAATTTTAGAACTGGGCGGAAGAGAAAATAAAATGCAGCAGAGTCAAGCAGCTGACAGAAAAAGCTAGCAGGGCAGCCAAAAGCCCAGGAGCTGCAAGGGGCTGAAGAGGGCAAAGAGGAGCGGCTCAGCAGCCTACGGCCATACCACCCTGAACACGCCCGATCTCGTCTGATCTTGGAAGCTAAGCAGGGTAGGGCCTGGTTGGTACTTGGATGGGAGACCTCCTGTGAATACTGGGAGCTGTAAGTTTTTGTAAAATCCAAAATAAGGTAGAGGTCAGAAGATGAGAAGGTGGTAGGAGAAGGTGATAGTCAGAGAAGGATGTGGATATGTGGTGGATGTGGAAGAGGACAGCAGAATAGATGGTCCAACTGGTATAGGCAGGGACCAAGTGAGAGGTGATGTATGGTGAGAATCCTTTTGTGGAAGACGACAGCAGAACTCCGTGAATAATGTCAGTGGTCAGCAGTTAAGAGGAAAAGTTTTGTTCCTCACCCCATAAACAGCACAGGGCAAGGGCTCGGAGTTGTGACATTCTGGTAAGAAACGTTGGCAGCAGAAGTATGGAGAATACGGGAAAGGGCCAAGTCAGAACTGCAAAGTAGCGCCCCTCACCAGTTCCCGATAAGGAGGAAACTGGAAAGGCTCCCTGGCACAGTCCCAGCGGGATGGAGGAGGTGATGGAGCACCCCTACGAGCAAGCTGGGAGAAGAGGTGACGGCGCACCTCTGAGTTGGGAGGGAGAAAATAAGGGCGCATTTCTGAGAGGCAATAGAGCGCCTCTCCAGTTTGGAAGTGGACTTGCAGTTAAGGAACTCTAGCTGAAGAAGGCAGAGGAGAAGGAAAAGAGAGATGCAAACTGTGAGACAGCTAACAGACCGACAACAGCCCTGAAAAAGCCCACACATCATACAGGCTCAAAAACAGACCTGCATTTGTCTACAAGATCATCAAAGATTAAACCACTGCTCTAGGAGTCACCCGGAGGAGTCACATTGTACCTGCAGACCTCAGAACTAAGGAAACTGGAGAAGATGAAACAAAATCCTGAAGACACAGTAGTTCAACATGTATGGCCCAGATAACAGCCCTGGCTATGTTTTTGGACTGGATGCCAGCACAGGGCAAGTGGCCTGATACCACATTCATCTTCTTAGCCCATTTTATAGAAACCTCTCACTCTCATTCCATGTGCAGCCCACAACAGAGAAACCAGGAGTGTTTTTGTTTTTCCCAGAGCCCCATTATGATGGGGAAGAAGATGCAGTACACACCTCACAGAGTCATAAAGTTGTCACCTTTCAGCAAAAGCCCTTTTGGGTGGATTAAGGGAACATATCTCTACAGGAAAGGGTTAGTGCATTAGGGAAAGCTCTGAGTACAAGGGAGAAAATGTTAAAACAGGGGCTTCTTTCCCTACAAGCACAGGCACACCCTCTCAAACCAGGAGACATGGGTGAAGGATTGGGGCAACCTGGACATGGGTGGAGGAGACCTATCAGGTAGTAGTGACACCCCACTGTGGTAAAGTTGGCCAGGATGTGGTGGTTGCAACTTGGGACACATGCATCATTCTATGCATGATCAGATTTTGAATGTGGAAAAATACCATGGGTTGAGGTAGGTATAGGAGGGGCAGGAAGTTTGGTTTACCTATTTTATCACTAGGGATTGGAAGGTATGTGTATATGGCAAACAGGCATACCCAGGGAAATGTCTCAATGTTAACTTCTTTTCAGTTACAGCATTGGTTTTATTGAGTTGTGTGAGAAAGGGGAGGGTTGGTCCTCCACAGTCAGTTCTGGAAAGCAACCAGTTTTTACAATGGTAGATAGGTATATGGTTCATCTTCTGGGATGAATTGATTTGGCCACTGAGGAAATCACTTTTCACTCAGTGCACAAAAATTGAGTTGAATGCAAAAAGGGAAAATGCATTTTGAAGTATACAATATTAGAAGATCATTCTAGTGGTCTGCAGGCATGTGGACATGATTATTGGGTTCCCTAAGTGAGTATGGGTAAAGGCACTGTATGCAGAAGTACTTTGTACTAACGTAATGGCCTTCCTAAATCTGCCTGTCTTTACTCTGCATGTTAAAGTGTTTTCTAACCTGTAATGCTCAAGTCAATGGAAGGAGAAAGCTATTGTGTATGCCTAGATGGTGGTTGCAGAAAGGGGGGTCAGAAGAATTCTGGGCTAGACTGATACAACTGGCACTCTGGAGGCTGCCAGGGGTCGTACATCAGACCCAGCAACTGCTGAGGAATAGAAGATTGGGCTAGATTTCTGCTGGGGTTACTCCAGGAAGCTAACCTCTCTATGCACAAATCAGACCCCTCCGTTATTGAAAACAGCGTGTAATATGTGTTAGTGAATCCTAATGCTGCTATGTATTCTGCTATGTATCACTTGTGCTATAAGGAAATAGGAAATAGTACATGCTTGAAATTGCAAAGTTTTGAATTTAGCATGAAGGGGGGAATGAAGGGGTTAAATCCAAGGAATTGCTACTTGAATAGGAAAAATAAGCGAATTGAATTGAGTCTCTGAGTGAAATAGCAGATGTCTTTGTCTTATCTCAGTTTTAAAGAATGGCCTTGCAACACTCACTCAGGCGTCTGGGAACTAAGGGGAAGTTAGGCATACTCCCTACTACCTCATTTTGGCCATATGCATCATTTTGTATCATATTCTAACTAACTCTTTGTTCTCTTCTGTACACATGTGTGCTAAGTTAATGATGTAATGGAAAGTTAACCAGAGATCTTTTTCTTCTGTGATGGGCTGGCTAAATGAATGATTGATTGCTGACATAGAAGACCAAAAATATAGTGATGCTACCTCAATTAATCTGCACGACAATCCTGAAAATAGTTGTCGTCCTTGCGTAAGTAAATTGTTAACAATAAAAAAGGCTTTTTGATTTTTCCCTGGAAACCTGGTCTTCGTCTCTTTTCTGGCCACAACATTTCAACTACTAAGAAATACAGAAACTGTAGTAATGATCTTTCAGCTAACTAAGACACTGTAAAATTCATATCGAAATGAGTTGACAAAGCAAATAGCCTGTTCAAATTTAACAGTATCAAGATGCCAGAACAAGCAGAGGTTTGTTTGCTTCGATGCTAAGAGTGCTACTGGTGTCCTCATCCTTGGTCCCAGAGACCAATAACTTGCTTCTAGGAATGAAAAGGGTACGGTTAGTAGTTCCTATGCCTCCAGATTCCCCTCAAGAGATTTTTCTGCCTGTGGGAATGGGCAAGACTATTTCATAACACATTTTCTGAGGCAGAAATGCCATGGAGATGGAGAGATTCTGGAACTGACATTATTTCCAGATGGAAAAGATCCTTCACTTTCATTCTCTTCCTGCATTGCTTCAGTGGTGTTGCTAAACCACTAGGATAGCCTGGAGGCCTCACAGAACACCCAAAGACCAGGGCCTGACACAAGTGGCATCAGGCCTTATCTTTTTTCCATTTTCTTTATGACATTGCTGAGCTCAGACAGCTGGATTTTATCACAATTCCCCACCATGTAATAAAATTGAGTGAGCACATTTAGTTGATTTAATAGGCTTGATCATCCTGTCATTATACTGTTGTTCCTGGATCATTTGCCTGAAGGAAAAAAGAGAAAATTGGCAGCAGCACTGACACTTGACACTGTGTTGCCAGCCAGGTTTGCTAGGACCTTAGTTTCCTGGTAGTACAACATACATGATGGATGCCTCCCAGGCAAATTAAAATGGTGGTATTGGAGGAGGAGGAAGAGAAGGAAATGATTTCTGGTTATGAGCTATAATACTCTATATAGCTCAGGCTCAGGTTATTTGAAGGACCATATTCTCCCATATGAACTTGCTCATGTTTTTAAATCCTTGGAAAGATACCACCTTCACAGATACAACTACTGGGATCACAGGAAAGGGCCTTCTCAGCAGCTGCTCCCAGGCTCCCCTTTCCAGTGAAGCTAGAATGAGACCCCTCAGGTGAAGACATTTCTGCTTCAGCAAACTCTTGAGGACTGACTGGTTAGAGGAAATACATGTTGGATTTCCTTTTAATGGTTTATGTTTTAAACTTTTTTAAATAGTTTCATAAAATGTTTAACCTTTAATGTTTAACCTTGTATGTTGTGATTTTTTTGCTATAAAAAAATAAATAAATTGGTATCACCAATAACTTACAGCAGAGATTATCCTCACAGCTCCCAAGGCAGTCTCCACATGGTGGGCCTACTTTGTAGGGTGTATTCTCTTCTCCTGCTATGTTTCCACTGAAATTACAGAGCAGTGTGGTAACATTTCTCATCAGAGTGCAACTTTTAAGAAACAAATGATATAGTGGATCATACCATTCAATTTTTTTTTTGAGGGGGGAGCTTCATGACATAACAGAGGAAAGAGTGACACAGGCCCCCACTCTGACAAGCTGGGTTCTTATATGCTGGCAGTGGTTTAAGTAAGAAAGTGAAACACAGTCAAGCAACCAAAGCATTACTTACGTGGGGCAGTAATGGCAAACATATAAGAAGTTGTTGGCACTTTTTGGACACAAAGCAAGTGCACATCCAACCTGGTTTGAATTATGCCAAATAATCTATGAACATAAAGTAGTTGCATGTTAAACTGGGGTGCATTCAGAAGCACAAATATAAGTTGTAGTTTGGACATAGATTGGATAGTTCTGATTATAACAGAAATGCTACGAAATCATAACACCACAAAAGAATATCAACATAGAAATGAAAAGTGTAGCAAGGATTTTTCTACCACTCTGTGTGCTGTTTCATACACATGGCACATGTATCTATGTCATCCTCATGTAGAGGGTGAGAGAAAAAGTCCTACTGTTTGCATAGAAGTGCATAGAAGTGGATGCAATAAGTAGGCACGTGCAGGCATTTCTGTGCTAAAAAGAGGGGACAAGCTGTACTTGTTCCAGGCCAATGCATTCAACTTCCTCAATGAGAAGCACCTGTACCTGCCCTTCTCCCTGCCTAAAGGCAAAAGAAACTCCACCTTAGGTGGGCAGAGGGTAATGAAGAGGAAGAGGAGTAGATGACTGCAGCCTGTTACTATCTCCTGTAGTGGACTGGAACTATGTTCCATCATTACCAAATAGAAAGCAACCCTACTTGTGCTATTTCTGAAGAAGGAATGGGGCAGAGAATGTCATATTCCTTCCATGGATGTTGGGAGTCACAGCACCAGTCCTTGGGAGAGGAGAATGATGGGGACTAAGAATGTAGATTTTTTCTCACTACCACAACCACCCAGGGAAAAGCAATGGTAGTACCAGTTCACAACATGGGATGGAGGTAGACACAGTCTTGTTGCAGTAGACTGTAGAGGAAGTCAGTGAGTAGAATAGCTGTGAAGCTGTTAATCTGCTCTGGGTTTCAACCTTTGTAGTTGCCCAGTGTCCCCCCAAAATAAGTTCAACACCTTGGGGAGTTCCTTTGAACTCTGGAATAAAATCTGGCTCTCAAAAGGAATCAGGGAGTACTTACAGAAGGGTAGATATTAAGAAGCTTTTTGAAGCCTTTTTTCTGTAACATTAGTCAACCAGATACCTTACCACAAATGTCTGATGTTTCTTTTTATATAGCCATAAACCCTTTCAAAATGAATCAGGGAGTGTTTACAGAAGGGCAGATATAAAGAAGCAAGTGTTTTGAAGATTATTTCTATAACATTTGTTAGCATGCTGCACACCCCCACTTCATGACATGATTGCCAATGAACATAACTTAATTGGTATAAGATATAAATTATACATGGTTATTTCTAAAAAGCCATGCTGACAAATAGGACTGGCTGAACACATGCAAAAGTAGGTCAAGGCATCAGTCTGGAAGCTCTGGTGTTAATGAGCTTGTGATAATCCCCTCAATGACACAACCTTCAGAAACAGTAGCATCTGAAATTGCCTCAACAAAGCAACAGATTGTCTTCATTCCATACCCTCCTCCTGCCAAATATTCTCTTTTGTTTCTTCATCTAACCAGTCATTAAGGAGCTACCATGATTCCCATCAGTGCTTTCTTACCTAATGCTAAAGCCATTAGCCCATTCTGGACCCCACTGTTTGCTCTGCCATTAACATCTTCCCTCTCAGGGCAGGAAAAGGGTATTTAAACCCTGGCTCTAAGCCAGACAACTTGCAGCACACTGGCCCTAGGCCAGCAGTCTGCTGCTCTGATTCCCATTCTTGTGCTACCCTCAGACCCATAGTCTGAGCCACATCATTTCATCTCTTCTCTGCAAGATAGGTAAATATCAACCACTTCACCCTAACTCCTTGCTGTCCAATCTTCCTTCTTTTCCAATGGCTAGCCTTGTGTGATTGTGAGACTGCTTGAATCTCATGTGTGATTGTGGTATTCCCCAATAAAACATACTTTTAATCTCCAACTGGTATCCCTGCATTAGTACCAGCACACACAGGTGGAAAGATCTTGTAAGGTTACCCTCCTCTTGAGCTGATAATTCCCCACTGTTCCACGGAGGCGCTGGCACCATATATGGACCTCTGAGTCATACACCTTTTGGGGATAATACATTAGTTACCTAGATATCTTGCCACAAACTTATATTGTTTCTTTTCATACCTGAGTATAGCCATAAACATTCTTTGTTGGGTCAGTTGCCCCAATGCCATACTGGAAGTTAGTCTGTCCTCTTGAAAAAGCTTCAATTGCATTATACCATGAAGCAGGATAATTCGTTTGCAGGGTAATCTCACCACATATGACTCCTGTATTCATCAAAATGTGATTGTATTATGAAAGACTAGACGCTCAGATTAACCCAACCAATTTGCATTATGATTAGCAATGAAAAAGAAGTCTATCTATGCACCAGTAATATTCTTGTTTGGTTGCTTGGTTCAATTCTATTCATTTTTAATTGAATAGAACTGAACCAAACAAGCAAACAAGAATTCAACCAAACATTCCCTTCTATTCAGTCTTGGTTTAGGCTAAATGTTAACCCCCAAATTCACCTTGGCTTATCTTCTATGCCAGATGTTTTCACTGAAGTGAACGACTCCATTTTGTATGTTCTACTCACTTGCCCTCCCAGTTTCACTGGTCACCAGCTGCTCCTGCTCTTCACAGTTTATTATACTCATTGAAGAAAAACAATATCAGACAATCAAAATTGTACACCAAAATTGTAGAAACGAGTAATTAAACTTATGGTAGTTAATATTATTAAATTGTACTTATTCTGCCCTCTGACAGCCATCCACTACCACCAAATATTTGTCTTTTCATGCCCATCATCAGTGGTGGCACTGATAAAATTTCTATCATTGATGCTAGTGAACAGACAAAAATTTGGTGCCTGCTGGATCTCTCCGAGGCAGCTGCAAAGTACATTTTAATGAAATTAACTACAATAAAGTTTTCACTGCTAGTGACACTGGATACCCCAAAGAGATCCGATCTAGTCTGATCTTGGAAACTAAGCAGGGTCAGCCCTGATCAGCACTTAGATGGGAGACATCAATGAATACCAGTTGTTGTGAGCTTTATTTCAGAGGAAGGAACCACCTCTGAGTAGTTCTTGCCTAAGAAAACTCTATGAAATTCATGGGATTGCCATAAATTGATGGGTTACACACACTATGATACTGAGAAGAGATTTTATACTTCTAGTCAGAAAAAAAGGATGCCAGAAGGTGGTTTATTTCTTCCCAAATGTAAGCACATGGAAGGACTTGCCAAAGGATTAAGATGAGGTGTGGAAAATATGACTCAGAGTATGTAAAGTGAATAGATATTTTTATGACCATATTACTGTGCTGTGGATTGCTTTTCCACTCAGATCAGCAAATATGTGTTTTTTAACCACTCTATCATATGTGAAAGGGGCTGTAGTCTATTGCCTTCACTTACCATCCACCTTCCGATCCTCTCTGGGACTAGATATTGCTTGACATTTACCAGCCCATCTTCTAGCATTTATGGCAGCTTTCTCACTCCACATCTTAGCAAAGCAAAAAAAGGAATAATCAGGAGATGGGCTGGGGTCTCAAAACCACGATATCTCTTTTGCTTTCAAAGTCTGTATTCTAGTGATTAGTTTTATATGAGTAAAAGTTTTACAGAATTCCTTGAACACTTCTCTGCCCTGAAAAATGACAGATACAGAATTAGTTGGGTTTGGATTTTAAGGTGAGATTATCCAAATATGTATCTCTAAGAACTAAATGTATCCCCATTTGGGAGGAAAACATTTTACACGAATGTATGTTGTGTGCTCACAAAAAACAACAATGGAGGAGAAATCTTTATAAATTTCTGTGCAGAAAAAAAGACAACATGCCAGATGAACTTGAAATGGAACAATCTTGCTGATGGAGAAGTAGAACCTTATCGATATCATGCATGGCTAATAAGCCCACCATCACTCTTAACCTGGGTATGGTGCCTTCCAGGAGGTCCAACACACTCAGGCTGAATCTAGTGTGATTTTCTGTTTATAAATTGCTTATTCTTAATGATATTATGACCTCATTAACCATTATCTTGACAGTTCTTTTAACGGGAGAGAGTTAGCTGCACACTTTTATACCATAGGAGATTTTTTTATGGTGGCCAAACTTGCTAGGGATGATGGTGGATGCAGAAGGCTATCAGCCCAGCTTGTGAAAAGGATGGGAGTTCAGAAAGACTTTGGGTGCCCTTGAAAACTGACATGAAAGAAGGAGTGAGCACAGCAGGTAATTCAAGCCTGGGCTCTACTGGCTGCACTGCAGAAAATTCTCTATTCCAAGAAGAGTTTGCTAGCCCTACCACTTAACTGTCACTGCTTCCACTTCTGCTGTAGTACTTTCCTGTTTTGTGTCAGATCAGGATATTCCAACAAGAGGAAATAGTCTCTCTCTTACACTCATTCTAATTACACACATGTAAAGAAACATAATTGCATAACCAGAAAGTTGTATTATAATTAGTTGTATCTTAATAATTGTATTCTTGGAGGTTACGGGGAGAACTCAGCCATAGCCAGCACTTAAAATTATGTTAAGGAGGAACAACTGTGAATTGCATCTTACCATTTTCATCATATTGCTAGCAGTTGGTTGCACCTGTCTCCTGATAGCGTTGTGTTTGTCAATAATTTCCTTCTTCTGCATTTCAGAGATTTCACTTAGCAAATGGTCTACCTAAGGTTAAAAGCAGTTAAATTTATATTCCTTTAACCAATTATGGTTCTAGTAAATACTAATCATGTTTATACACTATCCCATTACATTACATTGACAGAGATTGCTGAAATCTTCACCTTTGACATTGCCCAGAGTTACTAATATAAACTCCAATTCATCTTATGAATTTCCAAAATCAGAAACCATTCATGCATTATATTTGAGAGAGCTTCTATTGCTTTCCTTGGATGCTTCTACTTTTTCTTTTCTCATTTATTTATTAACTTATTTATCTCCTTCTCAGCTGTCTTTTCCAACAAGAAATCAAAGGGGCTAACAAAATGAAAGAAAAAAAAGAAAGAAAAGAAATGGAACCAAAAATGGTCAGTGAAAGATTAGTCTCTCTACTTTCCTAGCTTGACTCCACACTGTAGATTCCTCACTGTAGATTAATTACATCTCAGAGACACCACTGTGAATTGTAATTTTGTGGCCAAACCATGCCCGGCAGATGTTCTAGGCATATCTAAAGGTGCTAGATATGTCTAGAGATCATGCTGCTCATACCTGTCCGGGAAACTGCTGCAGCACCATAGCCAGCAGTAGGAACACAATCTGAAGAAGCATTTCTGAACAAACAAAGAGGAACTCTGATTAGAAACCTTTTTTAAAAAATCCAACAAAGTTCTGCAGAATTATCTCATATTTCCCCATACTGCAGAGAGAAGAAAATACGGGAGTGAGAATGCCAGTCTGGCTTTCAAACAGACTACCTTGGAAGGTGATGGACTCTCTCTCATTCACTGAAACATTTTTCAACAGTGGTTGAACCTATCAAGGATGTTTTAACTGTGGGTTCCTGCACTGGCAGCGAATTGGGCCACCTGGTTCTTCGGGTCCTTTCCATTTCTACGGACCAGTAACATTTACTTTTAAGGTCTTAGCTCACCGTCAGCCATATGTGAGGACTGAGTTAGGAATTTTCACTTTGTGGCTAACAATGCAGTCTAATGCTACAACAGCACAGAACATTACTCTGGGGCCCTTTCCTCACCTTACCTTTTTCTGTCATCATGATCCTGGCAGTGCCTCTGCCAGGATGGGAGCACAGCCTGAACACTCCCCTCCGCACCCCTGTTTGCTGGGGGTCCCGGGAGCAGCACCCAAATAACCAAAACACAAATAACACCAAGATGGGGAAATTAACTGGAGCACTCACTTAAGCTAGCGGGAGGCAGGGTAACTTAGCAGGACCTTGCAACCCAATGTCTACGGGGTCAGGCCAAGCCAAGAAGCACACCAAAATATGAAATTAATTGTGATTTTATTAAATACAGGCAAACAGTGTATGCAACACACTCACACAAGTAACTATAGAAAATAAAGGTGTTAGCAGTATAGAGGGATTTTGAGAGGGATTGTTGAAGTGGGAGATACTACACCTGTCTGAAGCCCAGGGTAGATCAATGAAGAAGTCCGTAGATGCACAGTCTCAGATGGAGACCGAGGGGAAAACTCAGCGGATACAGCAGCAGCAAAGTGGGGTGGAAGTTTAGAGCGATCCGAGGAAGCTCTCGGAACTGGGGAGTTTTATAGGGAAAATATGACCGTAGGCTAGTTTGTACTCTGGAAAGAACAATGAGTTTTGGGTGCGAGACAATGTCTCCAAAAGGTCAGAATTTAGCATGATTGAGTTAAGTCCAAATCGACAATGGAATGTCGATGCAGATGCAGCTCGCTTGGTGGTTAAGCTTCTAGTTCTTCAAGTTACCTGCTTGGGAAAGGGGGCTCTTTGTACTAGTGTGCATCTTTAATGAGGTGTTTGTCTAGGGAGGTCTCCTAAAGCAAGATCTGGCTGAGTCTAGCTTGCCTAGGTGTTCAGCCCTTATGGGCCATGCTTAGCTCTGTGCTTGTTCGCGGGCCTCACAAACACTTGGCCAAGGGTGGCAAAATGAGACTGAATTATGACATCAAACGATATCTAGTATCTTCCAAAGTAAGGCTAGTAAACGGTGATAACAGTTGCCCACAGAAGGGTAGCACAAGGGACACAATCCTTCCTTCCTCAGTGCAGTGGACCACATCCTGTGCTGCACTGGGGAAGTAAGAACCTAGATTGCACTTCTGCCCTTTCTGCATGTTCGTTGGGGCCATTACCAGATTTTTCCAGTAATGGAATATCCTACGATTGTGATGGCAGGGGATGCATGGACAGCGGGACTGTGATGACGTCATGTGAAAGCACGACTCGTGAACTGGCAGCAATGCGTCCCCATCCCAGGACAGTACTGTCATGCGGAAATGGCCTAGGCCTGTTGAGATATTCACCTCAATGCAAGGAGGGCTAAAGAGAGAGACAACGAAGGTTTCAGACCTACTTCAAACAATACAGGATTTCTAGAGGCTATTTTTTCTTCCCACATCCACTAGATTTTAAAAAGATATTCAGCTAGTCAAATAAAGCCACATAAAGCGAATATTTAATAGTAATATTGAAAGGGAGTCCCAGCTGTCAGAAAACTTGCTAATGCCATTTCAAGCCTGAGACAATGTAATATTCACCTAGCATCAACAGTCAGTAAAGAAGGAGCTGGGTGAATATGCTGAGGAAGAGCAAGTTTGTCTCCCATAACACTGGAATCTAATATTTATTTATTTATTTCTTCATTTGTTTATTTCAACACAGTTAATAAATGTTCTCTTTTACCATTAATTCAAAAACAGCTCCCTATACAAAGAATATTTATTCTTCTATTAAAGGCTTAGTGCATTAATTTAGATGCTATTAGCAGAGATTTACTTGAGTGTCTGCCTACTGCTGTGGAAAGCATAGGTTTGCCTCCAGTAACTTGCCTTTTTCCATTACCTCTTCCAGTATCTTCTTTTCTGTGGCTTTGGAAGAACTGTAGGAATTGCACAGAAGCTGCACTGAGGAGGTGTTTATAATGGAGAAACGCTTCCTGCTTTGTAAATGAGTAAATCTAAATCAGCCCAAAGCTGATTTTGTTAAGATAAAGAGGAGTTTCACAGGAAATACGTTTGTAAAGCTACCTGTTTGTATGTGATTTGTGGATCCAGTGATGATTGATTGGCTTAGCAGCTTTGACACAAACCACATTTGTTGGACTAAAACAGGTTCACATCTTTATTTGCTACAGCTGAAGAGGAGTGGGTCTGGGTGTAGGAATTAATCAGTCCAGCTGGATACTGGAGAGTCACCCAACTCACTCACTGGGAATACTTTTCAAATTAAATCTTGGGATGCCGAACAGGACAAAGCCATCTGACCCAATCTGGGCATGATTCTTATCAGAGACAATGGTTCCCAGAAGCCTAATTTCCCATAATAGGACTCTCACTGAGATCTGACTATAAGGATTGTACGGAAGCTATGTTGAGTTGGTTTTTATATAGCAGGACCATCTGCGAATTCATGTTGTTACTGCAGTTTAAACCTCCTTGGGGACACCCCTAGATATCATTTTGATATCAAACCATTCGGCTTTCTTCTGATTGTTACCACGGCACTCTGGTCTGGTCTTTGGTGAACTAAAAGATATCATTTTGATATCACAATTCAGCCTTTTCCCGCCATGAGCCGCGTGTTTGTTAGGTCCCACCAGACAAGTGCGAAACTAGGCATGGGAGACTAGTATCCTTCACCAGACATAGCCAGTTCCGCTTTAGGGGGGGTTGTCGCCTGAAACAAACACCTTCATTGCTAAACAAAAGAGTTCTTTGCCTGTGAAAGCACCTTAGGCAAGCCGGCACTTAACGGCCGAACTAGCCACATCTGCATACCAGCTATACCATTGTCAATTCGGTTCATAATTCAATCATGCAAATCCTGACCTTTCGGAGACTTTGTCTCCATCCCAAAACTCATTGTTCTCATGCAAAAACCAGACTAGCCTGCGGTCGTTCTGTCCCTATAAAAGTTGTCTCACTTTGGGAGCTCTTCGAAACTCTCACTGGACTGAGCTGAAATCACTTGAAATCACTAAGCTGAAATCACTCGAAGCTCCATTTGGATCTTCGTCCTCGCTTCGCTGCCGCTCGGCTCCACAGATTCCCCTCGGTCTACTCGCCGGGTTTCCCTCCTTATCTTCAATTGGTGTCTACAGGACTTCGGACAGGTGGCGTATTGCTTATTTCTCTAAACTTTCTTCTTCGCTCTCTAGTTAGGTGTGTTCGAGTTTTTATTTTCTTTGCTTAATAAAAACTGTTAGTATTTTAAACTGCTTGACTCCTCACTGACCTGAACTGGTATACATAGGACAAAAGGTCTCGCTGCGTTGCCCTTTCTCTCATTAGCCAAAAGAGTGCTCCAGCTAATTTTCCCCATTTTTCTTGTTTGGTTTGGTTATTTGGGCGCCCTCTCGGGACCCCCAGTTTACAGGGTAACAAAGTGGTGGAGCAACGCGGGCAGTCCTGGTACCCCTAATTTGAGAAGGAGTCACGAACCTCCTCAAATCAGGCGGTACTGATGTAGGGAACGGTCAGTGAATAGTTTTAGATCATAGTTAGGCAGGTTAGTGTATGTGCCTGTTCTCTGTGTGTTTGTGTAAGCTTTCCTATCAGGTGGACGCTGTACCTCTCTTGTCCTGGAAACCATTTCCCTATCTTGGGTCTATCGCAGGCTGGGATCTGAAGTGTTCGGACGCTAGCACATTAAGAACGGTCCACACACATCCAACATCTTAGCAGCAAGGCACACTGAAGCACTTTTCGAAAGGAGTGGGGTTTTTCTCCTGTTCACTCCTTTCATTGTCCCTTTGCAAGTTGTTCTTTGGATTTGAGGCTAGCTTTGTTTGGAACTGGAGAAGGCACGGGTAGTGAGTCTCGGCTTCTCAGTTTTGCTGGTGCGTCCAGTTGTTGCTGGCTTGTTAGGATTGGGTGGTGAGTCCCAACCTAGCTGTGGGTTTAGCGGTTTAGCCCGAGGTAGAGGAGGTACTCCTCACCCAGAAAACCAGAATAGGGGCGGTTCAGTTTTGGGTTCCTTGTCCCTTTTCCCCCGCTGCTTGGCCAGGCGGCATAGTAAGTTCCTTCGAGTTCATCACCCTCCCTTTTCAGTTGAGCCTTGGAAGTGCTCCTGTGGGTTTCCCCATTGGGTCCTAGGTGGGCCTCCCCGTCCCTGAACCGTTGGCCTTGTCATTTTTGTCACCAAGGAAAGGCGGACAAAGGTGACCTTGTTTGGGCAGGCTGGAGTTTGTTTTTGTTTTTTTCCCTTTTCTCTGACAAAGTTCCAGAGAGTTTGTTTTCCTCCGCTCCCCAGGGGTCTAGGTGATCCTTCCCATCACTCCAGAGTCCTGGTCCCATATTTTGGTAAAGGAAATGGTTTGGAATTGTTGTGCTTTCTGCGGGAAGTGTTTGTGTTGCTGTGTAGTGCCTTGCTAGTATAGAAATGGCTAAGGAGAACCCTGTTGTTGTTAAGGACCTCATGTGTCAGGAGGAGGTCCAAGGGAAACTGGAGAGATGGGTTTTAGGTAAGGGGAAGTGCCTCTGGAAAGACTCTGTCTTCCAGACGGACAACCCCTTCGCCTCTCTCCGAGAAGCGTACACCCTGGCGTGTAAAACAAGGAACCCATTCGGGCCTTCGAAGGATTCGTTGGCAGCTTGGGGACTTTGGCTTGCGGCTAGAGATGCTAGCTCTGCCCTAGTTGAGATCCGTGGGATGCTAGCAGAGGTAGAGAAGGAGAATGCCCGGCTCCATGCCGAGAATGTGGCCTTGCGAGCAGACAAGGTAACTTTCACATCCGTTGCGCAGTCCACGCAACAGCAGTTGCGCAGACTTGGGAGGAGAGAGCCTGTGTCTTAAAGGCTGAGCTTGATCATGCCAGGTCATGGTGAACCAGGTAAAGGAACAGCAGGAGGCTGTTAGTCATGCAGCCTGTCACAAACAGATTGCCACCTTGGAGAACCAGCTCCAGACACGAAAGGCTTTAATTTCGGCGGTGTGTCCGGAGCTCCTCCCTAGTTTTGACAATGAGGACCCCTTGCCAGTAGACTCCCTGGCGTCCTCGCCATGTAATCCGGACTGGGAAGCCCCTAAGGCACCAGCCCAGCCAGTAGAGACATGGTCTAAGACCCCCCAGAACTGTCCCTGTCAATAACAAAGGTGGAGAGGTCTGGGAGACCCGAGTCCCCTGGCGTGCCACCAAAGCTAAGGCAATTGCCGACCAGTTGGGCCCCTTAAATCGGTCCACCAGCATTATGTGGCTTAACGCGGTGTTGCATTCGCACCCCACAGCCAATGGCCAGGATCTAACCCAACTGTCTCACCTTTGTATGTCCCCTTCAGACCTCCCAACTCTTGAGTCCGCCGTGGCGATTCGAGGCTTGGCTAAGTTCGAAGCCTATGACTGGATGAGAGAGATCATAAAAATCCTCTGGCCCGGACAGAGTGCAAGTGTGCTCTACGTCAAGGAGCAGCAGGGTCCTCACAAGAACCCTGAGGCTTACATGGCACGGAAGCAATTACTCGCGATTCTGGCCGACAAGGTCCTCCTGACGGCCCATGGACACAACTTTGATCAGAGTTCAAGTCTATGCTTTATGGAGACTTGAACCGTGAGACAAGGTTGACCCTGGGCCTGGTAAATCCAGACACTACCTCTTGGGAGGAGTTTGAGAACAACCTCCGCAGGGTCTCTGACCTGTTGTGAGAGGCTGACGCCCTGCGACATCCCAAGGCACACAAACAGGAATCCGGGAATTGGGAACCTGTGGCAGAGGTAACTTACTCCAATTACGGTCCCCATTCCCAGCACAGGAAAACAGCCCCGAATTCTGTTCCTCAGTGGAATTGGAACTCGCGCCCCACTCCCAGGCAGGATAGGCAGGGAAGGGACTCCCGTAGTCAGCCTGCTGCTCCCAAACCACCTTTCGAGTTTGGCCCCCTCCGGGAAACGTCTGGCAGGTATGAACTCCTGACCCAGCCAGCTCCCTCGGACAGAGCTAAGATTTGGGGAATGTTGCGAACAGCTGGTATAGACAGGACCCCCTTAGATGGGAAACCCACTTCAGAACTTTTGGATGCTCTGGAGAGGCATTTGTTTGCAAGGGACCACCAGCCAGTCCAGGCCATCATGAACGGCCCACCTCCGGCTGGCAGTCACTCAGTACTGGATTTGGACTTTCAGGAATAGGGGTGCCCTCGGTCCCGGGATCTCTCCCAGCGAGTTGCGACTCAGCTGAAGCCCAACAGATGGGGTAGATCCAAGGTGATGGCAGGCACTGGGACCCATAGGGACAACACTCGTGCCACCCCTCCTGCGGACTCTGGAGCAGCGCCAAAGATGCTGCTCCCGAACCTGATGAGACAGGATGAGCCCACTCCCAACACTATCCGCCTGCCCGGATATGGCGGGGGGGACCGCAACCTAAGCCCCCCAGAGCACACAAGTGCCCCGAGCGCACTAGACCTAGACAGATTGTGCGTTCTTCTGGCTTAGCCCTGAGTGCGAATCCTGCCACCTCAGAGGCAACTGTGCTTTCACAGCACCGAGAAGGATCGCACTAGGCTGAGGTTCAGAAGGAAACCCCTACAGAACCAGAACAGGCATTGAGCATTGCCAGCCAGTGTGAGCATCAGGAAAAGAATAGCACATTGCCAGCGGAAGCCAGCCCCACGCTTCCAAAGCTCTCCCTCATCCCAGCTCTGAGCCCCCGGTTAGAAACCAGCAGTTTTCCCCGGGATTTCCTTGAAACAGTGGCCCGGAGAGCTCTTCCGCTCCGTGCCAGCTCTCTGGGAAATCTCAAGGGAGACTGGGAATTTAGGCAGTGAGAGGCTCCTGCCCAGCCAGAGCCCAGATTAATAACAGCACTCACTCTGGTACCCCCCAACTTGACTCCACGTACTCCCCTTTGTTGTAGTCCAGCCCGGGAGACTTCTAAAAGGGAGAGTCCCAAATGCCACATGGAGGTGGGCCTGGCTACTGCCTCCCCCTCCGTAGAATTGTTTTGCTGCCACATCGTCCTTCAGGGACCTGGCGGCACCTTGACTGTGACTCTGGTTGTCATACAGCGAGCCCGGGCTAGCTATGGCTCCGTTTTGGTCACCTACACACCAGGAGAGAGAGATTCCCAGAAGGCACACAGGTCCACGACCAGCCTTCTGCTTAATTTGAAAAACAGGGTCTCAAGCCAGGAGTGGAAGCTGCCATTCCTGCCAGTAATTCCAGAGACCCCCCAAATACAGACAGTTGAGCTCTGTACTTCCTCAGACCTCTTTACAGAGAAAGGAAGCATTTGCCTCCAATTTGTCCAAGGCATTGGCCTTAATCTACGAGGCGTTCGACAATGATTGAACGGCTCCCAGTTTACAGAGTGGAGATGGAGTGGCTCACCTCTGAGCTCCTGGTCCTTGTAAATAGTTTCGCCTGGTTAGTTAGTAATTTACCCTGGTGTCATTTGTTTTGTTTTATTTTAGATCTTTCTTTTTCAGTCAGTCAGTCAAGCCTTTATTGAGGTCAACAAACCATGAGGCAAAACACTTGTTACATACAATGTATAACTTCTATATACGTTATATACATTCTATGTGGGGATAAAAACATAGAAATAATAAATATTTATAATAAGATAAAACACAATATGTAATTAATTAGATGTAATACATTCTAAAAGCAGCTTAATAAGTTAAGTTTAAGATTAGGTAGGAAACTATAAAATTTAAAACATATCATATGTTAAAATTTCTATTGAAGCTCTTGCAACCTTTTTTCCTTGTAGATAATTCTTGGTAGCCCTATATTTCCTAGAGATATGGCCCCATCTCAGATGATTACTGCAGAAAGGATTATTCAAATGTTAACATTTGTGTACCATGGACCTTCGAATTTTAATAGCACTAAAGAGAAACTTTGCTACCTCTTCAGTTACTCTTTTTTCAGTATCCTTGAATAGATGTATTAAATACCATCCCAAGGACTTCCAGGGAACTTGCTTAGAAGAGGCATTATTAACCTTAGCCTATCATCATTATAGAAGATGCAATAAAAGAGTACATGAGATAAGGATTCTACTAGTCCCTTCCCACAGGGGGCATATACTATCCCTAATCAATTTGCTGAAAACGTCCCTCAGACAGCAGATGGAATAACGTTAAATCTAGCTTTACTAAATGCCATCCGGTACTTGGGGACTGTTAAATTTTTGAGATAGTTTGCACCCACAATTGGATTAAACCTCAAACCCAAACTAATGGGGGAGCAAGTTGTATGTGCGGTGGATATAGAATACTGAATATCAATATCCTTCTTATCGTTGCTAAGGATCAGCTTGGCTGATCTCAAGAGTGAGAAGGAATGTTTCTCAAAGGCCTAATCGTTGCAATTTTTCTTTCACAGATTTAGTCAGGTGAGTAGATACTGTATCTCTTTGAGTCAGGTAAACATACCCAGCCTCTGGGCCCTGCAAACAGAGCCCTCAGCCAGTACGCTAAGGCCCACTTCCATGCTGTACATTCAATTGATGTATAACCAGCCTCCAAACGGAGAACTGCTGATGCAGATAGTTTTACTGCAAATAGTTTTCCTAGGAATGTTGAGAGTACTCGTTCCATTGTTAATGAAAAACCCAGAATCCATACCGGGATACCAACAGTAGTTGGGGAGAAACCTTGGCCTGGAATACCCTCAGTGCAGCTGGAATCAATTGTCCCCTCTTAGCAATAAAAAATTGGACAATTGCTCTGCTGTTGCAGGTTGCATTCTGTATAGCAGTTGCCCGCTGCAATGCCCAGGCACCAGATGCATGAAAATAACCCCCTAGCATTTAAAATCTACTTGTTCTATTTTATGACCAGCTATAACCCAATTAAATATGGAGTATTTTTTGGAAAAAAAACAAGATTTTAGATTTGTTGTAATTGATAGTTAGCTGGTTGTTTTCACAATACTCCATGAAAACTTTTATTATTCGTCTTAAACCAATCTTGCTAAGGAGAGGAGAACAGCATCATCTGCATATAGGTGTAAGGGAGTACTCACTGAAGCCAGTTTAGGAGGGTGAAAAGTCTCCAAGACAGAAAGAGCAAGATCATTGAGATACAATGTGGGCGCAAGAATACATCCTTGTTGGACACCTCTTTTTACTGGGATGGATTTAGTAAGATTACCCTCTACTCCGCATCTTACTTGTATTGTGGTGTTGCTGTATAGCTTCATCATTAGCCTAAGTAATCTTTTGTCAGTAGAGGTAGCGAGGAGTTTAGCCCACAATCTATCTCTAGGTATTAAGTCAAATGCCGATTTCAAATCCATGAAGGCAGCATATAGCCTATTGCTATATGCTGTTGAATATTTTTCAGCCAGATGATTTAAAACTACTCAGTGATCTGTGGTCGATTTACCCTTCCTAAAACCAGCTTGTTCTTCCCCCATATTTTTCTTACTCATCCAATCTGTCAGACGATTGTTAAGAAGGTGACCATAGAATTTGCCCACTACAGATAGTAAGCTAATGGGGCGATAGTTGGTAGGGTCATTTTTGTCTCCTTTTTTGTATATGGGAATGATAATGACCTGAGACCAGCTGTCCGATTCATATGGGTAAATAGGGTTGCCAGTAAAGGTGCCCACCATGAGATATTTGCTTTTAACAGCTTGGGCATGATTAAATCTGGCCCTGGGGCTTTGCCAGATCTCATTGTGGAGATCAAATTTACAACTTCATGCTGGGTCACTGGAGGCCAGTGTGGAATGGCCAGATTTTCCACAAGGCCAAGAACATTCTCCTTCCAATGGCCCCACTTTAAGCTCTTCACTTTTGAACAAAGTGGAAAGATAAGTTCTCCCGTACACGTGCTGGTACGTGCCCAATGTAATAACATTGGGGTGCACCCTCCAGATTACCTAGCATGCCTGTGACAATGGCCCAGAACTGTCTGGATTCCTTTGTAGAGAGGACGCTAGCAATGCTGACCATTGCCTGTATCTGGTCTCCTTTCTTCTTAGCAATCAATGTTCTATAGTATTTTTTTTATAGTATAGTAACTCTTTGGCAAAGAGCGGGAGTTGTCTTCCCTGTACTTGAGATACACTTTCCTAAGGAGGTCCCTTGCCTCCAGGCATTCTAAATCTAATCCTGTGCTTATCCTCTTATGTCTAACAGTGAAGGAGCTTGTTTCTATGCTCCTTATTGTCTTAGCCAATAGCGCGGTGAGCAGTGCATAATTTTCCAGGGCAACTTGTATATTCTGTGACTCTATAATGGAGTTTTTAAGCTCCCTATACCTTGGTGAGTTTAGTAATGTTGAGATCTTACCACTTACATTATCAGACCATCTTAGTCTTTTCCAGGTTATAGCTACTGCTGAAGTCCACCAATTGTTTTTGAGGGCTTACACGAGTATCAAAAGAGATTCCCAAACTGAGAGAGGGGTAGGTGATCGCTCTCGGTTCTAGCTGCCACAGAAAACTGCAGTATATATTTATAGATAGAATTAGAAAAACTAATACATAGTCTATTGTGCTACTCCCTTTTCCTGATGTATATGTATATTCTCCAGTTTGTTCAAACTTTGGGTCCCATCTATTAATCTGATTGCAAGGCACCCCACCATCTGTACAAGACATATACCGGCATAGTTAATCCCTGTGTCCTTTGAGTGTCTGTGAATGTCAAGTACATGCCTCCAAAATCGTTAAAGTGCCAGGAATGGGAGGAAAAGAGGGTCTTGTTGTCTGGCCCAATTCTAGCGTTAAAGTCCCCCCATCACGATTATGTGTGATTTAGGAAACTGCTCTTCCAACTTGATTATGTATTCTTCTAGTGTCTCCCATTGTCGGGTGATATCTTCCCTGTTAGTCGTTGGAAGGGATATACACATTAACTAATAATAAACACATGAATCCAAACTCAAGTACACATGCCATAGCAATCTGACCACATGAAGCTAGACATACGTTAGAAACATGTAGGGAGGTAGAGCACAAATCGGCCAGTCTGGCTTTTGGTCTTCCCTTTCCAATTGGAGCTATAGCAGGTTGCTCCAAAACAATGTAGCCATTAATTTCCAGTTTTGTTAATGCACATCTCCTGGAGCAAAATTATGTCAAATTCCTGTAGGAAATCAAAAAACTCGCGATCCTTAGTTTTAGAAATCCATCCTGCTACATTCCAGGACAAAAATTTAACCTGATGTTTTGCCAAAGGAGATGATTTACGTCATAGGGTATTAAAGGGAACACAATAAGGTACAGGCTGTTTAATAGATTTAGTTTCCTCCACACTGTCCTCTAATTGTCACTTCATTTTTTGAAACCTGGGCCAGATGTCCACTGCCATCATGGAATATGGCTCCATTAGTCCTCCAATGTCCTCTCTTTGAAGCATGATGCTCATCCCTGACAATATGATCCACGTTTACCATGTGGTTGTATCTACCAGTGGAGAATACCTCTGATTCTTTGCTGCAGTTCATTATGCCCAGATATTCAGTGTTGTGTATTGTTTTCTGCCCCAGGGAGGATCTTTCATATATTTCGTTATTCTCTAGATTGGCTGCTGCTGAGACCAGCTGCATACCACTCGGTTTTAACTTCCCCAAGACCCCACTTCCATGCAATTTATGTAAAGTAGATGTTAGAGAAGTTAATCTATCTATGATTTCAGTTTGTAGTGGAGGAGGCAGAGTCTGAAAGGTTTTTAATAGAGACTCCTCCTCCTCTATAGTTATATCATTAAATGTATTTACAAAGAGTTGTTTATCTTGAGGGCACTGAGTTGGACATTGTGCAGAGTCTGAAAAATCGATAAGATTAGTTATTATGCTGTTACTCTTATTTTGGGCATGTGCTAGGCATGCCATTAATTAATGAAGTAGGAGGAGCCCTATTTTCAAAGAAGCGGGAAGTAACTATACCATTGTTTAAAAGTTTAGATCTAAAGGAGTATACTTTCTCTGCAGTTTGATTGTTTATAAAAGTCACAAGTGCACGGGCATGAGTATAATTATAGAACAAGTACTGCACGTGGGAAATTTCCAAAGGGGGTAAGTCTCAAATGAATCTGCAGATTCCAATGTACATATAAGATGGGCTCGAAGTGCAGGTTGAGATAGCATGCCTTGAGGTTTAGGGTAGTTACTAATGACCAGTTTGTTTTTGTATGTTTAAGTTCCAGGACTTACTTTTCCAATTATTCTGAGAGCCAGAAGTTTGGAGATCCTCACCTTGGAGAGATCTTCTTGTTAGGCAAGTCATTTCTCAGTGCCTTTTCCCAAGAATCTTGAATAACTGGTTCCTCGCTGCTAAAGCAGGAGGAATTTTGTAAGGGAGAGATAGGATCATTATAATTTCCGTATGAGGACACCTGGTTATTCTGTTTGGAGCTAGGTGCTTTTTTATTTGGCTTCTCTTGTTTACTTGTTTTTTTGGGGTTCTCTAGTGTATTTGGCTTCATGTCCAAGACATTAAACAATTTTTGGAAGTTCATTTTTCCTCTCTTAAGTTGTGATCGGCGACCTTTCCCTGACCTCTTGGTATTTTGGTTTTCTTCTTTAGCTTGTTAGGGTCACTATGTAAATGCTTTTGTTTTCTGTTGGTGTTCTTCCGCTTAGCTCTCCTTCCATTGCTATGTTGAGGTGATTACCCTCACAACCCAATAGCTTGGTTTCAGGTTGGAATTCCATCCTTACCAATACTTCAGTAATAGCTGTTAGTAGGCCATTACATTCGGAGAGGTAAGATTTGATTGATTGTAGATCCTTGGTCATGACTACCGCATGTCCCATTAATTCTGTCAGTTTTTTCAGATTCTTCATCTCACCTGGTGTTATTTCTTGATTTAAAATACTCTCCATTTGGTTAACAGTAGCATTGTCTTTGAAAGATTCAATTATGGTTCCATATCTCCAGTCCCATGGCGGGGTAGTATTTTCATTGCTTTCAGCAAAGGCAAATTCCTCTGCTAAATTAATGCCATCCTTGTTATATGGGTCAAATAAGATCTGTCTATTATTTAGGGTCCAATCAAGCTCTGCATCTGTGGACAATTCAGGCCCTGGATTCTTTATTTTGACCACTGGAGAAAAAATATGAGGATTTCTGTTGTTTTGCTTGTTCTATTTGTCCCTTCTTATTAATTATGGAAGATTCCATGTGAGTTAATGAAGCACCTACATTTCTGTATCCCTGTCTTGTAAGAACCACCATCGTTCTTAATGAAGCTGCCACTCCTGTTATTCTACTTTTGAGTAAACTTCTTTACTTTACTTTACTTCTGTGTTTGTTAGATTGCTTTTCTGGTTTCATTTAAAAGAGTAAATTTCAGGAAGAAAGAGAGCCCTGATAGTCCTGATTATCTTTTCTCTTCTTGAGCTTGTGTTGGAACAAACATATCAATGTTGACACCAACTAAAAATAAGTAATGTCAACAACTGAGAGATAGATCAACAAACGAGTAGGAAGACAAAATTTGGTTTCACTTTAATTACTCACAGTTGATCCCAATTTCACATGAGTAGATGGCAAATCTTGATTTAGCTTGGGTGTTTTAATCCTTTGCTTTTTCTTCAATATATTTTGTGTTCTTACTCCCAGATAAATTCGTAGAAAGTAAATTTGAAGTAAGATTGAATATGCTTAGAATATACTTAGCAGAGAAAACAAGGTAGCAGCCCAAGAGACCTCCTCCAGCTCACCACCAAACTCCACCAAAGTCCAGCTTCAGAAAATAGTTGCTGAGAGGCTTCTAAAATGTTTATAAGGGAGTAGGAGGAATGCTACACACCAATTTTCATGTTGTCCTCCATAATTTCTTAATTCCCAAACATAAAGCATGAATCATTTCTGATAAGGGTGGGGTGGAAAAACACAGTTTGGATGTTGCAATCTTCTTTTTCACCATTTTGGGGTGGGAGACTAGGAGAGTCCCCAGTTCTGAGGTAGATCTGGGCTACAGAGTCAGCCCTGATACCCTGAGTAGGGCAGGGACCCAACCACAACGCCTGCCATCCCTGAATCCAGGGATGGTCTTGTGCAATAGCATCCTGGGGAGTACGGGCATCAGCCAGGGTTTAACAACCCTCCCAGTAGAACCAGGTCTGACTCTGGAGTACCAAGCTACAGCCCAGAATGGTGTCTGTGTTGGAGAGACCTCTCTCCCCTTTCTCTTCGCGCGCTTGGACTGTTAGGGTGAGAACAGTCTGAGCCACTCCCTAGTCACAATTTGATTCGACCATCTACTCCAAAGGTAAAATGACCACTCTCCGATGCCCCATAAGGGCCGGAGACCCACACAATTGGCAAGACGCTTGGCCCTGGTGCATTGTTATTCATTTGCATATGTTAATAGAACATTTGCATATGTAGACCCATCCAACTTGGACAATCTCCGGAAGCGTCAACATCTGCCCTGGCAACAAGTGAGTGCACTCTGTGCTTGCTTTTGATTGGCTTGTAATTCTATTTTTCAACTGGTATTGAGGAAACCCTCGCCACCCGGCGAAGGCCAGAGTCTAACCTAGTTTAGCTAAGACCAGAGCTCCATCCAAAATGCTGAGCAAGTGGGTACCATTGCCATTGCAAACGGAGCTTCAGTACAAAGCAATGCTTCGCAGTCTCAGACTGATTTCCAAATTCTGACCCATTGGTGAAATATTGATGGAAGCCCAATTTGCAGGCCCGAGCTACCCAGAAGGTACCCCCGCATGTAGGCCCCCTCTACCGAGGCGCAGTCAGACCGCTTTCCACCTTAGAGTGACCAAGGTCTGGGACAGTCACCCATGTCTCCTCCATGTTAACATCCTTCGCCTGGCACTTGTACAACCCACCGAGGTTCCCCCATTGTTATAAAACTCGCAATCCACATTCCACTCCCAAGGGGCTTCACGCCACCAATTTGCATCAAATATTTGCATTTGCCATAACCACTGTCAGTCTCCCTTCCAATTAAGTCCAGCCGTAGCACAATTCCCTGGATATGCCTGCCACCCCAGAAGCATAGTGGGGTGTGTGTGTGTGTGTGTGTGTGTGTGTGTGTGTGTGTGTGAATCCAGCCACACCACGGCACCAGTCGAGGCGCCCAGCCCATGCCAACAACACGTTCCTGTTCCTGTTCCTGCTCCTGCAGTTGGAAAGTTCAGTCAGCCGCACCTCCAACGAAATAACTGCCCACTTTTCTATTTCGGACTGTTCCTGTTGCCGCTCTACAAACTTGTTCCTGAGAAGAGCTAGCATGCCTGGGCTAACTCGACCTTGGATTGGAATTATTTTGGTGCCTGCATTCTCCAGACCCCGAACTTTCCCAGTTCCCATGGGGTACAGAGACTTTGCTTATGCCTCACCTCCCCAGGACTTTGGACTTGTGTCACCACATTTCCAACTCCTTGGACTTATTTCTGCCTGCATTCACCCAAATTCCTGTTGGAAACTCTGCCCGCATCATCACCATTGGACTATTTAACTCCCCACATTCAATAACTCTGCCCGCATTTCCCATTTGGGACTTGCTTGCAGAAATACTGCCTGCATTCAGTACTGCCTCCATTTTTCATTTGGATATTGCCCGCATTTGCAGTTTCGAATTGTTGCCATTTTACATCCGTTTGTGCAGAATGTATTGCATTGCATCTGCTACTATATTTCATTACATTTGTTTGTATATTATTAGAGTTAGGCTTTCTTGTTGCTTGCTTTGCATTGAATTTGTTGTTAGTTAGGGAATGTTTCATTTAGATAGGACATTCCAAAATCCCTTGGTGTAAGACGCCTCCGAGATCCGTAGCCCTCTACTTCAGCTCTAAATTTCTGTTGAAATGTTTGATTGCAAAATGAACAATTTGTATCAAATTGCCCATTTTCGGGGAGCAATACGTAACTGAACGAGTAAACATAACATAACCATTGTTGGGGAATATCCTAGAAAAGATTTTGAACCCATTCAGTTTGTAAAAGTCATGTGATATAGATGGAGTTGACACAACTGTTGATCTGTTTGGTTTTGTTTATTAGTTTACTACTTTGGTTTTAAGATTCTTCTTGGTCTGAAACACAGACTAGTTTAAAAATACAATTGTGCTGTATTCATCAAACATATTTTC